>JAMPIV010009143.1:855000-1027718 GCA_024509875.1 Oreohelix idahoensis
AGATAGATAGATAGATAGATAGATAGATAGACAGACAGACAGACAGACAGACAGACAGACAGACAGACAGACAGACAGACAGACAGACAGACAGACAGACAGACAGACAGACAGACAGACAGACAGACAGATAGATAGATAGATAGATAGATAGATAGATAGATAGATAGATAGATAGATAGATAGATAGATAGATAGATAGATAGATAGATAGATAGATAGAACTTTATTTTCAAAGGGATAAGAATTGGGCACGCAGGCCTGTCTAACATTCTGCCCTTCCTTTCTCTCGCCTTCCATACTGAATACATTTATTCTCACATGTATTTTAAGTATTACTTAAACAGTAACAAAATAAAATATAATGAAATAAAATCCCAGATAGATAGATAAATACTTCACCTGTATAACTATCCAGCCCCCACCATCAGTTTCTGTATCACACAGAGCCTTGATATCTTCAAACAACAAGAATATCTGCCTGGGCTGTGAGCTTGCCATTCCTCTCACACACGTCTTCTGCATGATGATTTTAGAAGGTTTGAAACATGTTTGAGAATGTATATGTAATATGTATATAGCTTGTTATTGGGTAATGTTTTAGGGCTCAATACCTACCAGTATCTATAATGAAATATTGTTATGATTATGAGGGTGTCCATCAACATTAAACAAGCAATGTGTCGCGTTTATTGTCACATGTAGTTGTGAGGAAGCTATCCTGTAACCTTGGCAAATAGACAAGAGATAAACGTTAACAACTGTTGGCTCACACAATAACATCAAGTCATACGTTGAGACAGTACATTACATAAAACAGAACTGAAAACACTGATAGCCAACTCCAGTTTTCAAGTAGGTTTAAACAGTGATACATTACAAAGAATAAATCCCAAAGGGGTGCTACTAGAAAATTGAGATATCAAGTAAAATTGATAGTTCTTCTAATTTACTTCTAATAAAGGAGATGGGAACCGAATCGTAGACTACTTACCCAACTACCACATTAATTACTGTAAAAATATATGCATGGCACACACGCCTTACTGAATTTATCCATAGAAGAAACTATTATGCCACACTTCTTCAAAACCAAGTTATCACTGCACCTAATTCTTCTTAAGTCACGTCATCACTGACTCATTTTATAGACGCTTAGCAACAGTATTACAGAACTCGTTGGCAACATTTGTTTCACAAGGAATCAATATATGTATATATGAACAGATAAACGGTTTTGAATCAGATTTCCAAATTAACGGTACACAGGTAACACGGGAAGTTTAAGGAGACAATCGTCAATAAGTTATCCTCCTTTCCACCTGTGTACGTGACTGTTACGTGCAGTTTTTCATAACTGATAATGTAGTCTGTCTGTATGCTTGTTATATGTTGAATAAAATTTTTGGGTCTAATGTATTTTCCATTGGAACCATAATGTAAGGGCGAATACTCATCTTTTGCTTTGAGGGAAAGTAAATATGTAGTTACTCCTCTTTTAAAGGATACCAGCTGACTGGAAAGGTCAGAGGGGATGCGAACTGCGCATGTCTAAACTGGGAGTTTTTTTATGAAGATTTCTTCGGGAGGCCGTGTTTTTGTTCTGGGTCTGTCAGACGGAATGTCTGATTGTTTCTCTGCATTGCCTTTTGGGGATGGAAACTCTTCCACTATATTTAGAGTCCCTTGTGTTATTTTCTGTTCGTCAGGAAGACGACAGTTGCTTCTAAGTGGTGTTAGGAATTCGTATCAAGGTAATATTACGAAACTTTCACACCTCCTTTGTAAGGATCATATTTTTGAGTCAACCAGTGACAAGAGCTCACAAATGGTTGGATGGCAGAGCATTCCTCTTGTTACGCTCGTTGGAGCCATCTAGGACTGTTTTTCTAGATTTACACACAGAGACCCATGAGAATAGATAATCTTCTACAACCCGCATGATTGGCGGTATATTTTGAACTCAGACACTTATGTCTACAGAAGAGGAATCCACAGTGTGGACTGTTTGATAGAGGCCTAATATATATAACTATCTGGAGTGGAAGAACAGATGGGTTATTAGTTATTATAACTTTAAAAAATGAAAACTCGCCTGATGTACAAGGGAGTTGTATAAGCCTATCTTCGAAAGGACAGCCTATCTTCGATACGTCCGATTAGAGGGATGGACTATGCTAATTTCGTCGCCCGCCATGTTTGGGAGGTCGACTTAAGAAGAATGACTTTGATGAGTCAGAAAGAAACTGTTGGATGTTTAAACAGTATTTACCCGTTGTGTAATACGGGGTTTTTCCGCTAGTTGGAGACTGAGAGATATCTTGGAGGCTGCAACACTTTGATAATCATATAATTATTGAAATTTATGTACATGCCATTGTTGTGAACTGTTCTCATATCCGCCATGTTCCTGTGTCATACTTACATGGAGTCGTCTTCGTCTTGTTGCTGTGACCATAATAAAGTATCAAAACGTACACAGCTGGTTATCTATATTTTGACTACATCAACTTCACATCTACAACTTTCAAGGTGATGAATGCCACAAACACTCTTGTACGGTACGTGTGGTGATACCAGTCTGCACTGATACATAGACGTCCACCTCGACGAACTACCAGGTCACACATTCGCGATTAGTTATATTACAGCACGATACATCACCAGCCACTACCACCATAGAACTATATATATATATATATATATATATATATATATATATATATATATATATATATATATATATATATATATATATATATATATATATATATATATATATATATATAGCAGCCTTACTACATCAGTTGAACATATACTCCTGCATTGCAATCATATTGGTAACAGTGACAAATATGATGTCAGTTCGCAACCAACGATACGCTAACTTGGAGTCCAAGTACTCAACAGCCAACTCAAAAAGCACTATGATATGTATATATTATTAAGTACAGTTCATAGATTCAAAAAGTGTTTTCTGCAGAATGTGAAATTCAACATTGTACTTCTATAAAGCACGGTCATTCTACGTTCCACTTCTTATGGTAAATGGAATTACCACAGTATCTGGTCACTCTGCAGGAAGCCTACACCAATCATTGACAAGCTCTTGTAGTACTGGTTAGTGACGTATTACATGATAAGATTACCAGCCACATCAACACTCTCGTATTAATCACTGTGTAAGACTTGTAGTAGTGGTTCGTGACGTACTACATGATAAGATTACCAGCCACATCAACACTCTCGTATTAATCACTGTGTAAGACTTGTAGTAGTGGTTCGTGACGTATTACATGATAAGATTACCAGCCACATCAACACTCTCGTATTAATCACTGTGTAAGACTTGCCGTAGTCTGCAGTAATCAAACTGTTTTCTTATCATTTCAAAGACCTGCGGGAACTACGCGGACATAAGAAATGTAGAACATTTATACATAGGTAAACGTTTAGAATAATTACATAACAAATACCAGCACCAACCAATTAACCAAAATAATGTAACATAACTCGATGAGAGGTCACAGAAATTGGATCTGAAAATACACAGAGAAAAGGCAAAAATAATGAGAATAAATGCAGGAAATGATAACAGGGTTGAACTTGAAGAAACAAAAATTCAACATGTAGAATCGTACATACATCTTGGCAGCAATATAGACACAAAGTTGGAGGGACAGACAGTGATATCAAAATAAGAATACAAAAATCAAGAGGAGCTTTCATTACATTGGGAAATATATGGAGATCAAGAAAAATCGGATCCAACACGAAAATAAGAATCTTCAACTCAAATGTGAAGTCAGTCCTATTGTATGGCTCTGAGACACGGAGAACAACAAAGACAACAACCAAAAAGCTACAGACTTTCATAAATGTGTGCTTTCGTAGAATAGAGGGATTAACACGGTATGACAAGGTTACCGGCATGGAACTGATGACAAGAACTAGACAAGTGCCAGTGGAACAAGCGATAAGAAGAAGACAATGGCGATGGATAGGACACACACTGAGGAAACCTGTTGATAGCATTACAAGGCAGTCCTTGTTCTGGAACCCACAGGGCAAGAGAGGCAGAGGTAGACCAAGAAGCACACGGAAAAGAGAGCTGGATACAGAGGTGAAAATGATGAGGAGAACGTGGAAAAAACTTGAGATGATGGCATGTAATAGGAGGACTTGGCATGTGTTTGTTGAAGGCATATGCTCCTTTGGGAGTGAAGGGTTATGAATGAATAAATGAATGTAACATAACCGCTACAGTCTTATAAATAATAAAGCAGATTGAAACGAAAATGTAAAGGAAAATAACTGATGAAAAATAATACCCTAAGCTACAATAATAAACGTAAAAGTGACTTAAAATTCTCATTTTAAAACGTCACTCAGCCTCAGAAAGACTACCGTGATAAATAACAGTTTCTTTAAGCTAGGTATGAATATGTTTTAGACATCATTATTGCTTGATTGTGACAAATGACTACTCATGAGTTCTAATAGCTTCCTGGGTAAATGAGGGTCAATGGCCTTATCTGATGTAAAATTACACATTTCGCAGCAATTAAGTGTGGACTCCGCGTAACATACATGAGCGCGCGACAATCTGCAACATAATTATCTTCCTCTAGAGAAGTCAAGTCCATCCTTGTCTCTCTAAGATGCCAACAGTCGTTTCTTGTACGTAGCTGTCAGATATTTCACTAAATTCATTAATAACAAAGAGTTAATAACTACCTGTTATGTTATTGAAACTATCTCAAATGTTCTTTATTATAGACGACGATTGTATTGTAAGTGTTATTATCGTATATGTGTTCTTAAGGTATCTGCACATTTTCTGTCATGAGTGCGAATGGCAGTTATAGAATTATAACAATGAAACTTCTTCTTCTTCCTCGTTCGTCCTGAAAAAGACGTTGGTTGCGTTGTGCCCATTTACAGCGAAGCTGCGATATTTGCGCCTTTCGGCCGACACATCCGACTTCCGCACGGCATTTTTTGGGACCGGGTTACCCTTCCCTCTTTGATCCCTACTCACTCAGCCAGACTGCAGTGATGCAGCCTGTTTCCAGGACCACCACTTGGAGGTGGAGTAGGGTCTTGGTCAGCTCTGGTTCGCTGACCCTGATGCAAGCAGTCAAGCTATGGGTCGCTGACTGCATTCTCTATTGTTGCGTCTTTGGGTCCCATAACAAAGAAACGATAAATTACAGTATTGTATTTTATAATATTCTGTGAACACAATGATAACATATATCACTTTTATCCTTATACGATAAATTACACGTTAATACTAGTCTAAATTATATCTGTAATGAAATAAATACATTTAAAATGTTCATGATGATAGCAAGTTGACTATAAAGTCAACTGCGATAAATTGAACAATTCTAATTAATAACATTAACAAAAGCTCAAATTATGAAACATAATTATATGTCAGCTGATGAAGAATAATTATATCTGACCAACCTGTAATCAGTGAAGTCTTCATGAACGAAACAATAAAAGGCCGTTTGAGATTACTGTGGATTCTGCTCGCACTGCGCTCGAAGTATGTGGTGTAGCTAGCAAATTCATCACATTTAAATACTCTAGAAACCTATCTCCTGCAGTTAAAGTTAACGTACAGTCAGTCCTTGCTATTCACGAGGGTTAGGTGAAAACCCCGTGAATACTGAAAGCAGCGAATACGGAATCAACGATCCCACTGCGGAAAAGGGGTAAGGTTCATTCTGGACCCTGTTTACCATATACTATTGCTACCGATCACCATAAACCCACCACGTCGTTTACCCTGATAGTAAAAAACAGCTTATTTATTTTACTGTACATTTATAAATGTATTTTATGCATTGTTTTATTTGTAGTAGTACAGTATGTACAATCTTTTGGTGTACCATTATTCACTCACTCCCCGTTCATTCGCACTGTCACTTCACATTCACTCATTCACATATCCACACGTAACCGGCTGGATTCGTTCACGCCGAATCGCGGCCGACTGATGCTACAGAAATCTCAGAACGAAGTTTATCTAACACATGTAGTTTATCACTGAGGTTGATCACAGCCGTCTTGCGCTTAGACACACTCACCAACACACTAGCGCTTTGCTTGGATGCCATTATTAATTACAAAATAAATATCACAAACAGTGTAAAGCTGCAAACACGTGCATGTAAAGATGCTAGACAAATACACATGTAAAGATGCTAGACAAATACACATGTAAAGATGCTAGACAAATACACATGTAAAGAAAACGAAGGCAACGAGAACAAGAAGGCAGCCTCTCCTTGCTGGACTTTATCTGCTTCATGTTTGTTTGTGAGATGAAAAGTTTGTTGGGGATGGAGAGATTTAACCGAAATACTTTTTGGTTAAGAAAAGAGTTAATGCTAGACGTGTCAGTCGGAAAAAGCAGAAGTCAAAAAGAAACAGTAGAGTTCAGTCTGTTATGGTGGGTGTGTCCAGAAGTGACACTTGTTTTTTAAGTTGCATGCATATGAGAGTTTGACATCAATAATTGTTACCTTGACACGCCTGGTAAAATATGAATTATCCTAATGCGAACAAAACGAACGAACGAATGAACTTTACTTTCAAAGGGTTTAGAATTGGACAAGCAGGCCGGTCTGACATTCTGCCCTTCCTGTCTCTCACCTTTCATACTGAATTCATTTATTCCCATTTACATTTTACAAATCAATGTCAATGAATTCAACGTGGTCAAGTAAAATAAAATATTACACTCATATTAACATTAACTACTTATAAACATGACATAAAATATGTTGAAAAGTACAAACATCGTCATTAGAACCAACAGTTGATATCATAAGAAAAGATAATCTAATTGGGGGGGGGGGGCATGTAATAAGAACTCATAAAGTATTCGAAAAGTCTACGATTGTATGAATAGGGACTGAGGTTGTTTCTTAGGTTATGTGGAAGACAATTCAAAAGATGAGCAGCAGAGTGCGCTAAGCCTTTCTTGAATAAGTCAAGCCTAGGCTTGGGCACTTGCAATTTGTTAAAGCGTTGACTGCGTCTTTCATTGTATTTGAACATTGGCCACGTTAATGCTGGAGCGTTATGTGACAGGATTTTGGGAACAAAAATATAGCTTTGTTAAACAGAAGGGCAGTATTTGAAGATTTTTATATAGATCTATACACTCAGTTAGGCAGTTGTTACTGCACGATTTTGTAGTGAACGGAGTCTCTTTGTGTTGGACATTGAGCAACCGTCCCAGATTGTGGAGCAATTGTCAAGGTTTGCTTGTATGTGAGATATATAGAACAATTTTCGTGCTTCTTTATCTAGAAAATGCTTGATTTTAGCTAACTGGTAAACTTTCTGTGCCGTTTGCTTGGTCAGTGCATGTACATGTGAGTTCCAATTTAGATGCTGGTCATCCATTATACCTAGTTTTATGTGCATTAACGTTTTCAATTAGTGAGGTACCAATGTAGATCTGAAGTGTTGTTTTCTCTGAATTTTGTAATTTTTGTCTAGTTGATATTAAAATGCATTTTGTTTTAATTATATATATATATATTAACATGCTATTTCCTTTGCTCCTTTTAGTCAGATTATCTGTATCGTTTTTGCAACGAAAGAATTTATCAGAACTGTACTTTTCATTATTAGCACATTATAGAATATTGTATCTCGATGCCCAGAAGACACAGATCATATGTTGTGATAAAAGCAGGACATATCTCATGAGTGGATTTTTATTAATTGCTACATATTCTAGGGTCTACAAAGCTTCAGCTAAGATCGATTGTTTTGCTCCGTCTTTGGGAATTTATTGATTTACAGTTTTAAATATTTCATTTCCACACATTTTGTTGTGCGCGTATATGTTACACTTCGATAGTGAAATCGGCCATTTCATGAAATGGGCAAATGAAAAGCGCGCTCACTGGCCTGGCTTCTATACTAATACAAAACTTGATATGCTGTGTTAATTTGTGAGTTGAAAGTGTCAGAAATCCAGTTCAAATGAAGATATCTTACTCTTTCTGTTTCTTGATCAATATTATTGAGACATAATATAATCGTAATTAAGCGAAGAAGCCAGTTCACGGAATGGGCAAAAAATTGCCCAATTCATGAAATGGCCTATTTCACTATCAGTGTGTAACAAATACACTAAATCAGGCCGTGTTTATGAACATATCAAAATGCCTTACCTGAATTGTGCCAACTTGAGCTGTAGCAAGTGATACATTAAGAAGTTTCTTAATACCGGAAAGCTCTCCTAATATTTCAGTTATCTGCTCAGTAAGTTGTTTGTTAGCATCATCAGATTGTGTTTTTATTTGTCCGACCATCTCCAGTAACTGGTTCATGATCGTTGCTGTAAATATTACGTTATAGAAGATGAGAAATGTGTCACATTCATGATCGTTGCTGTAAATATTACGTTATAGAAGATGAGAAATGTGTCACATTCATGATCGTTGCTGTAAATATTACGTTATAGAAGATGAGAAATGTGTCACATTCATGATCGTTGCTGTAAATATTACGTTATAGAAGATGAGAAATGTGTCACATTCATGATCGTTGCTGTAAATATTACGTTATAGAAGATGAGAAATGTGTCACATTCATGATCGTTGTGGTGTTGATTATCATAATTTTGTATCGTTTATAAATAAGAATGATTATTAACAGAGAAAATGACAACTTGTAGTAGTGTCAAAGATGATAACAGATGTTAAAACATAAACAAATAAGACACGTCGTCTGACAAGGACAAAACACCAGATATCTGAAATAAAGTAATTATAATCATCACCATACTATCCCTTACCTCTCCTTCTGGATGCAGCGGGAGGTTTTATTAAGTTATGTTATTATGTAAGTATAGTGATGGCAGATGGATATCCAGGTGTATCATATGATACCAGGATAGTATGCCAGTAAAGAGTTCTGGTCTTACAAGTGATACCCCATTCTTAGAAATAATCACTAGTGTATGGATATCATAGAAATAGTCAGACTGTAAAAATCCTGGCCCAGATGGTAAGAAGTAGTACCAGGATTTAAGGTGTCTCCTCCCTGTGACTATCTTATGATTAATTAATTTCTAGGGAATAAATAAAATGAACATATACTTTAAACACAAGTGTAAAAAGTGAATAAGTCCTCAGGTACAATTATAATCTTTTAATATTTACATTAATCTTCTTTTTCTGCTATTTGGAAATGAGCATTAAAATATACACAAAATATTCACACAATTAATGTTATTTCTTAACTAATGTTTTGGTAGGAATGTCTTTCCTTATGGAAAATGTATTTACTTGAAACAAAGTCATTCAGCAATGTTAATAAGTAGTATTGTCTTTTAGACTTCAGGATATTGAACAATCTCCTCTAGTATAATAAAGTTAATGAAGACTGGAATCACTATTACTATATCACTGTTCTCTTAGTCCTGTGACTTTACACATTACTGTCATCATTTGACTGAATTCTACAATAATTTGAATACTGTTGTAGGTTTATTTCATATCACAAATATTGGCTGTTGGTTTATACATGGATTGTCAGTGTCTTAAGTGACAATTTTCTTTGACTCTTGATACTGCTGACACTGGACTGTCACTTGTATTATCAGCATTGGCAGACCCAGCAATAAGGGTACCAATGACCAGCTGTAGTTCACTCTTTGGGGTCCTGTACTTTTGTGGGATTGCCTCTGATGAACAACACAGGCTTCTGATACTTGACAGTCTGGTTTGAGTTATTTCATGGAACCTGAAACATCATATCAGCCTTGGCTAGTATCTGGCTAGACTTGTAACTGACTAGCACAGATGTCAGACCAGTCAGTCATCAGATGTCACAGTTATACAATCATAGTAAGTAAGGACATCATTTCAGTGATACAGTAGAATATTTCAATTAATTGTAACTCACTAGCACAGATGTCAGACTAGTCAGTCATCAGATGTTAAAGTTATACAGTCATAGTAAGTAAGAACATCTTTTCAATGATACAGGATTAGTATTTACATTATAAGTATTAACCATCATCTGGGTTGTTCCTCTCCTGTACATCCTTTAATTATATAATCTAATATTCCTGAATATGGTTGATACTTCACATCAGGTACACATTTAAATACTGATGCCATTCTTAGCATCTACACAAAATTAATACACATCATATACTATCCTGCAATAAAGAAATTATATACATGATAGTATTCATAATTTCAGCTTACCCTCAGTCTTCAAAATCCAGATACTGGACTTGAAATTTTTGGAGATCTGCTCACAATTCAGATGGTAACGATGTAGTGGCAACCTCTGCATCCAGTCTGACTAAAACTTCCTTTCAGTGTGTCCTTTCAAGTTAGCGCTCCGCTTTTTATTGGCTCTAGCGAACGACAAAGGGGTATTGACGTCACAAACTAAAACTCGACCTGATATTTTCTTTCCGAACCAGCGATTTCATAAAATCTGTGTGTTACCTGAAACTTTTCCTTTCTCATCCTCGGCTTATATACTATCAATACTATTCCACAATATCTTGTTTTATACAGCCGATTTATCTCTATCTTCCTATTCCATGTCTGTCCGCAAACTGTCACTTCTTAATTTTACTATTTACAACAGATGTGGGTTTACATGCTTTCAACTTCAACTGAAGACACCAGAAATACACATTTATCACAGTAAATGAAACACTCCTACCGTTTGTCCCTTATATAAATGTATGCACAATCCTCTCCTGGAATCAAAGGTGAAATCCTTTTCACAATAATTCCATTCTTATAACTTATATTCCTTCCAGTCGAGGGCCTGAATTCTACAAATAATGTATTTACATTCTCCATTTTGTATTCTAATGTTTATCATAGGCTCGGCTGGCCCGATGCTGCGCGAGAAATGATTGGTCGGTAAAACTGCGCTAAGCCAATTTGCAAGGTATTGGAACCAAATTTTGCGACACTGGAACATAGAGTCATCCTTTCTGATGATCTTTTACAGGAGGCCTGCAGCAAAACATTAACGTGATCAAGCAGTGATGGTTTCTAAGGTATATTTTACATAGTGATCTAGCCAGCCTGATGCTTACCATTATATAACTCGTTCCTTACGACATGCGTAATATAGCAATAATCTCATTCTTTGTGTGTCTGTATAACATCTCTTCTGGAACTATGCTCGACAACCCTAACACTTTGTGTGTCTGTATAACATCACTTCTGGAACTATACTCGACAACCCTAACACTTTGTGTGTCTGTATAACATTTTTACTTGTTTTAATGCTAATTATTCCGGAGATATTATCCGTGGCCAAAGTAGACTCTAGGGGCAGTTCATACAACACAAAATCAGCATAATTGCACTGAGCGGACCAACACCTCCTTCACAATTTTACAAACATGCATTTTATGTGTTTTGACAAAAAGCTCCATGGTAATAGATATATAGGCCAAAGGCAAATGCAGTAATACATATAAGTCCAGTTCGTTCCCTATCAAACGCTGGTCATTGGCAATCAGTCAAAGGTTATTTAATATCGTCCTTTGCACATCTTTATGAGTAGGCACATATTTTTACTAACATAAGCCAGGGACACCTAAACCAAGTATATTGATGTCCTAGTGATGGAATAATTCAGGAAAAACACAGAATACTGCAGAAGCTCAAAACACATACGTCCGCACACTTCCAAACACAAGCCGCATCTCTCTTGCAAACGATCACCTCACTTCTGCTTCAAATGTGTTCACGTCTGCCAGTAAACCATATCGGCATGACGTCACTTCCTTTATTAACAAGTGACTCCGTATAAAATAAACAAAAAAGTAGCCCTGTTGAACTGCCTATTATATCGACATAAATGTTATGAATTTTAATCACAACATTACTTCCCCCCCCCCCCCCCTTTTCCGCCCCCACTCGCACAAATAATGGAAACAAAGTTTTCATTATTCCCGTGGTGTGAGTATAACATCACCAGAGTGAAATATGGTGACATCAAATTTCTCTGTAAATAAGAACTAGCATAGCACCCAGGTTTCTACCATAGGGTAGGCAATTTAACACTAAACGTGTGGCCTTTTGTTGTTAAGACAGCAGCCAATGTCTACTTCGGACAATTTTCGTTTTAACAGCAATGTGAGGCCGCCTTAACCAATAGTACCCAACATATTAAAAATGATGGTAGCAATATATGCACTCAGATAACTCACACCGTACAGTAACACCTATCAGTCAAGTCCGGTTTCAGTTGTCAATTAATTAACTTATTGATCAACAGCAATAATGCAAAGCATTATAGAATATACACTTTTTTAACAGAGTGAATAGATGTAATTAGGCAGACAATCATATAAGTAATGTGAATGAATGCAACATCATAAGCGAAAAAATTAAAGTCATGTGTACATATTAAGTACTTGTCACAAAAAGTATATTGTGGTGTCAATTAAAAAAAAAAATGTTATTTTGAATATGACGAAGTTTTGTGTCCAATCAGGTAAGAATACACTGATATATGGTACAAATTGCCAATAGTTGTGAGAACCATTAAAATGTTCAATCAATAATTAGTGCGAGTGTATTAATGCTTTGTGTCAAAGACAAAATCTCATCCTGCGAGTTAAAAGTAATCAATAGCTAATTAAAGCACTGTATTTAAAGTCACAATGTTATATTATTATCTGTACTAGTGGAATAATAACCAATTAAAGTCCATGGAAAATATTTATAATCGAGCACAAAGTTCCTGTCCATGATTCTCTGCTATATTATCGTATAAGTTCCTTTATAAGTTCACGTTAAGTAACAATGTTCAATGTCCAACCTGATAGAGAACAATAATGGCATGATAGGAGTTTTCTAGTTATGTCCCTTTGTCCATGCAAAGCTACCTTGAGTTAAGTCGCTTAATCTCTCGACGATGTTCCAACAATAGACAAAATCAAGTTTTTGCAATCAAAATGTCACATTATTCTTAGACCATTAATGAATGTGTGTGTTTTTGCACATAAACCGAGTATGTAAACTGTCGATAAGGCCCAAGACATCCATGTAATGAGCTGAGTAAAATGAGGTACAATTTGAAATTTGTGATATCAGCATTTATTATCATCAGGTGCATAGTGAACACGTTCAGTACCTGTAAGCACTGTCAAAAGAGTCATCATTGAACGATTTGCTTCAATTTTAAAAATAAAATATAACTATAGTCCTCAGACATATTATTTATCACACGGTATTTTCATATCCCATCTTTACATAGTAGTAACAAATCAGGAAATTCCTGTCAGCATAAGCATTGTCAGCAAAATATGTTCATATATCGTACACTGTTCATAGGTCAAGATATGGAGAAGTCAGTTGATATGTTTGATGTAGCTTCACAAGATACTTGCATTAGCAGTGTTGCTAGATGACAGTGAGTCTTTCGCGTAACGTTATAACACATTCACGACCACGTTTTGAATGCCTTTGATGGCACGAATGTCATTTTCGTAGAGTTGGAGCGCAAGTGATGCTCTGGCAGCCTTCTCATTACGAAATTTTGCAATCTTAAGATATGACAAGGCCCTCTGATCTGTCTCCAAGACGAATTTTGCACCAATAAGACAGCGTTGCAGTTTTGTAAAACAATATTCCACCGCGAGCAACTCCCGCTAGACAATGGGGTATTTTTTCCGTGGGTGTCAATTTACGACTGACATACATAATTGAATGTAGACATTCATCGAATTCCTGCATAAGTGTAACGCGGATTCTCGAACTAGAAACGTCGACTCTAAGGATAAAATGAAAGTGAGTATCAGGCAAAGACTTAAGCAAATTTATTGACTCATTACACGAATGTGTCCAAACAATCTTATTTGGAGAGTTCTTTCTTAATAACGAAGACAGAACTGAAGTAATTTCTGAAACATAGGCAAGAATTTTCTAAAGAATCCTACAAGACCTAACAGACTGCGAACCTGATTTTTTTGTCTTAGGAATTTCTAGATTCAAAATCCTGGAGATAGTGGAATCCACAGGCTTAAGAAAACCGCGACCTACTTTATGACGAAGAAAACAAATTTCAGTGAATATTATTTTAGTTTTCGTAGGTCTATCAGTAATGTGATGGGGCCATAAAAGCACAACAGAAGCCCCCTTCAAGTTCATGGCATATTTATCGCCCATATATTTTCGATGTGCGCGCAGCCCACGTGACTGTCTGCCCACGTGACGGCGCGAGCAAGCATCGCTGGGATGTGAAAAGTATGACGAAGTAGAAGATATATTACTAGGCCACAATAAAGCCTAAAAAATTAGTTGTGGTGTAAATTTGTATTTTTGCTCTAGAAATAGTTGTGGGTTATATTGTGTTTTCGTGCCTTTGAGAGCATCTAAGCCGAGTTTTATTTAAGTGGCCAAATTACTGCGCCGCCGACTAAGTTGAGTGATTAGGCTTAGTGGTTTATATAAAGAAGTGCCTAGCCTGCGAGAGATTCTATTCTTTGAAGAGCCGCCCAGACGAGAGAGAAACGAAGTTAGACACCAGAGTCAATCTGTAGATGCCTTGAGCACACTAGCAATCGAGCACAGGCTGTGTGTTTGTTTCGTTTGTTGGTTTATTTGTTTAATGTTTGCTTTGTGTGCTTGTAGTCACTGACAAGGTTGTAGAAATAAATACAGCCCCTGCCTCAGAATCAGGGTATGTAGGATAAAGTGAGAGGGATAGTACCTCACGGTGAGAGACAGCCATGTCCTTTTTAGGATAGTCAGGATCTTATTTGGTTCACCTCTCTTTATCTAGCTCATGTATGGCTCCACGAATACCGCTTGTGTACGGCGGTGGCCACATCCCGGGCAACAGTCTTGGCTGACTGGCTAAACTACATGAGTGGAGTAGGAGTAATCTTACTCACGGGAATGTCCATCCCTAGTACACAAAGACTGAGACGGTGTGTGAGGCGGAGGTATCTGAGAAGATCAACGGCTCGCAAAGCGGAACAGCAAAGTGTGTGGCGCACTAGATGTGTGTTGGACATAGAAAAAGACAACGGCTAGCCACCGTAGAAGAGATTGGGGCCATACCACGTACTTCCTACAGAACGTAATGAGATCACAACAACAAGATAAGAACCGATATGTAGAGAACTCTCTGTCCCCTGGGGAAGAATCTACTGTACAAATTAACAGGGAAGAGGCAACTCCTCTAATGAGTAAGGAAGTACATAATGACGAGTGTTCCTTAAATTCTGTTGAAAGGGAGCATTCTGAGAAAAACCACCTAAAAACTAGTAGGAGGAGCCTAAAAATAGGAACATGGAATGTTAGAACTCTAAACGGAGAAGGAAAGCTTGACAATCTTATATTAGAAGCAACAGACATGAAACTCGATATACTAGGAGTTGCAGAGGCAAGACTTTTGGATACAGGCTACATAACAAGAGACCAGTACACGCTTATACACTCAGGAGGAGAAAAACATGAAAGAGGGGTAGGAATGTTGATAAAGAAGGAGTTGGAAAAATATGTATGTGGATACTGGACACACAATGACAGAATGATGTTACTAAAGATGAGAGCAAAGCCATTCGACATATCAATCTTACAAACTTATGCACCAACTAAAGATCACAGCGAGGAAGAAATAGAAGAATACTATGAAGAGCTACAACACACACTTAAACCAGTCAAATCAACAGATGTGTTGATAGTAATGGGTGATATGAATGCAAAAGTAGGAAAAGGAAAATTCAAGAATATAGTAGTACAGTATGGATTAGGGACAAGAAATGATAGAGGAGACAGACTTATCCAGTTCTGTGAAGAAAACCAGCTGGTCACATGTAACACCTTTTTAGAACACCACTCAAGGAAATTATACACATGGAAAAGCCCAGGAGATGTAACAAGAAATCAGATTGACTATATCATGATAAAACATAGATTTAAGAACAGTGTCACAAGTGCAAAGACACATCCTGGCGCCGACATAAATTCAGATCACAATCCAGTTGTCATTAAAGTAAATATAAAGCTGAAAAGAGCAGGAAACAGAAGACAGGAGGAACCCCAGATAGAAATATCAGCGCTGAAACAACCAGATATAAAACAGAAATATTTAATCGACGTCAAAAATAAATATCAACAGTTATTGACAGATAGCAAGGAGCAGTATAAAAGAGAAAACCCAGAAGAAAAAGTAACCGCAAAATGGGAATGCTTAAAAACAAACATACAATCAGCAAATGCAAATTTACCTAAAAAGGAGTCTAAGAAAAATCAAATTTGGATGACAGATGACATCTTGAATAAAATGGCAGAAAGAAAGAAAGCAAAAAACACTCCAGAATATAAAACAATAGACAATGAAATACGTACTATGTGTAGACAAATAAAAGAACGGTGGATAGAAACAAAATGCAAGGAAATAGAAGACTTAGAAGCAAAGCACATAATAAGAGATATGCATGAAGAAAGAAAGAAATTATCAAATAGGTCGCGGTTTGCACAAGGAGGAAGCTGTATCAGGAACAAAAATGGTGTAATATTACTTGATGAGAAAGACGTATCAAACAGATGGGCATAATACGTAAAATAACTATTTGAGGACAACAGAGGTAAAAAACCATCAACAGATTCTAATGAAGGCCCAAACATTCTCAGATCAGAAGTAGAGAATGCCATACATATGATACAAAAAGGAAAATCAGCAGGCATGGATAACATAAACATTGAAATGATAGAAGCTCTGGAGAGCTTTGGTATAGATACAATCACAGATCTATGCAACGATATATACAATACAGGATATATACCACACGACATGAAGACATCAGTTTTTATAACATTGCCCAAAAAACCAAATGCAACAGAATGTTCAGACTTCAGAACAATCAGCCTGATGAGTCATGCAATTCAGATACTGCTCAAAATCATACAGGAAAGAATAAAAAGTAAGGTAGACAGCGAAATCCAAGAAGAACAGTTTGGTTTTAGACGGAACAGTGGAACAAGAGAGGCAATATTTTGCCTAAGAATATTAGCAGAAAAATATACAGAGGTCCAAAAAAGTATGAACATGTGCTTCATTGACTATAAGAAGACTTTCGACAGAGTCCATCATGATAAAATAACTGAATGCCTCGAAGACATAGGTATTGATGGCAAAGATATAAGAATACTCAGTAATCTTTATTGGGAGCAAACTGCCACAGTAAGATCTGGAAGGAATTATTCATCATACATAGACATAAAAAGAGGTGTCAGACAAGGTTGTGTGCTGTCCCCCTGCCTATTTAATTTATACACCGAAAAAATTTTCAAACAGATACAGGAAATACCAGGACTAAACATCAGTGGAAGGTCAATAAACAACCTTAGATATGCAGATGATACCGTGTTGTTAGCTGAAAGCGAACAGGAATTACAAGAACTAGTGAAACAAGTGAACAGTATAAGTCATGAATATGGACTCGACATTAATATTGAGAAAACAAAAAATATGATAATTAGCAAAACAAACGATAAACCCACATTAAAGATAAGCGTAAATGGGAAAATCCTGGAACAAGTCAAAAGCTACGTATATCTTGGTCATGTAATAACAGAAGATGGCAGATGTGAAAAAGAAATCAAGAAGAGAATAGGAATGGCCAGAGCTACAATCAACAACATGAAACATATACTGACATCTAAACAGTTATCTCACAAATTAAAACACAAATTAAGTGTTATATATATTCTGCATTTCTGTATGGTACTGAAACATGGACGATGAATAAGCATTTGGAAGAAAGAATTGGGGCTCTTGAATTGAGGATATATAGAAGAATGGGGCGTATCTCATGGAAAGAGATGAAAACAAATAAGGAGGTCCTAGAAAATCTAGGTATGAAAAGAGAACTAATGAGGGAAATCAAGGTTAGGCAGCTAAAATACTTTGGCCACATAAAAAGGCATAACACCTTGCAGCAGACCATAACAGAGGGGAGAGCTGAAAGCAAACGTGCAAGGGGAGGACATCGCTATAAGTGGGAAGATAACATCAAGAGATGGACAGGAAAGAGTCTATCAGAGTGCACCACCAAGACAAGAGACAGAAGACGTTGGAGATCCATTACAGCCAACCTTCGTTGTGGAGATGGCAAGTGATGATGATGATGATTGTTGTTCGGGTCGGAGCGAGTGTAAAAAAGAGAGTGATCACATATCACAACAACATCATCATCATCTCGCCCACCCTATCACAATTAGCGTCGTCGGCAGGATAGGCAGACAGTGACACCGAGAAAACAGCAAACGAGCAAATATAATATTGTAAACACCCAGCAGTGCGGTCTTGCAGCGCAGCAAGATGGCTAATGCGCATATGGATGTTGTATACGTGAAGGTGCCGGAGGTAAAGCGATTTGATGGAAAGGCAAGTCCCACTTGGCAAGAGTTTGTGGAAGATGTGGAGGCCGTGTGGAAGATGGCGCCCTTTTGTGCAGAAGACAAGGTAGACGTGATCTGGAATAACATCACACCAATGGTCTCTAAGGAATAACGGATACGTGGTGGAGCCAAGGCCAGCCCTGAGAAGTTACTGGAAATTGTGGAAGAAGCTTACAGCGAGTGACCACTAGTCAATGAGATGGCTAGGAATTTCCAGGCCGTGAGTCAGAGGCCTAGGGAATGTGCTGTTTTCTGTGAAGTCAAAAAGCCAGAGACACTAGTGCAGATAGCAAGTGCAGAAGCTCAGAATGAAGAAGAGGCACTCAAAGCAGAAATATCTCTCTTAAAGTCCCAGCTAGCACAGCTATGACAGACCATTTGCCAGCACAAGAGGAGGTGCAGAGAAAGAGAGCACCATGCCAACCGCGGAAACAGCCAAAGCACGATGAGGGGATGCGTGAGCAGGAACCTCAACTAGACCTTCTTGTATGTGAGAGTCAGGCTGTTGTCAACGAAAGCAGTGAGCTGACAGTACAAACAAACGCAGTTTCACCGACGTGGCGAAAAGGGGTTTGCAAGTGGTATAGTGTCCACAGGGGATGGGGGTTTATCACGCCAGATGATGGAGGTATTGATGTATTCGTACATCAGACCAAGATCTTCAGGAAGGGATTCAGGAATCTGACGAGAAATGAGAGATTAGAATTTGACAGCAAACCATCGGTCCAATGCATGGAAGCAGTCTGTGTATGCGGCATTTGTGGCCAAGAGCGTAAGGTTAGTAGGAGGCGTCCCATGGCACAGAGAAAGCCTACACAGTTGAGGTGCTACAATTGTGGAGAGTTCTCAGGCCACATGGCAGCCAAATGACCTCAAGGCCCTCTTCCAAAACGATGCTTTAGATGCAAGTCTACAGAACATCTGATATCCACATGTCCCTCACGGAGCTCTTTCCCTAGACGTACTGCCACAACCAGGTTGCATACAGTATGTAAAGCAAGAGATGACCGTGATAACTGTCACCCTAAGGGAACCGAGAAAATTGGTAGTCGTCTAGGGGAGGAAACCCGTCAGAAGCAGATAGGAGGGAGTGCACATCAAGGTTCAGAAGAGGAAACTCATCTAAAGCAGATAGTGGGGAATGTGGGCCCCCGTCCACACAAAACGACTGTAAAACACGTCAGGAGCAATCCCCCTTTAAAGTCGACAGCTGCATGCACTGACAAGAAGTCACAAGCAAGCAGCGACGCTGTACAAGTAAATGAATCTTCCAAACCACAGCAACTACCAGCCCAACAATGTACAACTAGGGATATGATGGCCAAGAGGGTCCCCATCTGGGTTGTGCCTATTCCAGAAGCTCAGCCCAAAGCATCGCCGCCCAGAGAGAGTCATGCGCAGCACCAACGATATGAGAGGTTAAAATTGAAGCGCCAGAGGTAGTGATTTTGTCGGGACGACAACAAAATCAGGAAGGAAGATATGTGATGAGCCGTAAAAACACCCCAGAGGCCCCCTTCATGTTCATGGCATATGTATCGCCCATATATTTTCGATGTGCGCGCAGCCCACGTGACTGTCAACCCACGTGACGGCGCGAGAAAGTGTCGGTGGGATGTGAAAAGTCTGCCGAAGTAGAAGATATATTACTAGGCCACAATAAAGCCTAAAAATTAGTTGTGGTGTAAATTTGTATTTTCGCTCTAGAAATAGTTGTGGGTTATATTGTGTTTTCGTGCCTTCGAGAGCATCTAAGACGAGTGTTATTTAAGTGGCCAAATTACGGCGCGCACGGACTAAGTAGAGTGATTAGGCTTAGCGGTTTATATAAAGAAGTGCTTAGCCTGCGAGAGATTCTATTCTTTGAAGAGCCGCCCAGACGAAGGAGAAACGAAGTTAGACACCAGAGTCAATCTTTAGATGCCTTGAGCACATTAGCAATCGAGCACAAGCTGGGTGTTTGTTTCGTTTGTTGGATTATTTGTTTAATATTTGCTTTGTGTGCATGTAGTCACTGACAGGGTTGTAGAAATAAATACAGCCCCTGCCTCTGAATCAAGAGTTTTATTGTTGTTCGGGTCAGTGCGAGTGTGAAAAGAGAGTGATCACATATCACAACATCATCATCATGATCTCGCCCACCCTATCACAGTAAGATGATAGAGACGAAGAGTTGTCAACAAAGACCGAATTCCAAGATTATGTTCTTCCAACGATTGTTGGAAAAGGCAAATATCATCAATATAGGTAATGATGTCATCACGACTAGAGAACATTGTTCGCATCATACAAACAAAAGTGACAGGAGCGTTAACGAGACCAAAAGACATAAAATAAAATTGGAACAATCCAAAATATGTAGCAAAAGCAGTGTAAGGTTTTGCTCTGTCCGAAAAGGGACTTGCCAATAACCTTAAGATAAATCAAATTTACTGAAAAAAGTAGCTGTTGGTTGTCTGTCCAATAGAGAATCCAACAAAGGTAGACGCTCCGTATCCAAGATTGTCAAAGCATTTAAACGCCTGAAAGCGTTTCAAATCCGAGTGGATTTATCTTCCTTTCTAATCAAGACCAAATGAAAACTATATGGAGATTGAGAAGGAGAAATTATGTTTAATTGTATCACATCCTCTATTTCTTTTTGTACTTGTGATTCAAAATGTATAGGGATAGGATAAGGTTTAAGTTTGATTGGTCTGAAATCAGTAAGGAGAATATCATGTTCAATGATATTTGTAGGCCCAGGAATATCCGTAAGCACGTCATGAAAAGATTGTAGTAATACAGACATCTGATCTTTCTGATATGGAGCAAGTGTTGGCGAAATAGAAACATCCGCCCAGTTCTCAGTAGAAGCAAGTGGTAAAGAAGGTAAAGATAAACGAGGCTCATAAATATTAAGTAATTCAGACAACGCTTTCTGCATGACAGTTAAGGAAGAGCGACGATCAATAGGTTCGTCGATAGCCTCAAAGACTGGTTTAAGATGTGGACGACGAGAGTGAAATTGTTGCAGCATGTTGATGTGAAAGGTTTTTTCTTTCCTTTAATAGATATAACGTAGTCAACATCTGACAAATTTTCAAGTACAGTATATGGTCCTCTCCAAGATACAAGTAATTTATCCTTATTGGGTAGCAATACATAGGCCTCATCATACGGTCACAATTGGCGTAGTTTTCTGTTTTTATTAACAAACAACATTGCCTTACGTTTAGCTTCTTCTGATGCTTCTACAGCTATCCGCCATGCGTCGATAATTTTCATTCTCAAGTTAACCACGTATTTGTAAGAGGTTTAAACATCCTCAGGTATATCAGCTCCAACCAATAACTGTTTTAGAATGGACATAGGTCCTCTTGGTTTGGCACCGAAGACTAATTAAAACGGTGCAAATCCAGTATGTTCGTTAGATATTTCCCGAAAAGCAAACAATACCACTGGGAGTACTCTATCCCAGTCCTGCGGGAATTTCGCAGTTACTTTGTCTAGCATTTGTTTAAGACAGCGATATAGCCTCTCAATTTTCCCGTTCGCAATTGGGTGATATACACTACTAAGAGATCTAACTCAAATTCTCTCATAACCTGAGTCATAACATCAGATATAAACTGAGTTCCCCGATCTGATAATACGTTTTCAGGAAAACCCAATCGACTGAAAATTAAAAATAGCGCGTCAGCTGCATCTGTAGTGGATATTGTTTTCAGAGGAATAGCCTCTGGCCGGCGTGTGCACATATCAATGTTAGCACATAACGATGACCTCTAGCTGACATGACTGTAGTAGAACTATAAGGATGTTTGCCGTTTCTGCAAAAGGACGCAATGATATGTCTGACATCTGGGTAGGCGCATTATGCTTGATTCGTCTAGCTGCTACATCTTGGCAAGTTTTGCACGTGCGACAAAAGAGTTTTACATCTCTTGTCACCCCAGGACAAAAGAAATGAGACGAAACCCTCTGTTTTGTCCTGGCAATCCCTAAATGTCCTGCACAATTAACATCATTAGTATGCCGTAAGACAAATGGGCGGACACTAGTAGGTACCATAATTTGTTTTGTTACTAATGTGGAATCTTGGAAATTCCAAATCAAGACCCCATTTTTGATTGTGCACCAGTGTAAAGAATTATCATTAAGTACCATATCATCAGACTTGGGTACATGAAAACATTTTTTTCAATGAATCATCTTCATTTTGCATCTGTACGAATGATGCTTTGTCAATGTTCAACATGTATATCATCCTCATCTATCCCCTCCTTATCAGACATCTCCTCCTCAGTCACCACATCCTCAGTCACCCTCTCATCATTCATCACCTCATCAATCATCTCTTCAATCTGGACCTGTTCATGCAACTTTGTACGAGAGTGAGCTCTAGTAGTGACAGCATTTGCCATAAGCAAATGATGGTGTTCCTATTTTAAAATATCATCATTAGTGCATTCATGAAGATCAGGTGTTACGACATGTTTTATGATGTTTGCCACTAGTATAGTGAGCCCTTGTAAAGTTACGCGTTAAGGGGTTGAAATGCTATAAATATATATTATGTTTCGCGCTATTTCATTGTACGCGAATTTCGCTACTCGTCTAGCATTATGATGACGTTTTACGTTGGTATGCTAACACATGACAACGTTATAATTGTACCCTTCAGACTCCGGACTTGGTTCAAGTCGGACGCATTTTGATTATTCCCAATATAGAGTGAATTGCGTTCAAGTCCTATTTTGAAGATATGCTAAAGGGTCAGCTATCTTGGTTTTATGAATAGAGTAATGGAATATTCTTATGGAGAATAAGTTCCGTGGATTATAAAGAACAGGGAGTACTAATTTTATGATATTTATCAGAATCGTTATCTTCGCCAAACCTATGACTGTTCAATACCGGATGACCGACATACGGCATCTCGCGTAAATAGTCAGACAGTTGGATGACAGAGCAAATAATATATATGAGACAGTTATGGACTTCGCAGAAGAAATCTGATATAACTATGTGATGCGAAAATGAATTCAACTATATATATATATATATATATATATATATATATATATATATATATATATATATATATATATATATATATATTGTATGTGAACTAAATGTATTCTTCATGTGGACTCATAAGAAACCACATCTTTGTTGATTCAATACCATGGACTTGATCATATATTACTCATCATTCGCGAACTCCTTCTACATCAGCACAATGGCTCCAATAAGGACAGATTGAAGATCCAGCAAAAGTATACAGAAGAATAATATAATAAAAAACCAGTCTTCAATAAAATGTTTAAAGGATCAAAAACAGAACTCAACAAAACGATTGTTAACCAGAAGCACTGGTAACAAAAGTGGCGGCCAGAGTGTTGGGACGAATATTTGATCCAGAATAACAATTTTCATTCGCATTACTAAGAACTGTTTACATTTGTGGTGCAATCATGTGTCTTGGAAAAGTATGACTCATTGCGCATGACGACTAGAGGTCAAACTGACGTATCATCTTCTCAAGCTGAAAGTCAAAGTCGTGGCCGTTAGCAGCCTTTATCACATGTGAAATCAACAAAAAGTAATCAAGATATTATGCAAGGAATGGATCAAGAAGAATCCAGTTCGATCAAATATTGAAGTACAGTTCGGAACATTTGTTCATTCCGTTGATGCATGCCAGCACTGTCCGGGGAACATAGTCGATCACAAAAAAAGCTAAGTAACCATTGTCGGTTCAGTAAAGCAAACAGTAGTCCATTTGCGATTCGTAGGCATGTTTATTGATATTTTTAAAAAATGTTACCTGGTTTGTAAAGTGCCTGTTGCGCACATATTTTTTGACGCACGCTGTAAAAAGCGGGTTTGTTAGTGTCGATACCCTTTTGTAAAAAGTGGGTGCAGTGTTAAATGATACCAGGCATGCTCCAGTCTACCCAGCGGTGCTGTAAATGGGTAACTCACTCTAGTCCTGAGGTAGGGAAGGCAAAGGCAGCTGTAAGGAGTGGTTCCCTTCTGAGGCTCCAGGAGGAGCAGGCCCTTAACTTGGTCAATTCAACCGACGCAGGATGGTGTAAATATGGAGTGAGAGTGTAGAGTGTTATTAACGCGAATGATGGAGTGTTCGTATCTTGACCAATATAAAGCACTCATTCACTCATGGCTATAAGTCACCAATGTAGACTGCTGGCATTTTTTCATACAGTTTATTGAGACGCACATACTGGGACAGAACGAATGGACCATAAGTACATGTTGACACATCAATCTTCAGGCATGAATAGTAGATCCCATGTCATGGAACATTCAAATATAATGGGTGGTACAAAACAGCATTCAATGTTCTAATACATTATGGCCGCATCCCCTATCTGACTAAACGCGTCAGTAAAGGTGGATCGGTAAACAAATGAAGAGTTCGATGGACGAACCTTCTTTCCCTTGCTAAGTTCTTAGGTTGCTTATATTCAATGTTTATATCATACTGTGAAACCACGATAAGGGGGTTTTCATATAAACGAGATCTCCATGCCACTGTCCGAATAGTAAGATACACGACCAGTTCTCTGGACAGTGATTCATAATGATGACAGGGATACAAAGATGGCCTCCTTCCCTGAGCTTTCGCTCACTCGCCCAGCAGAAGAATAATCATCAGCCAAAGTTGATTCAAAACTTGAATAAGTATAACTTTCTAGAGTTACCATACAGTCCCTTTGTCAGAAGGTTACTTCATGAAGACATAAGCGCTGATGGAACCTGTCATCTACAACAATATCTAGTTAAACGACCAACGATGCACGAAAATACGTTGCCTCATCTAGGTCTAACCAAGGAGATCGTCAAAAGGGTCTGGATTTACCTGGAGTCCGAATAGTACATAATACAGTACATGAGGAGAGTCTCTAACACTATAATCTTGTAGAGACACAATCTCCTACTGAAGAAATCACTTCATAAATCATTTTTCACTCTAGAAAGGACCAGCCCAGGAAATGTGTGACCAGCCATTGTAGGCGGCAATATCGGAACTCATCACGACTCGCCAAGACAACCAATACCTCCGCTAGTGCGGCATAAAGAATATAGTCCTGCCTACCCATACAAAATATACAATATAGGACTAAATCTACTTACACTAATAATATGTAATACATATGAATTCAGGCCATAAACATTCTAAGAACAATCAATCTATTTTCTGGCTATGACAAATGATGAATGCCAAAATATAAGTATTCTTCCGCCCGATCAATATCAAGGGAGATTATCCATATAATCAAACGTATAAATCAAACATGGATTATCTGTCATCTTTACAAAAGAAAGCATTTTCGTACCCAATTAAATACAACAATATATTTTCCATATTAAATAGACATATCGTACATTTGTAATCTGTGCGTCAAAAAATATGTACGCAACAGAAATCAACAAAAAGTAATCAAGATATTATGCAAGGAATGGATCAAGAAGAATCCAGTTCGATCAAATATTGAAGTACAGTTCGGAACATTTGTTCATTCCGTTGATGCATGCCAGCACTGTCCGGGGAACATAGTCGATCACAAAAAAAGCTAAGTAACCATTGTCGGTTCAGTAAAGCAAACAGTAGTCCATTTGCGATTCGTAGGCATGTTTATTGATATTTTTAAAAAATGTTACCTGGTTTGTAAAGTGCCTGTTGCGCACATATTTTTTGACGCACGGATTACGCATACCATGTAAAATGTTTTAATTGTCTGATGAAGATATATTCATCTTTGAATGCATGTTTTGGTCTTGAGGGACGAAACTCAGATTGGGCAATAAGTAGTCATTCTGTGAGTTTTCGCTCTTTGTAGCGTTCTTAAAAATAGAACTCGGCGGAGGAATTTAGACTTACTTGAATCTATTCTGTGTTTGGTTAGGAATAGATTGTTCTTGCTTCAGAATGTCTATGGCCCGAATCTATGTGTAGTGCTTGGCTATGTAGGACGAGTATGTCTTATATCTTGATATCTTAGTATGTTTAAGTGGAACTATTTGTTCTTGTACTGTACCGAAGGGGGTCAGGTGTTTTCGGCGGATGAAGAGAGGGGAGAGTGTTCTTCGGTTGTCAAGGCCTAGGGCGGGAAGTCATGTCGGAGAGATGCCCAAGAGTTTGTGATCTCTTTAAGTTATTCTGGGGACGAAGATAGTTTCTTCCAGGATCGTTTAGTCCATGAGTTCCCCAGTTGTGATTCTATAACGCCGGGAGAGCGTTTTTGTGCTTGCTAGTGTATTTCTTATGTCCAGGTAAAAAAACGTACTTTTGCTGACTTCGTTCATTCCTAGGCTTAAGATGGGCAGACGTTTACATGAACTTACCTATGAATATGTCGGGACGACATATTCTCTAGCAGCACTAAATATGTTTATATGCAGCAACTATGAGGACAGAATATGCTGATCCTTGTAGAATCATTTATTGTTGATGAACAAAGCTTCGATTGAAGATTTGGCTATACACCCGTATAGTGAGTGATGCTCAACCGGGAACCAGCAGCCATTGTGGAATTCGATTGATTTTGGAATTCTACTTATTGTAAATCATTAGCAGAGAACGGGAAAACTTCCTTATTATCAGGTGATGATTGAGAGATCACTATTATAAAGAAATTAACATTGTCTTCACAGAGATTTGCTGTAATTTACCTAAAGGAATCTTCGTTAGAAAGAGATCCTGTTTAGGAGTCAAGTTTGAACAGTATTGCTTAATTGACATGCTCGGTCAGTAAGGTCTACTGACTGTATTTATAAACTATGGAAATCTTGGTGTTTACAGATGTTCCATTGCAAGATTATTCTTCATGAATGCTAATTTAGGACGGTAGTCCATTGATCAACATTATGCTGTCTATGTCGATTCATGTTCCTGTAACTGTACCCATTCTGTCAAGTGTGTGCGTCCAATTAACACATTAACTACCGAATTAAAAAACACACTGTGGCCGAATTAAATTTTGTTCCCATTTTCATTCTGTAGGTGTATGAAGAATTTTATCTGTAGTTTTCTTAATTTTAAACATATTTTTATGAATTATATGTCATTTTAATGATATTGTCCTCAGTGCTCTTTAATATTTATCTAGAACATATTATGCAAGAGGCTCTCTACGATTATAAATCAACCATATCGATTGGAGGCCGACCTCTGTGCAACCTACGTTTTGCTGATGATATTGATCTGATAGCTGGATCAGAATCAGAACTTCAAGACCTTACCTCTAGACTGGAGAAAGTAACAAGAACGTATGGGATGGAAATTAATATAGAAAAAAGCAAGATATTGGTGAATAGCCATAAGAAACATGTTCCGACCAACATTACGTTAAATGGGCAAACGTTAGAAGAAGTTAACACCTTTAAATATCTCGGGTCCACTATATGCAGTGATGGAAGATCAATTAAAGAAATCAAGACAAGACTTGAGATGGCCTCAGCTGCCATGACAAGGTTGAATGTGATCTGGAAAAGTAACATCAGTTTTCCTGTGAAGATCAAATTATACAAATCACTTGTATTATCTATTCTCTTGTATGGGTGTGAGAGCTGGACACTCACTGCAGATACGGAGCGAAGGATTCAGGCTTTCGAGCATAAATGTTATAGAAGAATTTTGCGCATTTGCTATAAAGAGCACAAAACAAATGTCTATGTTAGAGAGAAGATAAACACCTACGCAGGCCACCAAGAACCACTTTTGTCAACAGTGAAACGTCGAAAGCTTGCCTGGTTTGGGCATGTAACTCGTCATGACTCCCTTTCGAAAACGATCCTTCAGGGAACAGTCGAAGGTAAACGGAGAAGAGGAAGGCAGAGAAAATCCTGGGCTGATAACATCAAAGAATGGGCAGGACACGGTTTTTCCACACTTGTACGCATTGCTGAGGATAGAGAGCAGTGGAGGACCCTGTCTGCTGATGCTTCCACCATGGCACCCCTACGACCCATGACGGGTTACGGGCTGAGATGATGAGATGATGATGATTAATGATAAATGAATGTACTGTTGCCTAAAGCTGATAAAAGGAAAGTTTACTTAATATGGTAGATATTATTAGTAATGTAAAATGATTGACAGACAAAATTCAATTCAAATTTGTTTCCAAATTATCAACTTATGTTCAAATTTCTTGTTTCTATGGTAGGTAATACCTTTCTTAAAGTGATTATTATGTAGTATATCCAATAACAAGAAAAACAATCCCTAGAACACACACACTGACTAATATTTACACTATTGGTAACTTACATTATCACACCTATGCCACTTCCCAAAAAATGTCTGAATTTTTTTCCTCATTTTCTCCCTGTAAGTGTTTGAGAACTTAAGCTGCAGATTTATTAATTTTAAACAGATTTTTATTACTGATATGTCAATTTGATGACAAATGAATGTACTGTTGCCTAAAGCTGATAAAAGGAAAGTTTACTTAGTATGGTAGATATTAATAGTAATATAAAATGATTGACAGACAAAAATCAATTCAAATTTGTTTCCAAAATTATCAACTTATGTTCAAATTTCTTGTTTCTATGGTAGGTAATGCCTTTTTTAAGGTGATTATTATGTAGTATATCCAATAACAAGAAAAACAAGCCCAAGAACACACACACTGACTAATATTTACACTATTGGTAACTTACATTATCACACCTATGCCACTTCCCAAAAAATGTCTGAAATTTTTTCCTCATTTTCTCCCTGTAAGTGTTTGGAGAACTTAAGCTGCAGATTTATTAATTTTAAACAGATTTTTATTACTGATATGTCATTTTGATGACAAATGAATGTACTGTTGCCTAAAGCTGATAAAAGGAAAGTTTACTTAATATGGTGGATATTAGTAGTAATGTAAAATGATTGAAAGAAAGAAAAAGCATGCAACATTTTCTTTAAATTATCAACTTACCTGGAACTTGCTTATTCCTGAGGCAGCTAATTTCTTTTCTTGGTGATTTTCATGTAGTATATCCAATGGCAAGAAAAACAAGCCCAAGAACACACACAATAGCTAATAAATACACTATTAATGACTTACATTATCACACCTACACCACTTCCAAAAAATCTCAGAAATTTTGAATAAATAGCTCCTTTGACAAAGCACATTATCTATAACTTATTTACAGAATGTCAATGTCTTTAGTAAGTTACAGCTGATGGATCATGCGTATGGTACAGCCTAAAACAGCTCTTTGGATGGAGATGGGGCTTTTCGGGGCAACCGATGCAATAAAAATTGGTTCGGACTCGTTTCGCAGGTGTTGAGCACACTATACAGTTCCTATCTTTGTCGGTGTAATCCACAATGTGCTTTGCACCCTCAAATCTTTTAACATTGTTTCCTAACAATTTCCTACTTTTCTTGTTGCTACTGGTATCTACTAGATCAGGTGGAGTTATGGAGGCAGCCTTCTCAGTCAACTGATCAATCAGTTTGTCTTTGAAAAATTTCAATGACACTGACTTCTCATCAGCATGACTGAGGGTGTACAATATATGGGCATTTACCTGGGACACCTCTATAATCCAGTAAAAAATTTTCTTCCACCATTTTCTAGTTTTTCTTTGGAAATTGCCATAGTAAGCTACCATTTGATCATTGTGGTCACATCCATTCATGCAAAAATCGTACTGGTGTACTGGTTTGGGTTTTTCGACTAAGTTGTGATGTCGAGTTGTGACTTGCACCATCTCAACTGATGTTTCAGTGGACACAACAATACATGGTTTCTTTGCCTTTTTGTCTCGCCAAGCAACACATATCTGAGATCCATCACCATTTTTGTACCATCTGGCTTCTCGGTGATGGAGGGAGAGGGTCTTCAGTTGAAGTGGAAAATTTTTTCTGTTGATGTTGACTGTGCCAGTATAATGAATGCCCCTTTTCAACAGATAGGTTGTCAGTGTATCCACAGTGTAGTATCTGTCAGCAAATACATGGTGGCCCTTCCCAATTCCTTGCAGCAAGAAATCAAATACCTTCACCGCCTGACTTGTTGTAGAGTCATTAGCAAGAATATATGATGTATTCTTCCCAAAGTATGTCAATACAGAATAGACATATCCAGTGGCAGAATCACACAATCCAAAGGTCTTAATGTGATACTTGCTTGGCTTTGTTGCATTGTACTGCTTGTGTTTCCAGCGTCCATTATACCCAATAACCATTTCATCAATGGCTAAATTCTGAAATGGATAAAATGCATCCTGGAATTTCGCAACGAGCAAATTTAAAAAAGGCTCTATTTTGTCCTTCCCTTCTGAATCAGCATCTCCAACATGCATCATTGTATGGTAAATTATTTCAAACCTAGATCTTGAAAACATATTGCCATACCAGGGTGTATAATTATGAGGTGTATGTGCCCAATAATCTTTTACCGATGGCTTTTTATCTAAACCCATCGCAGTTGTTACTGCGAAAAATTTCAAAAGCTCATAGTCAGTGACAGGTTTCCAAGCAGCAGACGAAGATCTGTTTGAAGATGGGGGTTTTGAATTCTTTACTTCAGCATAATCATTTATTACTTTGACCAAAGAATGTAAAACATCTGGTGTCAGTAATGTAAGCCAGCAATCAAGTACAGAGGAACTTGCATCAAGATTTGCTTGCAAACCTGGTTCATGAGTTGGATCAAAATAAAAACTATTTGTTGTTTCACCCTCAGTCACTTGATCCCATTGTTCTCTTATTTTAGTTAGGCCTAGGCCTACAGTATTTCCTGCACTATTTCCTGCACTATTGGTAACTCTAACCGAGGTTTTCGCTCTTTTACGACCCACTGATGGCCCAGGACTTCTAATATCTTCATTGCTTGAATTTTCACTTCTAGTGTTATCATCACTGCCATACAATTCACTACCTGAATAAATGTCCACATTGTTTTCACTGTCATCGTCGCTAGAACTATCAATCAATTGCTGAAATAAGTTTCTAGCCTGTTCAGCAGTTAGACGAGGTGTACGTGCGTTTTTTGTGGCGATATCATTCGTTGCCATAGTAAACAGTTTTGCGATTTGGTAACTAACCTGAAACGTGTAATAAATATGAATATAATATCACTTTTGAGAAGCACAAATTTACCCACGCTTTGGAATGTCGTTTTCCGGTGTTAAATTGAAATCTCGAACCAGATCAGAATGTGTTTCGTCATATATTTCATTCGTTATCTTACTAAACTTAGAAAGCCGATGGGACCGGTTTGCCGTCCAAATGTGTTTCTTTTGTAAGCCGCCCCCATCGGCTTGCGGTAGTTAATGAGTTAAACTATTGAAACGACTACAGTGGTCTGCATTGGTGACATATCGTAATGAGTGAATGAGTGCCTTATACGGGTCAACACACGAACAGTCCACCATTCGCCTAACTCATACTTCACACTCACACTCCATATTAGCATAACCCTGCGTCGGTTGAGTTGACCTTTGCTCCCCCTGGAGCCTCCATCATATTAACCACTGGTTTGCGTGAGGAGAATGAAAGCAGTACTTTACAGCATGCCTGGTATACACAGTTACGATGAAGAAGATAAAGGACAGGTTTATCAACGTGGTAGGCCAGTTTCCTGGGTCCAGCCTTCGCAGTCTTCAAAGTGGAAGTCACCTAGTATTTCAAGAACATTTATTTTGGCCAAATGTGACACACATCAACACCAATAGGACAACTATACAGTCGATGTCAGCTTGACCTGTTATGACAAGTGTAACTGTATCTAGGTCACCGCTGTTGACATTTTGCTCGGTACAGGCATTATTTCATATAACAGACAGCGTAGCACGACAAGTTGTTTACAAGTGAACATCACAGCATTACACAGAACATTGGCAAGCAAATTAACTGTGTTGCAGAAGTATTGAACTTAGAAGCCTATTTTCATCGATGGACCTTCTTATGTTCTGCTATTGTGTTGAACTTTAATATTTAAGAACAGTGTAATAAAATAAATCACAGATTGAAATTGATTAAAAGTGGCAGTTAGTTGAATTAAAATATCTGTGCCATTTCTATAAAACAGCCTTCTACACAACACATTCTGTCTGCAACACATCGCGTTCACATGTTATTATATTACACATGTATTTATGCTATATGTATTTATGTTAAATATTATATATTATTCGTGTGTCTAATATAAGATTTCCCAAGTAACATAGGGCTTATATTAGCGTTCTATAGGGAGCAATTTTCTTTATTGGAAATTTGCTGGCAACATCTGGTGCTATTTTTATTAGTTGTGATGAGGTGTTCTTTTCTTCGTTGTTTTTGTTAATAATTTTGTGTTCCTTAGTTTGTTTGATTTGTTTGTATTGGTAGGTCTCTCCTTTCGTATCTTTCAGTTTTATTCACAATTTATGTTTATACACTGTGGCGTTATTTGTCTTGTTCATTCTATTGCAGATATCATCACAGATTCTGTGATCATTTTTCTTTGATTTTTCCTATTTGATTTATTTGATTTCTGCAAATGTTTCCTGTTCTCTTGTATAATTCTTTTGTTGTGTTCTTGATCGACATACACTATTTAAAATATATTTGATCATATGAATTTATAAGAAAAAGTCAACTGATGATTTTTAGTAATTGGTTGGTACACAATTTATTATACAAGACCTTACTAAAGGCTTGTTTCCCCACATAGTTTGGGATAAGGAGCTGATTAATCAATTTATTAAGAGCTTGTGGTTACATTACTTTAAACAATATAAATTACATTTTTGTGTCAACTGATTGCTATCAGTATTAGACATCATGTCTACATTGGAACACTTTATTGAGTTAGGGAAATCCCTAGGTAAGACTGAAGATAAGTTGGAGGAGTATGCTACCAGTCAATATGATAAGGCACTTAAAGCTGAGGAAATGAAACAAAAAAGTGAGGATTGAAAAATGGAAATAGAATTTGAACAAAAGAAACTGCAGATGCAGGTTGAGAAAAAGAGATTCCAAATGGAATTGGAAAAACAAATCAAAGAAGCTGATGCTGAGCAGAGAAGTTTAGACAGAGAAGCTGAACAAAAGAGATTAGACAGAGAAGCTGAACAAAAGAGATTAGACAAAGAAGCTGAACAAAAGAGATTAGACAAAGAAGCTGAACAAAAAAGATTAGACAAAGAAGCTGAAGCTGAGGAGAAAAGAGCAATAAGAGAACATGAGTATCAAAAAGAACTTTTAGCATTTGAGATAGAAAAGTATAAATTGACAAACGTGAGTAATGTCAATCAGTCATCTAGTGGTAAACCCTTTACTTACAAGGTCAAGGTACCAGCGTTCAATTCTGCCAGTGATGATATAACATTCTGGCTTGATAGATTTGAACGTGCTTGTCGAGCTCATAATGTGGAGAAATCACAATATGCTAATCGGTTGTCTGAGAATTTAAAAGGTGATTCTCTGACGAGTTTAAGTTTGGTTGAAGAAACTGACAAGGATAATTATGAGGTTATTAGGGCAGCCTTGATAAAGAAATACCAGTTATCTGAGGAAGGTTACCGTATTTTGTTTAAAAGAATGGTACCTGAATCAGGGGTAGAATTCTCAGAATTCATTGCAAGGACACGTCTTACATTTAATCGTTGGATTGAACTGTCCAAAACAGAAAAGACTTATGAAGCACTTATGGATTTATTGCTCAGGGACAAGATTATGTCAAGCATTAGTAAACCATTCCTTGAATTCCTACATGAGCGGAAACCTAAAACACTAAAAGAAATGGAAGAATATTGTACCCAATACGTCACAGCACACCCAGATGTAGCTATTAGCAATACTAAGGTTAAGGAAGGTATGCCAGTTGCATCAGCAATAACATACCACCCTAATTACTCACACAAATTCCAAGGACCTCAAAACAGGTTTAATAAAAAGGGTAACCATAACAGTTATCAGAACCAAGGTAACCAATCATTTCAGGGTTCTTCTTCGAATATCTGGAGACGAGCCGACAGCCCTCGATTCAGGGGTGGTCATAATTATAGGAACTTCCGCAAAGGAAGTCATTATAGAAACTATCCTAGTTTTCCATCATGGAGACAACAAGATCATAATTACAGAGATACTCATTATAATGAATATGATAATAGTAACCAGGGGAATTATGACTCAAACCCAAATAGGGGTTACAATAGAGGAAACAATGATAATTACAGGGGTAATAATAACAGAGGTAGACCCCAACATAAAAAACAAAAATCTCATTATCATGCAAACTCTGCACAGCAAGAGTCCCATGATGCCTATAAACAAAATAAAGATAATGATGACTCTAACAATATGGCATGTGCCGCTTTCAATTTTGGGAGAGCATCTCAGTGCTCCCAATGCAAAACATTATTCGAACAAACTACAGTGTCCACTTTAATTTGTGGCCATCCTCTTCCCGCTCTTCCCGCGTCAATCGCGCATGATGGAAGAGGTTCTCTTGTCTTACACAAAGGTTTAGTAAATGAAAATCCAGTTTCATTGCTTTTTGATTCTGGATGCACCACAATTGGTGTTAGGCAGTCACTCATAGATCCTTCTCGTGCCACAGGCAAAGTAGTCAAATGTGTAACATTTGGCGGCACCATAGATAAATACTCTACTGCTATCATTAGGATCACTACTCCTTTCTTTACAGGAGATGTACACGCATGTCTTCTGCCGAATCCGATCGCTGATCTTATCATCGGTCGTATTCACAGAGTCAAAGAATGCACTCCACAACAAATTTCCGTTTGAAAAAAGCAAAATATGCAAACTGCTAATGCTGTAGTCACTAGAGCTCAAGCTCTCAATAAGCCCGAAACTTCATCTATTGAAGATAATGAAGTGCATAACCAAGATGATCCCTTGGTAATTTCTCGTGACTCATTTATAAAGCAGCAAGAAGAGGATCCGACTCTAAAAAAATTCTTCACTCTTGCAACAAAAGGTGATCCGAATAAAGATTCAAAGAGTAAATCGTGGATTACAATGAAGAATGGCGTACTTGTACGTATGGTGCAAGACTCCAACAAGTCAAGTCATTCTCAGATTCTTGTACCCAAGAATTTGAGAGTTAAAATATTACAACACGCACACGACTCTCAGTGTGCTGGACATATGTGTTTTTCCCGTACAAAGTAAAGAGTTCTTGCGGCTTTCTTTTGGCCTTTTGTGAACAAGGACATACGGATCTATTGTCGATCTTGTAAAATATGTCAAGAAGTCAAATCCAAAGGTCCACGCCATGCTGCACCTATTCAGGCTGCAGACATTCCTATTCGACCATTTCAGAAGATGGCGATAGACATCATTGGTCCATTTAAGATCAAATCTGCTAGAGGACATCAGTTTATCTTAACGTGTGTGGACATGTGCACACGTTGGCCAGAGGCTATCCCTCTGAAGAGCATTACTACTGCTGACATTGCAGATGCTCTTTGGCTTATATTTTCTCGTCTGGGATTTCCCGGAGAAATATTATCAGATCATGGCACCCAACTAATATCGGATACCATGTCTCAAGTAATGTCTACTCTCCAGATAGAGAGATCTTTGAGCAGTATCTATCACCCAATGTCGAATGGGATGGTAGAACGCCTTAATAGAACACTCAAAAACTTACTAGGGAAGATAACTGAGGATCATCCTCAAGATTGGGATAGGGTTTTACCCGCGGCCCTCTTCGCTTACAGAGAGGTCCCCAATGAACATACAGGATTTTCTCCCTTTGAACTTGTCTTTGGCGCGCGACCGCGTGGCTCTATGTCTTTGCCTTATGATCTCATAACCGCTGATAATATTACCGATGACATAAAATCTTCTTACGAATATGTCATCGCGCTAAGACAAAAGATTATCGAAGCATGCAAATTGGCAACTTCTTCTTCTGAGTTTGCTAAGGAGAAAGCAAGACAATTTGTCAATAAGAAAAGAACCTTACGACAACTTTGTCCTGGTGACAAAGCATTTGTTTTGCTACCTTGTAGGGAAAACAGACTACTTATTTCTTGGAAAGGTCCGTACGATATAATCTCGAAAATTTCCGATGTTGACTACATTGTCGATATTGATGGGAAGCGTACAACCTTCCACATCAATATGCTTACGGAATTCCATGAACGTCCGGATTATTTACAGCCTATTTTCCAGGCAACGGACGATTCACCTGTCCAACATGGTCATTACTCATCACTGTCTGTAATACAGGATGAGGAAACATTTTTTTTGGATGTTAATCTTCTGCTTCCGATGATTCCACTTCATTCTAGTGAATCATAGAAAAATGTTACTGTTTCTCCCGATTTATCTCTAGGAGAACAGCGGCAAGTTTCGTCTATGTTACAAACATTTCAGGATGTCCTTACTGACATTCCTGGACAAACTCATGTCATTGAACATGACATTATTCTAACTGACCATAATCCTATTAGAGTCAGACCTTATCCTATTCCTATACATTTTCAAGCACAGGTTGAAAAGGAGTTGGATGAGATGATAGATTTAAAAATAATTGAACCATCCACTTCTGCGTATTCTTCGCCGATGGTTATTGTCCGTAAAAAAGACAATAACATACGTCTTTGCGTTGACTATCGCAAATTGAATCAAGTCACGAAGTTTGATGCTGAACCTATGCCTTTACTAGAAGAGCTACTTACTAAGCTTTCTAAATCGCATTTTTTCACTAAACTAGATTTGTCTAAAGGATATTGGCAAGTTCCTCTATCTGAACGTGCCAAACCTTTTACTGTTTTTTCTACACCTGGAGGCCTTTTTCAATGGAATTTTATGCCTTTCGACCTTATGAACGCACCAGCTACATTCGTACGCATGATGTGTAGACTTCTATCCTATCGGTCAGATGTCATTGCGTACATAGGCGACATCTGTCTTTTCAGCGATACTTGGGAAGATCAGTATTCAGGGTTAGTTGAATTGCTATCTACTCTACGCGAGTATAACCTGACAGCGAAACCATCTAAAGCCTGCATTGGTTTTAGTGAAATTTCTTTTTTAGGTCACCGGGTCGGCCATGGTTTCCTAAAAACAGAGGACCATAATACAAGTAAAATACTTAACATTTCTATTCCTAAGACTAAAAAGCAAGTGCGAAGTCTCTTAGGTCTTATACAATTCTATGGACGATTCATTCCGAATCTGTCCACAATCATGGCACCTCTTTCTACCTTGCTAAAGAAAGGGTCTCCTAATATAGTCCATTGGACTCAATAATGTCAATCCTCTTTGGATAAGATTAAAACTATGTTTTCTACTGCACCTATTTTAGTGTTGCCTACTAAAGATAAGACATTTGTTCTTCGTAGTGACGCTTTATCCACTGGGATTGGAGCGGCACTAATGCAAGAGTACTCTGGAACTCTGCATCCTGTAATGTATATTTCCAGAAAGCTTAATGCTGCAGAAAGGAATTATTCGGTTTTAGACCGTGAACTGTTGGCTATGGTATGGTCAATTCTCAAATTACAAAGATTCCTTCTAGGCGCACATTTTATAGTAGAAACCGATCAGAAAGCTCTTACAGCTATCCAGAGTAAAAATTTGAAGAGTTCGAGGTCTACTCGATATGCAATTGCTCTTAAACCTTTTCATTTTTCGGTACGAGATATCCGTGGATCAGATAATGTGATGGCAGACATTCTGTCTAGATGCCTGTTAAACTCTCTTTCTTTGTGTGTTGTTAACTCATACTGGCTACTAGTTGTTGAATCATGCTTTATTTGCTAAATGATGTGAATGTCCACCAGTGGATAAATGTAGATGTTGGGACTGGTGTAGTAAAGTGTAACGATTGTCAACTCATCAAACCCAGCACAGTTTTGGTCATACAGGTCATCTTGTCCTGGAACGTGATGAGGCTCCGACAAGAATGTGAGTGTAAACAATGAGTGTGTATCTGAATGTCAGTACGCGAATGGTAGAATGATTCGATAGAGTTGACAGGTTGGTAGTACATCACTCATACTCACACTGTTCGAATTCAAGAAGTACTGGAACTACGGTGGTCTTTTTATAACATTTAATGGGACGCACACTTGGACAGTACGTGTATGGTTACAGGAACAAATGTCGACATAGACAGCATAATGTTGATCACAGGAATATCATCTTAAGTTAGCATTCATGCTTGGCAAATATCATAATGGAGCATTCGTAAATAAGCATTCAGCGTTCCATCATGTAAATCATCTGGCTTTACTGACTGGGCACGTCAGACCATAACCAATACATAGGAAGGCTCCTAGACCTAACCTCGTCTAGCGAATATTCCTTCACGTAAAGTTCAATATATATATATTTCATAATATAGGAATCCCAGACATGGGTTCTCACATGTAGCAGTGATCTCTTGGTTCATCGAGCGATAGTACAGGCATCCCTTTTTCTCACTCGATAAATACAAAGTATATGAATTTCAACATGGCTGTTCTCTCTCTCGTGAGCTTCACTCACTATAGAATATAGACCAAAATTAGTCATTCATTAAATGTCCTCATTTCTTCATAGGTTCTCTCATAGAGGTAATTGAATAATATCATACAATCCAGTGCTGATACATAGGAATGTCTTCTTCCTTTGAATGGATATTCTTTTCAAAAGTACCACTGTGCATCTGCTTATCAACAACGATGGCGAAGCCCAAGTTCATAATAAATTGTGGTTTTACCTTTTTATGCGAAATATAACTTTGCCATTCCTTGGCAAAAGAGAATAAACACTGGGGTAAAGTACATACAACATGTCTAAATGATTATCACTTTTCCCCATCCATATATAGATCACTATTTCGGCAAAAAGCCTGCTACAACAAAACTCGGCATCCTCACAGGATGACAGCCATGGATCACACCCCTTTGCTAGCGATACTTCCGCTGCATAGCCTTTGACCTTTTCTAGCGACAACCAAATTAGTTCGACTTAGAAATGCAAAGATATCCATATATAAGACAGACTCGTCCTACTCATACAAACACTACGTATAAATTCAGGCCATAGATATACTGAAGCAAGAACAATCTATTCCTACCCAGCCACAGAATAAATCGCAGTAGGCCTAGAGTCGTCTGCGGAGTCCGATCGAAGATGACAGAACTATTTTCAAGGGAAGCAACCCAAAAATGACTTCTCCTTAAGCACTTAAAAAGGAAATACTTTGCTTACAAAATATTTGCGAACATAATAAGAATATAAATGTATTATATTGCAAGATAGTAAAAATTGCCCTTTACAGTCTTACCACACCTCCCGGGAAAAAAAAAATAAAATTTTTTTTTTAAATACATCTAGGAGCACCGTAGAATAGGCTCACAACGCAAGAATACTGCGCAGATGAAAATATCAGGAATAACTATAATTCCTAATATGACTGGTGAGAATATATATCTCAAAATCTGAGAGAAATTGTTTCCCTACGAATAAATGTTTCCAGGAAGGTGTGATGTACGTATAATACAATTCTGGTAATTATACAATGCATACCAAAAATTCACACTACAATCTTAAATTTATGATTTATGAAGAAACAATCATCAAAGAACAGCGGTGAATTAACATCAATAAACCGCTAAGTAGCGATACCATCATTCTATTATTAAATTACAAATGTGTATCTTAGTAAAGAAACAAAAAAAAATAACTGTTGTAAAGTTATACATATTAAAAAGATCCAATATTTAACAGTTAAGTGGCATCATGTGGGCATCTGGACAGAATGTCCGCCATCACATTTTCTGAACCACGGATAGCTCGTACCGAAAAATGAAAAGGTTGAAGAGCGATTGCGTATCGAGTTGATCTCGAGCTCTTCAAGTTCTTACTTTGGATAGCCGTAAGAGCTTTTTGGTCAGTTTCCACTACGAAATGCGCGCCCAGAAGGAATCTTTGGAGTTTGAGAATTGACCAAACCATTGCCAATAATTCACGGTCTAAAACCGAGTAATTCCTTTCTGCAGCATTAAGTTTTCTGGATATGTACATTACAGGATGCAGAGTTCCAGAGTACTCTTGCATTAGTGCCGCTCCAATCCCAGTGGATGAAGCGTCACTACGAAGAACAAATGTCTTATCTGTTGTAGGTAACACTAAAATAGGTGGTGATGAAAACATAGTTTTGATCTTCTCTAGTGAAGATTGGCATTCATGAGACCAGTGAACCATGTTAGGCGACCCTTTCTTTAATAGTGTAGAGAGAGGTGCCATGATAGAGGACAGATTCGGAATGAAACGTCCATAAAATTGTATGAGACCTAAAAGACTTCGCACTTGCTTTTTAGTCCTAGGGATAGAGATGTTAAGTATCTTAGTGATATTATGGTCTTCTGTCTTCAAGAAACCGTGACCTACTCGATGGCCTAAGAAAGCAATTTCGCTAAAGCCAATACAAGCTTTAGATGGTTTTGCTGTCAGGTTATACTCACGCAGAGTTGATAATAATTCAACTAATCCTGAATAGTGATCTTCCCAAGTATCGCTGAAAAGACAGATGTCGTCTAGATAAGCAATGACATCTGACCGATACGATAGGATTCGACGCATCATGCGTACAAATGTAGCTGGTGCGTTCATAAGGCCGAAAGGCATAAAATTCCATTGGAAAAGGCCTCTGGGAGTAGAGAAAGCGGTAAGAGGTTTGGCGCGTTCGGATAATGGAACTTGCCAATATCCTTTAGACAAATCAAGTTTAGTGAAAAAATGCGATTTAGAAAGACGAGTAAGTAACTCTTCTAGTAAAGGCATAGGTTCAGCATCGAACTTCGTAACTTGATTCAATTTGCGATAGTCAACGCAAAGACGTATGTTATTGTCTTTTTTTCGAACAATAACCATCGGCGAAGAATATGCAGAAGTGGATGGTTCGATTATTTGTAAATCTATCATTTCATCCAACTCCTTTTCAACCTGTGTTTGGAAATGTATAGGGATAGGATAAGGCCTAACCCTAATTGGAGTATGTTCAGTTAGAACAATGTCATGCTCAATGACATGAGTTTGTCCAGGGATGTCAGTGAGGACATCCTGAAATGTTTGTAACATAGACGAAACTTGTCGCCGTTCTCCTAGAGACAAATCAGGAGAAACAGTAACGTCTTTCCATGATTCACTAGAATGAAGTGGGATCATTGGAAGCGGGAGATTAACATCCGAAAAACTTGTTTCCTCATCCTGTATTACAGACAGTGATGAGTAATGACCATGTTTGACATGAGAATCGTCCGTTGCCTGGAAAATAGGCTGTAGATAGTCAGGACGTTCATGGAACTCCGTAAGCATATTGATGTGGAAGGTTTTATGCTTCCCGTTAATATCGACGATGTAGTCAACATCTGAAATTTTCGATATTATATCGTACGGACCTTTCCAACTAATAAGGAGTCTATTTTCACGACAAGGTAGCAAAACAAATGCTTTGTCACCAGGACAAAGTTGTCGTAAAGTTCTCTTCTTATTAGCAAATTGTCTTGCCTTCTGCTTAGCAAATTCAGAAGAGGACGTTGCCAATTTGCATGCTTCGATAATCTTTTGTCTCAGCGCGATGACATACTCGTAAGAAGATTTTGTGTCATCGTCAATATTGTCAGCTGTTATAAGATCATGCAGCAAAGACATTGGGCCGCGCGGTCGCGCGCCAAAGACAAGTTCAAAGGGCGAAAACCCTGTATGTTCATTGGGGACCTCTCTGTACGCGAAGAGGGCCGCGGGTAAAACCCTATCCCAATCTTGAGGATGATCCTCAGTTATCTTCCCTAATAAGTTCTTAAGTGTTCTATTTAGTCGCTCGACCATCCCATTGGACATAGGATGATAGATGCTACTCAAAGATCTCTCTATCTGTAGAGTAGACATTACTTGAGACATGGTATCCGATATCAGTTGGGTGCCATGATCTGATAATATTTCTCCGGGGAATCCCAGCCGAGAAAATATAAGCCAAAGAGCATCTGCAATGTCAGCGGTAGTAATGCTCTTTAGAGGGATAGCCTCTGGCCAACGTGTGCACATGTCTACACACGTTAAGATAAACTGATGTCCTCTAGCAGATTTGATCTTGAATGGACCAATGATGTCTATCGCCATTTTCTGGAATGGACGAATAGGAATATCTGCAGCCTGAATAGGCGCAGCATGACGAGGACCTTTGGATTTGACTTCTTGACATACTTTACAGGATCGACAATAGATCCGTATGTCCTTGTTCACAAAAGGCCAAAAGAAAGCCGCAAGAACTCTTGACTTTGTACGGGAAAAACCCATGTGACCAGCACACTGAGAGTCGTGTGCATGTTGTAAGATCTTAACTCTCAAATTCTTGGGTACAAGAATCTGAGAATGACTTGACTTAGTGGAGTCTTGCACCATACGTACAAGTACGCCATTCTTCATTGTAATCCAAGATTTACAATTTGAATCTTTATTCGGATCACCTTTTGTTACAAGAGTGAAGAATTTCTTAAGAGTCGGATCTTCTTCTTGTTGTTTTATAAACGAGTCACGAGAAATTACCAAGGGATCATCTTGGTTATGCACTTCATTATCTTCAACAGATGAAGTTTCAGGCATATTGAGAGCTTGAGCTCTAGTGACTACTGCATTAGCAGATTGCATATTTTGATTTTCCCAAACGGAAATTTGCTCCGGAGTGCATTCTTTGACTCCGTGAATGCGACCGATGATAAGATCAGCGATCGGATCCGGCAAAAGACATGCGTGTACATCTCCTGTGAAGAAAGGAGTAGCAATCCTAATGATAGCGGTAGAGTATTTCTCTATGGTGCCGCCAAATGTTACGCATTTGACTACTTTGCCTGTAGAATGAGAAGGATCTATGAGTGACTGCCTAACCCCAATAGTTGTGCATCCAGAATCAAAAAGTACTGAGACTGGATTGTCATTTACTAAACCTTTGTGTAAGACAAGAGAACCTCTCCCATCATGCGCGATTGACGCAGGAAGAGCGGGAAGAGGATGGCCACAGCTTAAAGTAGACACTGTGGTTGGCTCAAATAATGTTTTGCATTGGGGGCACTGAGATGCTCTCCCAAAATCAAAAGCGGCACATGCCATATTATTAGAGTCATCATTATCTTTATTTTGTTTATAGGCTTCGTGGGACTCTTGCTGTGCAGAGTTCGCCTGGTAATGAGCTTTATGTTTTTTGAATTGTGCTCTACCTCTGTTATTATTGCCTCTGTACTTATCATTGTTTCCACTATTATAACCTCTACTCGGGTTTGAATCATAGCTCCTTTGGTTACTATCATCATATTCATTATAATGAGTATCTCGGTAATTATGATCCTGTTGTCTCCATGAAGGAAAACTTGGATAGTTTCTAGAATGACTTCCTTTGCGAAAGTTCCTGTAATTATGACCACCCCTGAATCGAGGGCTGTCAGCTCTTCTCCAGGTATTCGAAGAAGAACCCTGAAATGATTGGTTACCTTGGTTCTGATAACTGTAATAGTTACCTTTTTTATTAAACCTATTTTGAGGTCCTTGGAATTTGTGAGAGTGATTAGGGTTGTATGGTGTTGCAGAAGCAACTGGCATACCTTCTTTAACCTTACTGTTGCTAATAGCTACGTCCGGATGTGCAGTGACGTATTGGGTACAATACTGTTCCATTTCTTTTAGAGACTTAGGTTTACGCTCATGTAAGAATTCGAGGAAAGGTTTATTTATACTTGACATAATCTTGTCTCTGAGTATCAAGTCCATAAGGGCTTCATAAGTCTTTTCTGTTTTGGATAGCTCAATCCAACGATCAAATGTAAGACGTGTCCTTGCAATGAATTCTGAGAATTCTACACCTGCCTCAGGCACCATTGTCTTAAACAACTTCCGATAACCCTCTTCAGACAACTGATACTTCTTTAATAAGGCTGCCCTAATAACATCATAGTTATCTTTGTCAGCCTCTTCAACCAAACTTAAACTAGTCAGAGAATCACCTTTCAGATTTTCTGATAACTGGTTAGCATATTGTGATTTGTCCACATTATGTGCTCGACACGAGCGTTCAAATCTGTTTAGCCAGAATGTTATGTCATCACTGGAAGGGTTGAACGCTGGTACCTTGACCTTGTAAGTAAAGGGTTTACCATTACCACTAGATGCTTGATTAACATTACTTATGTTTGTTAACTTTAACTTTTCTAACTCAAATGCTAAAAGTTCTTTTTGGTGTTCATGTTCTCTTATTGCTTTTTTTTCTTGAGCTTCAGCTTGTAATTTTCTCTCTTCTGCAGCAGCCTGTAATTTTTTCTCTTCAGCAGCAGCTTCATCTTTTCTTTTCTCTTTTTCCATTTCCATCTGGAATCTTTTTTCATCAGTCTGTATCTGCAATTTCTTTTGTTCATCCTCTCTTTGTAATTTTCTTTCCTCAGCTTCTAATTTCTTTTCTTCAATCAATGCTTTTCTTTCTTCAGCAGCCAATGCTTTGTCATATTGAGCAACTGCCCATTCTTCTAACTGCTGACCAGTCTTATCAAGAGCCCTGCCTTGTGTGATAAAATAATCAAAGGTAGACATCTTGTCTAATAAGATCAGTAATTTGCAAAAGTAAATAAATTTACTTTCTTAGTCTTAATCAAAGACTTTGTATGATAACTTTGTAACCTGTGAAAAATAGTACTTAACTATCCCAATCACTGTGGGAAACAAGCCTTACAAAGGTCTTGTATAAATCCTTATATAATAACAGCTATAAGTTGCTGGTTCACTCTATAATATAAGTGCAGTGCACCAGAAATAGTGTTTTATATCATCAACTGTGTACCTTTAGTAATAGCAATTAACTATCAGTTGATTCTTGTACATCAATTTATATGATCAACTATATTTTAAATAGTGTATGTCGATCAGGCACAAAACAAAACAGTTATACAGAAGAACATGAAAACATTTGCGGAAATGAAATAAATCAAATGGGAAAAACAATAAAAGATAAACCGCAAGAGGATAACAAATACAAATAACGCCACAGTATATAAATATAAATTGAGAATAGAACTGAAAGATAGAATAGGGTAGACCAACAAATTACAAACAAATCAAAACAAACTAAAGAACAGAGGAATATTACAAAAACAACAATGAGTACAGACTTCACAGCTAACACTAATAGCAACAGCTGTCGCAGCAAATTTTCAATGAAGAAAATTGCACCTATAGAAACGCACACATCAGACCCTCTATTACGTGGGATACTCTGCTGTGTGACACCGCCCAACCGAAACAACAACCCGCTGGATACAAACAAATATCACATATAAATAGTTAAACATAAATACATAAATGCATAAATAGTATGGCAATATGATGTAAATAGAGTGTTGCAGAAAGAATGTGTTGGAATGAAGGCTCAGTTACACTGCCTAATAGTACAGTACTGTGGTACTTTATTAAACAAATACTTCTGGTCTAATTATTTTAAATTCAACACAGAAATAGAAGCTCCATCGTTGATTTGAATGATAACAATCAATGTAGGACTTCTCAGTTCAATAACATTTTCTTTCGCAAACACTGTCAAATATTCTCCAGTCCTGATGTGTAATGTTCTATGTTTCAACCAAGCTTGCTGTGTAACACTGTCAGTTGTATGGCAAATGTCCAATGAACCAAATGTCAACAAACCCTGACCTAGTTACTGCATACTCTCGACAGGACAGGTCACGCTGACATCACTGTAGAGTTGTACTGCTGATGTATTTGTGTGTCGTAACAGACCCCAAGGAACGTCTGGTCTCAGTAGTTTACTTCTCAATATGGTCACTGTGCAGGTTGACCCAGGAAGCTGGCACACCAGTTGTTAAACTCTCTTTCTTTGTGTGTTGTTAACTCATACTGGCTACTAGTTGTTGAATCATGCTTTATTTGCTAAATGATGTGAATGTCCACCAGTGGATAAATGTAGATGTTGGGACTGGTGTAGTAAAGTGTAACGATTGTCAACTCATCAAACCCAGCACAGTTTTGGTCATACAGGTCATCTTGTCCTGGAACGTGATGAGGCTCCGACAAGAATGTGAGTGTAAACAATGAGTGTGTATCTGAATGTCAGTACGCGAATGGTAGAATGATTCGATAGAGTTGACAGGTTGGTAGTACATCACTCATACTCACACTGTTCGAATTCAAGAAGTACTGGAACTACGGTGGTCTTTTTATAACATTTAATGGGACGCACACTTGGACAGTACGTGTATGGTTACAGGAACAAATGTCGACATAGACAGCATAATGTTGATCACAGGAATATCATCTTAAGTTAGCATTCATGCTTGGCAAATATCATAATGGAGCATTCGTAAATAAGCATTCAGCGTTCCATCATGTAAATCATCTGGCTTTACTGACTGGGCACGTCAGACCATAACCAATACATAGGAAGGCTCCTAGACCTAACCTCGTCTAGCGAATATTCCTTCACGTAAAGTTCAATATATATATATTTCATAATATAGGAATCCCAGACATGGGTTCTCACATGTAGCAGTGATCTCTTGGTTCATCGAGCGATAGTACAGGCATCCCTTTTTCTCACTCGATAAATACAAAGTATATGAATTTCAACATGGCTGTTCTCTCTCTCGTGAGCTTCACTCACTATAGAATATAGACCAAAATTAGTCATTCATTAAATGTCCTCATTTCTTCATAGGTTCTCTCATAGAGGTAATTGAATAATATCATACAATCCAGTGCTGATACATAGGAATGTCTTCTTCCTTTGAATGGATATTCTTTTCAAAAGTACCACTGTGCATCTGCTTATCAACAACGATGGCGAAGCCCAAGTTCATAATAAATTGTGGTTTTACCTTTTTATGCGAAATATAACTTTGCCATTCCTTGGCAAAAGAGAATAAACACTGGGGTAAAGTACATACAACATGTCTAAATGATTATCACTTTTCCCCATCCATATATAGATCACTATTTCGGCAAAAAGCCTGCTACAACAAAACTCGGCATCCTCACAGGATGACAGCCATGGATCACCCCCTTTGCTAGCGATACTTCCGCTGCATAGCCTTTGACCTTTTCTAGCGACAACCAAATTAGTTCGACTTAGAAATGCAAAGATATCCATATATAAGACAGACTCGTCCTACTCATACAAACACTACGTATAAATTCAGGCCATAGATATACTGAAGCAAGAACAATCTATTCCTACCCAGCCACAGAATAAATCGCAGTAGGCCTAGAGTCGTCTGCGGAGTCCGATCGAAGATGACAGAACTATTTTCAAGGGAAGCAACCCAAAAATGACTTCTCCTTAAGCACTTAAAAAGGAAATACTTTGCTTACAAAATATTTGCGAACATAATAAGAATATAAATGTATTATATTGCAAGATAGTAAAAATTGCCCTTTACAATGCCCACATGATTCCACTTAGCTGTTGAGTATTGGACGTCTTAACACTTCCAACTCGACAACAGATTTTTCTTTTCTATATCAAAATAGATACACATTGTAATTCGTAATGACACTACGTTCATTGATATATAGTCACCATTACTCGTTGATGATTTGTCTTTTTGTCAATCATGTACTTGGAATGCTTAAACTTAAATTGTTATATGCATTGTATCATTGCAATTATAGTAGTATGCGTTGGTGACACCTCCCTGGAAACACTTATGCTTAAGAGAAATGCTTTCTCTGAGGGATTGAGATTTTGCATTAATCTGGCTTAAATAATTCCAGATATTTCTCATCTGCGCAGTATTTATGCGTTGGGAGTCTATTGTATGTTGCTCTCAGATAAAAAAAAATGATTTCATTTTTTTTCCCGGGGGGTGTGGTAATCTATTGCGCACATATTTTTTGGCGCACGGATTACGCATACCATGTAAAATGTTTTAATTGTCTGATGAAGATATATTCATCTTTGAATGCATGTTTTGGTCTTGAGGGACGAAACTCAGATTGGGCAATAAGTAGTCATTCTGTGAGTTATCGCTCTTTGTAGCGTTCTTAAAAATAGAACTCGGCGGAGGAATTTAGACTTACTTGAATCTATTCTGTGTTTGGTTAGGAATAGATTTTTCTTGCTTCAGAATGTCTATGGCCCGAATCTATGTGTAGTGCTTGGCTATGTAGGACGAGTATGTCTTATATCTTGATATCTTAGTATGTTTAAGTGGAACTATTTGTTCTTGTACTGTACTGAAGGGAGTCAGGTGTTTTCGGCGGATGAAGAGAGGGGAGAGTGTTCTTCGGTTGTCAAGGCCTAGGGCGGGAAGTCATGTCGGAGAGATGCCCAAGAGTTTGTGATCTCTTTAAGTTATTCTGGGGACGAAGATAGTTTCTTCCAGGATCGTTTAGTCCATGAGTTCCCCAGTTGTGATTCTATAACGCCGGGAGAGCGTTTTTGTGCTTGCTAGTGTATTTCTTATGTCCAGGTAAAAAAACGTACTTTTGCTGACTTCGTTCATTCCTAGGCTTAAGATGGGCAGACGTTTACATGAACTTACCTATGAATATGTCGGGACGACATATTCTCTAGCAGCACTAAATATGTTTATATGCAGCAACTATGAGGACAGAATATGCTGATCCTTGTAGAATCATTTATTGTTGATGAACAAAGCTTCGATTGAAGATTTGGCTATACACCCGTATAGTGAGTGATGCTCAACCGAGAACCAGCAGCCATTGTGGAATTCGATTGATTTTGGAATTCTACTTATTGTAAATCATTAGCAGAGAACGGGAAAACTTCCTTATTATCAGGTGATGATTGAGAGATCACTATTATAAAGAAATTAACATTATCTTCACAGAGATTTGCTGTAATTTACCTAAAGGAATCTTCGCTAGAAAGAGATCCTGTTTAGGAGTCAAGTTTGAACAGTATTGCTTAATTGACATACTTGGTCAGTAAGGTCTACTGACTGTATTTATAAACTATGGAAATCTTGGGGTTTACAGATGTTCCATTGCAAGATTATTCTTCATGAATGCTAATTTAGGACGGTAGTCCATTGATCAACATTATGCTGTCTATGTCGATTCATGTTCCTGTAACTGTACCCATTCTGTCAAGTGTGTGCGTCCAATTAAACTATTGAAACGACTACAGTGGTCTGCATTGGTGACATATCGTAATGAGTGAATGAGTGCCTTATACGGGTCAACACACGAACAGTCCACCATTCGCCTAACTCATACTTCACACTCAAACTCCATATTAGCATAACCCTGCGTCGGTTGAGTTGACCTTTGCTCCCCCTGGAGCCTCCATCATATTCACCACTGGTTTGCGTGAGGAGAATGAAAGCAGTACTTTACAGCATGCCTGGTATAGACAGTTACGATGAAGAAGATAAAGGAGAGTTATCAGTGCCTATATATTATTGTTGTTCGTCTAAGTGGGTAGTTGGAAAGGGAGTTTCAAATCAACTAATACCGCTTCGGCTGGTCAGTGGATTTGAAACTGTTCTATAGGGAACACTTTGATTATCTTCGACTGACGAAAAATCCACTAAAATCTGTGGCAGACTTTGTTCGTTCTCGAATTCAGTCAAACATTACTTATTAGCTGTGAAGTTCTGTATATGCATATTGTATTATCATTGTCTTTAGTTCTATTCTACTTAATTTTTGTCGGCTGTTTGTCAAATGTCCGTTAAGCCTAACCTTACTATATTTCGGTTATACACATAAAACTGTGACGTCATCTGTACCAGTCCATGTTCGTGAACATTTTTTTATAGATTTTTTGTGTGCACTGACCCAGTTTTAACAGTCTTCTTCGTCATTTCCGTAATGTTTATTCAGTTTTAAAATCATTTTAAAGCTGGTAATTCGACTTGTATTGTGAAAATCGTGTTGTAAAATCTTTTAGTTAATATTTATATATGTTCTTCGTTAATAACATTAATATTATTATAAGATAAATATGTGATTATAAATAATATAAAACTTATAGTTAATTAAGTGAAAATTTTTAATACATAAAATATTTTCTTGGTGGTTTGCACTAGTGGTTCAAGTAGCAACTATTTTTCTGCCTGAGTATGGCATGATATGATCAAATATAGAATAAAATTAACTTTTATCTTACAATTGATTAGTAAGTCACACTATAAGTAGTTAATGGACTAAGTGAGTCAAGGTACTATATTATTTAGTGGGGTACATATCATTAAAGATATATATAATGGATGCTTGAAGTAATGTTAGCATCGTACATTAGTAGGTCATGTAACCACTAATTATTAGTAATGAATAAGGAATAGTGATATAAAATACTGGGTGAAAATAATTCTTGAACTTACAATTAGTTGTAAAGAAATATGATAAGTATTTAATTGATTATATTGAGTAACCATACCTTGTTGCTTATTAAACTTGTATATATATATATAATTGACTAAGTGAGTATAATAGTGAATTAATATGGCTACTTTAGAAACTTTTGTAAAAATTGGAAAAGATTTTGGTTACAAGGGAGAAATTCTTCGAGAATTTGCAGTGGCGGAACTAGATAAATATGAAGCTAAGAAAGCTGAATTAAAGCGAGAATTATAGGAACAAGAGGTCAAAGAAGAAAAGAAGAAAGCTGAATTAAAGCGAGAATAAGAAGAACGTGAGGCCAAATTCAAACCTGAGGAAGCTGTTAGGAAAGAGATTGAGAAAAAAGCCAAGGAAGAAAGACAAAGGGCAAGAGATGAAATGATGCGTGTTGAAGAAGAAAACAAAAGGAAACAGGAAACATAATTAACACTTCTTCGTCTAGAAGAATTAAAAATGAGAGCACAAGTTGCGTCTAATAGCAATAATGTTGATTCGCATAATGCTCCTTCATCAACCCATATTAATAGTAATTACAGGTTTAAGTTGCCAGTGTTCAAACAAAATTTTGACGATTTGTCGTCATATCTTCTTAGATTTGAACAAGTATGTAATGCAAATCACGTTGATAAATCTTTATGGGCTTTAAAACTCAGTGACTTTTTGGATGGTGAACCAATGAAGACTTTAAATACTATGGATCAAGCAATCATAACTAATTATGAGGCTGTAAAAACGTTACTGCTAAAGCGATTTCAACTAAACGAGGAAGGATATAGAATGAAATTTAAGTCATTACTACCTGATTCAGGTAAAGATTTTTCTGAATATATTGCGACAATACTTATAACATTTAACAGATGGGTGGAATTATCTAGTATCAATAAAACAAATGATTAGATTGTTGAGTTAATGCTGAGAGATAAGGTTTTGTCATCAGTTAGCAAACCTTTCTTATTATTCTTACAGGAACGTAACCCACCTACATTAGCTGACTTAGAAAACTTAGCTATTCAATACTGTGCAGCACATCCAGGAGTTTGTATAGCAAACAATCAAGTGAGAGAAGCATTACCTGTTGCGTCTGCTACAAACTGGAATGTTAATCATAGATCACGGGCTCAAAGCCTTGATAGGAATTTTGTGCATCGTAGAAATGATAACAATAATTATTATAAAAATAATAATTTTAATATGAATAACAATTCATCCAGAGGTAGACCACAATACAGAAACTAATCACCTCATTTCAGAAACAACAACTTCCAACAAAATTCAACATGGAATCAACCATACAATGTTACTTCACATAATAATAGTAACAATAACTGGAATAATGGTAATAATAATTACAAATCCAGAAATAAGAGTTACAATGGTAGAGGTAATAATGATTCAGTTCCTCACCATCGACACCGTTCCAACTCAAGAAAACCACATTGACTATCAATGCACCTCCAGTTGGTCATAACAATGATAATCCAATACATTCATCTTCTTCATGTTGTGTTGTTGATCATAATGTGGCAAATAGATGTCCACAGTGTAATAGTATTTTTCAGAATCCCAACCATACGTCGATGAAGATTACACAGTCTATTCCTGCAATCAGTCTCACTGCAAATGATGGAACAGGCACGTTGATTTTTAACAGAGGACTAGTCGACGGAAACATATTTTTAGTGTTGAGGGACTCCGGATCAACTACTATTGGCATCCATAAAGCATTAGTACATCCCCGTTATGTAACTAATGAGTGTTTTAGGTGCATTACTTTCGGTGGGACCATTGAATATTATCCTACTGCTACCATAGACATAAATACTCCATTTTGTTCAGGTAAAGTAAAAGTGTGTCTCCTTCAGAATCCAACTGCTGATTTAACAGTCGGGCGCATCCATGGCAGCAAGGATTGCACACCCGAGGAAAACACTGAATGGGAGAAACACAATTTATCTACAGCTAATGCCGTGACAACACGAGCTCAAGCTCAGGAGTTAGAAAAAGAGGATACTACAGTTACTGAGACAAATGGTTGTGAAGACAACGGCCCTCGGTGTGTTATAGACAGAGAGTCAGTTGCTATTAAGCAAAGGGAAGATAAGTATCTAAAAAATTGTTGCTTTAGTCGACAAGTATGATAATATTGCTTTTAATAATAAAAGTAAACATTGGTTTTCAATTAAGAACGGTATTCTACTTAGGAATTGTATGGACCAGACTATGGTAAAACAACAGGTCATAGTACCAGAATCATTAAGGACATATATACTACGACATGCACATGACTCCAAATGCGCTGGTCATATGGGCTACACTCGCACACGTTCTCGAATCCTGTCGTCTTTTTTCTGTCCAGGGATATCACGAGACGTATCATTGTATGTACGATCCTGTGTAACTTGCCAGGAAGTCAAGTCTCGTGGAGCGTTCCATAATGTTCCCATCCAAGCCTCCGACATATTGGTTCGTCCTTTCGATAAAATGGCAATAGACATTATTGCCCTCTTTTGCCTTCTACAAGAGGTCATAAGTATAAAGTAACCTGTGTTGACTTATGTAAATGATGGCCAGAGGCCATACCTCTTAAGAACATAACTACATCAGACATTGCTGATGCCCTTCTACTAATATTTTCTAGACTTGGATTCCCAAGAAAAATACTTTCAGATCATGGTCCCCAATTTGTTTCTGACACCATGAATAAAATAATGAAGACTCTTAACATGGAAGAAGTCTTAGTAGTGTCTATCATCCCATGAGCAATGGTTCAGTTGAGAGGCTCAACCGCACCATTAAACAATTATTACATAAGGTTACTATAAAATATCCTCAAGACTGGGACAGAGTTCTCCAAGCAATCTTGTTCGCTTACCGAGAGGTACCGCATGAACAATCCGGTTTCTCTCCGTTCGAGTTAGCATTTGGTGCTCCACCAAGAGGTCCTATGGGACTTATAAAAGATCTACTACTCGACTCTGAGATGACTCAGGAAACCCAGTCATCTTATGAATATGTCATTAACCTACGTAACAAAATCATTGAAACTTGCCAGATGGCAACAGCTTCTTCAGAAGCTGCAAAATACAAAGCAAGACTATTCCAAAATAAAAATAGACGATTACACCAGTTATTTCCTGGTGATGAAGCTTTCGTTCTACTCCAACGAAAGGAGAATAAACTATTAATTGCATGGAACGGTCCATTTAAAGTTTTGGACAGAATTTCTGACGTCGACTATATACTAGACATTAAAGGTCAGAAAAAAATGTATCACATTAACATGCTAAAAGAGTTCTTTACTCGTCCTGAACATCGGCAATCTTTCTTTCATGACTTAGGTGATAAATTTATTGGTTCTTGCCAATATTCTAGTCATTCGGTAATTCAGGAGGAGGAATCATCCTTTCCTGAAATCCACATGTCCTTTCCTATACGTACATTACAATCTACCGAGTCGTGGCGAGATGTAACTATTTCTTCTTCATTAACATCTCAAGAACATGATAAAATATGTAAACTCTCGGAGACTTATTCTGATGTTTTAACTGATATACCGGGTCGTACATCAGTTATTTCTCACGACATTATACTTAACGACAACACACCAATAAAACTTCGTCCTTATTCAGTTCCTATACATTTTCAAGATAAGACATCACAGGAACTTAATCAAATGTTAGCTTTAGGGATTATAGCGAGCAGTAACTCTCCTTTTTCCTCACCTTTAGTTATTGTCAGAAAGAAGGACAATAATATACGTCTATGTTTCGATTACAGAAAACTGAATGCTCAGACAGTAGCTTACAGTGAACCTCATCCTCTTATTGACGATTTACTTATTCGTCTATCGACAGCAACATCTTTCACTAAAATTGATTTAACCAAGGAATATTGGTAGATTCCCTTAACAGAACAAGCCAAGTACTTTACTGCGTTTTCGACTCCACAAGGTCTTTACCAGTGGATTGTCATGCCTTTCGGATTAATTAACGCACCTGCGACATTTATTCGCATGATGCGAAACATTTTATTTTGCACACCTGACATTATCACATATATTGACGATATTTGTTTATTCAGTTCGTCATTTGAGGAACATTTTTCTGGACTAGGTTCCGTATTGGAAATATTAAGATTTAAAATTAACTGCTAGACCATAAAATTAACTGCTAGACCAAGTAAAATTCATATAGTCTTCCATGAGATAACTTTTCTTGGACATATCATTGGGGCTGGGCGTATCCAAACCATTCCCCATAATGTATCTACAATTTTAACATTATTAATTCCTCATACACAAAAAAACAAGTTTGGAGCCTACTAGGTCTCGTCCAGTATTATAGTAGATTTGTTCCTAATTTGTCATCCATCACGGCTGTCTTGTCTTCTCTATTGAAGAAAGACATGCCTACGAAAATCACATGGACTGTAGACTGCGACAAAACGTTTAAATCAAATTTTGTCAATGTTTTCTAGGCCACCTATTTTAAAGTTGCCAGATACTAAAAAAATATTCATTCTCCGTACATATTCTAGCAGTTACGGATTAGGGGGTAGTCTCCTTCAAGGGCATAAAGGCATACTTCACCCCACTCTCTACACATCCAGCAAACTTACGGATGCAGAACTAAAATACTCAGTTATAGATAAGGAACGTCTAGCAGCGTTGTGGGCAATTCAGAAGCTTGAAAAATTCCTACTCGGGGCTCCATTTGTCATTCATACAGATCAGAAGGCGGTAGCTTTGCTCCGACGAGCAAATCACAAGAACGCAAAGTTAGCCCGCTTCTCGATTTTGCTCCAACCATTCCAGTTCGTAATCGAATCAATCCCAGGTACTGAGAATGTAATGGCAGATGCATTGTCACGTCATCCTTCAACGTCAAATGAAGAGAATTAACAAGTCAATGCACTAAATAGATTTATATGCTAGAATTTATTCATCCGTATTCATTATCACTGCCATCAATGGTACCTATACCTTGTAGCGGTATGGCAGCTTGCGTACCCTGACAATCCCCAGAGCTATGCCAGTGGGAGTTTTACTCCTGGTAGGTTCAACCAAGCTGGACAGGTCTGTGTGGGTAGGGGTCAGACAAAAGCTGGTACCCTGGTCCTCCAGGTTGAGGGTTTTAGCATAGGGCTGACACCCCTGTCTATGTAAAAAAAATAATGAAGTTACGGAAACAACATCAAATGAACAAACTTTGCTGCGGGATGGACATTCGGAGTCTGTGGCTCGCATGACTGTCAGTGGTGAAAGCCGAAAGGAAGCCACTGACATGAAAACGGATGTCCTGACCGCAAAACAGGATACAAGAATAGGATTTAGGAATGTCAGGACAATGTACGAGACAGGTAAACTAAGACAGGTCACGGTAGAAATGAGAAACTATAGGTTACACATCCTGGGGATAAGTGAGAGCAGATGGACAGGGGCAGGAAAAGTTAAAACAGCAACAGGAGAAACAGTACTTTACTCTGGAAGAGAGGATGGACAGCACAGTGAAGGCGTAGCCATTATTCTACAGAAAGGGATAGAAAGGACATTACTGGAATGGAAACCCATCAACAACAGACTGATACGATTGAGATTGAGAGGGAGATTCACCAACACTACAATAATACAATGCTACGCACCAACGAATGATAGCGATGAGGAGGTCAAGGATGAATTCTATCAACAACTGCAGAAAGAATTGGAAGACACACCTAGATATGATCTTGTTATAGTAATGGGAGACCTCAATGCGAAAGTTGGTACACACAATACATATAATGAAAGAACAATGGGGAAATGCGGCAGCGGAACAGCAAACGAAAATGGGGATAAGCTAATAAGTTTCTGTAGCATTAACAACCTGGTCATTGGAGGAACACTTTTCCCACATAAGGAAATTCACAAGTTAACATGGTCGGGACAGAAACCAGATAGACCACATCATGGTTAACGGTAGATGGAGACATGCATTACAAGATGTGAAGGTAAGAAGAGGTGCAGATGTGGGAAGCGATCACCATTTAGTAGTAGCAAAACTGAAAGTGAAACTAAGAAGGGCTGGACCAACTGTAACTACACAGAAAAGGTTTGACATCAGCAAATTGAAGGACCCCCTTACCAGAAAAGCTTTTGCGGCCGACATTAAGAAACGATATCAATTTGCCAAAAGCCAGGAAAAGACATTGACTGATGATATAGACCAGAATTTCAACACCATTTCAACAATATATAAGGAAAGTAGCAAATCATGCTTAGGATTCCAGGAAAGGAAGAAGCAAGACTGGATAACACCAGAAACACTAAACACCATAAAGATGAGAAAGGAAATGAAAAGAAAGAAAACAGAAGCGAAGTCCCCCAGGTTAAAGCAACTATATAGCGAACAGTACAGCCAGCTGGACAGGGAAGTTAAACGCCAAACCCGAGCCAACAAAAGGAATTTCCTAGACGATCTTGCAAAACAGGCAGAAGAGGCAGCACTGAGAAATGAACAAAGCACAGTATACAAAATAACTAAATTCATCAGCGGAAAACAAGGTGCAAACAATATTACATTAGTAAGAGATAAGCAAGGAAATCTCATCAAGACAGCAGAGGGACAGGAAACAAGATGGGCAGAGCACTTCAGAGAAACTCTGAACAAGGAAATACCAGAGACACAATTGAATGTTCCTGAGGCTGAAAACGATCTAGATGTAAATACAGACATTCCACGAAAAGAAGAAATCATCACAGCAATCAAAGGGTTAAAGAACGGTAAAGCTCCGGGCCATGATAACTTAAATGCAGAGCTATTTAAGACAGACCCTGAGCTAGCAGCAGAACTATTAGAACCACTATTTGCACAAGTGTGGAAAACGGGGACAACACCATCAGAGTGGAACAAAGGAATAATTGTCAAATTGCCCAAGAAGGGAGATCTTGCAGACTGCAATAATTGGAGAGGAATCACTCTTCTCTCAGTTCCCAGCAAAATACTAGGCAGGATAATTATACAGAGAATTTCAAAGGCAGTAGACTACAAACTGAGGAAAGAACAAGCAGGATTTAGAAAGAACAGAAGATGTGTAGACCATATATTCACTCTCAGGAACATTATAGAGCAGTGCTCAGAATGGCAAAGACAGCTTTACATAAATTTTGTTGATTTTGAAAAGGCTTTTGACAGCATACATAGGGACAGTTTATGGAAAATACTGAGGGCTTATGGAATTCCAAGCTGCATAGTGTCAATCATAAAAAGCCTCTATGCCAACTTTACGTGTAGTGTTGGGCAGAGCAACCTAACCTTCGAGGTGAAGACAGGAGTACGACAGGGATGCCCCTTATCAACCACTCTATTTTTAACAGTCATAGACTGGGTGATGCGCCAGACAACAGATGGCAGTCCAAGAGGAATAAGATGGACTACATTTTCTACATTGGAAGATCTGGAATATGCAGATGACATTGCACTGCTGGCACATTCACATCAACACATCCAGGAAAAAACGGATAGACTTAATAAAATTAGCCAGCAGGTGGGCTTGAACATCAATTTAAAGAAGTCTGAGGTCATGACGCTCAATGTGAGCAACCCTGAGCCCATATCAGTAAGGAATCAGCAACTGGTACAGACAGATACCTTCACATACCTAGGAAGCATAGTAACACCAGACGGTGGGGCAAGCAAAGACATCAACATCAGAATGAATAAGGCAAGAACAGCCTTCTTTAGCCTAAATAACATCTGGAAGTCCTCCCAATACAGCACAAGCACAAAATTAAGATTATACCAGAGTTGCGTGCTTTCTGTGCTTCTCTATGGTGCGGAATGCTGGAGAGTCACAGAGAAGGAAATGTCAAAATTGTCCTCTTTTCACACAACATGCCTAAGAACAATTCACCGCATCTTTTGGCCGAATACCATCACCAACCAAGATCTGCTTACTCGTAGCAAGCAAGAGGACATGCACACCATCATAGCTGGCAGACGCTGGAGCTGGGTTGGTCATGTCCTCAGAAGAGACCCCGATGCCATCACAAGAACAGCTATGTTTTGGACCCCTGAAGGAAAGCGAAAGAGAGGCCGACCAAAAACAACTTGGCGGAGGACTGTGGAGGCTGAGATGCAAAGAATGAACCAGAGTTGGGGCACTGTACGAAGGATGGCCACCGACCGTGCAAAGTGGAATCAATTTGTTGTTGCCCTACAAGACGCCACTAGGCGTGATGGCCACTGACTGCTTTGACGGTCGGTGGTTAAGGGTCGAAGAAGAAGAAGAAGAAGAAGAAGAAGAAGAAGATTCATTATCAGACGGACTTGCAACTCGTAATGGTCAATGAAATTATATCGTTTTCAGACATTTGAAAATTGTCATACTACATGTCGTATTCAAATGACATACGTAATCATGAACCAGGTGCATGAAATCAAAACATTCTTGATACTTACAATGCACTATATTATTTCTCGAATCTCCGCAAGAAGTTATCGATTTCGTTCAAATTTCCCTGGACTTTGGTTAGTGTCCATAAGTCTATCAATCAATTTCATAAGTCTACAATCAATATACGTTTGAACTTAGAATTGAACTTACTGATACATACATTCACGCATGATCTGCTGAACTCAGGATCGTCGTTTGCTAAATGAACTTTTTCATCTACTGTATTAAACCGTACATTAAGTACATGAAGGAACTAATGACAATTATTCCTCAGGATTAACACTATTGATTAAGATACTTTGATATTATTAAATAAAAGAAAGAAACAGAGAGTTTGAAAACAAACATTATGACACAGTTAATTAATATAAGTACTATAGTTATATAATTAGTAACTATTATATGTATTTTAATAACTCATGTTAACATAATTATGATATGACATGTATTATTTCTTATTAGTTGATCGATTAATTTGGATTACATTTTAATTATATAATTATTTTACATGTAACTTTCTGCATACATATCTTTTAATGTAATCTATTAAGTTCTTACTACTTACTTCTCATGTATTATTAATTTTTCTTTTCTTTACTTTCTTTCACAATGATAAAATATGTTAGTTTACTTAATTCTATAACATTCTGCTAGAATTTACAATTGCTTAAATTCTTTATAAAAGTTATTGGCAGATTCTTAATTAACGTACTCAGCAAATGCCAGCATTGTTTTCGCTTATCTGAATATCTTGTGAATACTACTTTGTGGTAGAAGTGTAATTAACCTTCTATCTACACATCTGCCAAGAGTAATCTTGTGCGCAGGTAGATGATACCCTAGAAGCCACTATTAGATACTCTTGAGTTTTGGCCTCTGTTGGACCACTACTGCAAAGCAGAGGAGGCAATACCATCACAATTGGGGTCTTAACGTGGGATTGAACGCGTTCGCACAAGCGTGATAATTCTCAATTGAGCGCTACTCGCCGGGTTTATAGAACTTGTCTATTAATTCACCTAGACGACTAACATACATTTCAGATTTACTGAAAGAATATTGTCAAGCGTGTGTAATAGGAAGACTGAGCATTCTTTGTATGTATAAATAACAGTAAAAATAACTTTGTGAAGAATAATTGAATAATTGAAAGAAACAAAATCTATGTAACTAAAGTTAAAGTTACAGTCAAATAAGAAGTTCCCTTGGTGTGGCAAATTAAGTGTTGTAACTTTGTAGTTTTACTAGTTAGTAACTGTTGCCATTTTTGTGTAGCTTTGTAAACAGACTTTTCGCTCAGAATGGCAGAGTTCCAAAACCTCCATGCCTTTTACCTTAATCTAGGCCGCGAACTAGGGTTTTCAGGCAAAGAGCTTTCTGACTTTGTCCTTACTTCGGTGAGAGAACAGAAAGAAAAAGATAAAGAGGAAAAGGACAGGATGGAAGCAGAAAAAGCCGAGGAACTCCAGGAAAGAAAACGTGCCAGAGAACACGAAAAAGCAAAGCAGAACACGAAGCCGCAGAGAGAGAAAAAGAAAGGGCAATCTCTAACGAGAAGGAACAGACCGAAAGGGCATTCGATAAGGAGAAGAAACAGGCCGAAAGAGCGGAAAAGAAACAGGAGAGGGCATTCCAAGAAACGAAGGAACAGGCCGAGAGGGCATTCCAAGAAAAGGAGGCCAACAGAGCCCACGCCATTAGAATGAAGGAATTTGAAATAAAAGAAAGAAGAGTGGATTCTAGTTCTAACAATAGCGGGTCTGGCAGTTCTCAAAATAGCGATGGAGGAAGCACCACTCTGTCGGTGGCACCTAGTGTAGTATTTTTCCAACAAGATGTCTGTTCTGAGACTTCAGAAGAAATAGACATTTATCTTTCTAGGTTTGAATCATTAGCAGCTACATATATGTTGGAGAGGGAGAGATACAACATGAAACTTTCCCAGAGTCTGAGGGGATCTGCTTATGGTGTGTTTCTCAAGATGCCCACGGAAGAACAGAACAACTACGACACGTTGAAGAAAGCTCTGCTACAGCGTTTTATGCTCAATGTTGAGACCTTTCGTGGTAAATTCCGTTAGGTGAAACGACAGAGAGATGAATCGTATAGACAATTTGCTACACGGCTAGAAACGTACTTGGTGTAGTGGTGTTGATGGTATTGTATGATGGTGTTATTACTACATGTAACTTGTATGAGGCCAGCTGTGAAGGCTCCTGAGATAAAATGTGGTTGAGAATTATCAGAAGGCCTTTCTTGCTACCACTACGACCTCACACTTAATTTTTTTTTTCTTAATGAATGTGGCTACGTAAAGTGTCTAGGGTAATGATGTGTAATGTGGTGTGTTAGTTATAAATACACCCACAGGCATTTAAGAAGACTAATAAGATTAACAAGTGTTAAAATACACTGAACTAACTCACGTGTATAAAGTTTTTGATATAATTATATTACATTTATTTGTTCTGGATCAAGTTTTATTTTGACCAGAACTTGTTTTAAAAGAAGGATTTAAAATTTATGAAAATTATGCATGGAATGTTACATAATAAATACAAAAGTGTACATATTTAAGTACTAGAATAGTTAGTTTTATTCAAATGTTCTGGTAGTCAGCTACTAGGGAGGATATTTATTGTCTGTGCTGTTGGGGTGGTCTCATCACACCTGTCTATATTGACTACACCGTGTCCAGAAACTGGTGGGAATTTTTATGGGGATATTAGTCACTACCAATAGTTGGTGAATGTCCAGCAGACCAGAGGCTCACTCATCTTTTTGTAGCTCTGGTGCTGAAAACTTGCGGTCCCACCTCTCCGTGCTGGCGGACAATAATGGTGGTCTCTGTCACAAGAACTGCACAGATACACTCGAGTAAAGTCACCCACCGGATAGACTCTGCTTTGTTGTCGATAGAAAACTCACAGCTCTGCAATCAAAGTATGGGCTATGTGTCAAAATCTATTCTATACCCACGTCTGGACACCACACTGACACAACAACCACATCATACAGACAGGTCAGATCTCTCTGACCAAACAGCACAGTTACCATGGTGGGTTTACCTCAGATAGATCCTCCCAGACTATAGATTCTGAAAAATATTTATTAGTTGTTGGCCCTAAAAGAAGATAGGTAATCTGTTTCAACGCTTGATATATCTTGCATAATCCTTGCTGTAGTTTATGTACCTTGTTGGTCCCTAGACCCTGACTTGGGCGGGGGGTCTAGAGCAAAATCCCTACTGGTTTGTAAGGCTATATTATGATATGGCAGTATCAAATCACTCGAACATGAAACAATATTCAAAATATATAAAGAAATAATTTCAATCTTACCAGATTAAGAATACATAACACAGAATTGCTAGCAAAACTCAGCTGAGCTGCTGGCTATAGTATGGCGTCCCTAAATTTATTCACTGTCTTTCATATGGGAACACACCACACTTTAAAATCTGTGTCTAACACTGAACAATTATTGAAGAATGACCCCAAATGCGCTCTGAGCGCTAATGATATGATTGTCTGTGGCCAATCACTGCCAAGGTTTATTTTTATTTCAAATTTCTACACTAAAGTCATTTCAGTCATGCTTCAGTCAAGTATGGATGGTTATCTGTTAGTCTGTCCGTCTCTACTTGTGTTTCTAAAAAAAATGTGCTTGATTTTTGAAGCAACCTTTCTCTCCCCTTAAAATTTTGTCGTAAAAAGTTATATTTAGACACAGCTACCGCTCAAAACCCCTCTCCTCCATAATAAGTAACTTTGAACACCTGTTCCCAAGGTCGTGTTTTTGTGTGCAAATTGTGACACTTTTAGATTCAATATAGTCTAGCGATGATGTGAACTACACTGTCTTTTGTCATTATCTTCAATATTATCTATCCGTTTGTAAAATTAAGATCATATTAGTTCACTGCTCAGAATAGGCCATCCGGCCAGCTAATTTTTATATTCCTAACATTAATATTAAGAAAATTTACTTTTTAAATTTTTGTAATTTTCCTACCATCCGCGTTCTGCCGCTCAATTCAAATCAAAATCTTAGTATCGCAAAAGCGTCCATTTCCGTACCTCGTGTCAATTTGGGGACGTGAATTTTTTACTTTCCTCCATCCCCCCCAATTGCGTCTCCTTAGCCTTGCTACGCAATCTTTCCAGTCATATTTTTTCCTTTTTGATCCTCCGTTCCCCTCCTGTCTAGCAAGGCAAAATTTATAGAGGATGATGACCCGCGGTCTAGGCGATCATGTACATCAGCAGCTTACGCATTATGTTTTTTATCCTTAAATGTTATCTTTGGAGTATTTTACCGTTGTATCTCTGTCAATTTCACTACACATCTCCCCACTTGAAAACATGCCTATGGCAAGTTCCAAAACCAGCGATACACATAGGTAAAATTACTCCTCACGTCTGCCACTACTCTAATTTTGATCACAGGGGTGCCGACTGAGGAAATCTGCACCGACATTCAATTTGCCTGGGATATATTGGATACTGAACTGATATGGTTGAAGCAATAAAGACCACCTCAGCAATCTTGCGTTTTCATGCTTAGCCTGAGACAAGAACACGAGAGGCTGATGATCCGTCTCCACCACAAAAGTCCTACCATACAGATAGATTTGAAACTTCTTTATTGCCCAGATTAATGCTAAACATTCTTTTTCGCTTGTGGAGTATCCTTGTTCCGCCTTATTCAATTTGCGGCTTGCATAAGCGACTGGTTTCAGTTCCCCATCAGGTGAAGATGATCTTTGCAACAAAGCCCCTCCAAGTCCTACATTACTTGCATCGGTTCTTAAGACAAAGTCCTGTGTCAAATCAGGCAGTTTGAGAATAGGCTTGCTAGTGAGTTTTTCCTTTAACTCTTGGAACGCTAATTCACATTGTGCAGTCCAAATAATTTTATCTGGAAGTCCCTTGCGAGTCAGATCAGTCAGAGGAGCACAAATGGCGTTAAAATTTTTGATGTATTTCTGATAAAATCCGCATAACGACACGAATGATCGCACGTCCTTTTTGGTTTGCGGCCTAGGTGCTCTCTGCAGTTTTTCCAAGTTCTTAGGATCAGGGGTCATATTACCCTGATATACAGTGTGCCCCAAGAATTCCAACTCTTTGCATCCAATACAACATTTTGTTGGCCTAGCAGTTAAGTTCGCCTCCCGAAGTCTATCAAACAACATCTCCAGAGCTTCAATGTGTTCTTCAAATGTCTCTGTGGCGACGATAATATCATCCATGAAATTCGTGATACATGGGTTATTCAGGGGGTCCAACAATTTTCGCATCATCCTTGAAAACACACTCGGAGCATTTTTCAGTCCGAATGGTAGCATATTGAATTCATAATGTCCATCCGAAGTGCTAAAAGCCAAATAAGGTCTCACTTCAGGCTTCACTGGGATCTGGTAATAGCCTTTACTAAGATCCACTTTTGAAAAGTATTTTGCCTTGTTCAGTCTGGCAAATAACTGTTTTGTGTCTGGTAATGGATCCACTTGTCCTTCTGTGACAGCATTCAGTTTCCTGTAATCTATGCACAGTCTGTGTTCCCCAGACGGTTTCCTCAACAAAACGACACTAGAACTAAAAGATGATTCACTGTGCGAAATAATCCCCTCCTTCAATAAATAATCTATTTCTTCCTTTAATGCCTTCTCCTTCGCGAACGGAATAGAATAGGCTCTCATACAGATTGGGTTTGAGTCTACCAGTTTCATGTCATACTGTAGCAAATTTGTATGGCCTGGTTTATCTGTTAATACATCTGTATGTTCCTCCAGAACTTGTTGAACTCTCTCCCTCTGGTTTTTAGTCAGGTGCTTACTGACTTTTACCTGTGCTGCGGTTTCACAAGGATGTAATGGGTATTCATGTGAGGTGAGTGGTTCCTTTTGCATCTGGGTTGCAATAGCTAAGGTCAATAAGGGGGTGCTTTCCTGGAGTGGTCTGTCCAGATACTTCTTTAACAGGTTTACATGATAAACTTTTTCCTTCCCCTTTTTGTCAATTTTATAGTTTGTTCTAGACACCTTCTCTAGAACCGTATATGGACCTTGCCAACCAATTTGTAATTTATTCTGGCTTCCGGGTAGTAAAAGCAGCACCTTCTCTCCGACTGCCAGTTCCCTGTCCTTTGCCTTCCTATTAAAATATGCTGCATGTTTCTTCCTGGCTTGTTTCAAATTATCATTTGCCAGTTTCCATCCAGCTTTCAAACGAGTGGTCAGTTCGTTCACGTATTGATACGATGAGGTAACAGTCTCTTCCGCCTTCTCATCTGTCCAGGTCCTTAATAGAGCTTCTAAAGGCCCTTTTATTGGCCTCCCAAATAGCAGAGTTGCGGGAGCCATCCCGGTTGAACTATGTGGTACCTCCCGGTACGCAAACAATGCGGCGGGCAGGAATTGATCCCACAGATCCGGTTTTTCGTGTGCCAGCTTTCTCAGGATAGAAATGAGAGTCCCGTTGAACCTCTCTACCTGGCCGTTCCCTTGTGGATGGTACGGACTACAATGAAAGTGCCTGGCTTGAAATAGCTTAAAAACTTCTTCCGTTAGTTTCCCCTTGAACTGAGAACCATTATCCGTCAAGATTTGATGCGGGAATCCTAATCGGGTAAATATTGTAAGTAGTGCCTCTGCTACATGTTTTGAATCAATTGATGGCAGGGCTACCGCCTCTCCCCACATAGAACAAGTGTCCACCAGAGTAAGGATGTAACTGTTCCTCCTCTTGGTCCGAGTGAGAGGTCCTACAATATCCACTGCAACCCTCTCAAAAGGTGTTCCCACTATGGGCATTTCCCCTAGAGTTGCAGGAGCAGTCCAGTGCTTTGGAGCTACCCTTTGACATTCTGGGCAGGATTTGACATATCTTTTTATATCCTCCGTTATCCCTGGCCAGAAGTAATGACAAGCTATACGCTGTCCTGTGGCGCTGATCCCCATGTGACCACTGAAGGGAATCGCATGTCCGAGTTCCATCACTTTCTCTCTATATGAATGGGAAGAACCAGCTGGTTGTGACCATTTGTTCCAGTTCCGGCCTTCCTGTATAAGAGTTTGTTCTTCATGAAATATTCCCCCTTGCTCGGAGGTGTGTGGCATTTGGGCAATTTTTTAAAACATGGCTTGAGTGTCCTATCCTCAGCCTGCGCCTTCCTCATCTCCTCTGGATGAGCATTTATAGGTTCACCTTCTTCCTCCTTCTTCTGTGACCTGGTCTGCACTGTCGCCATGATCACAGGTTTCTCGGGATTCCCCAAGAAGACGTATCTACACCCCAATATCAGAGGGTAGATTGGTTCATCTATCACTGCTGCTCTGATTTCTCCTTCCACATAGCGAGTTTTCACCGTTATCCTTGCGATGGGAAGTGTCATGAGTGGTATGTCCTTAGTCGCCCCTTGTATTTCCACTGTTTCTGTGGTATACTGACTTGGGTCCACTAGGCTAGACTTCACAACTGAATCATAATCCAAACCTGTATCATAAAGGCACCTTATGGTGACCCCATTACAAATAACATCCTCACAAACTGGGGGGTGATAAGGTTCCTGTTGTCCCTTAGGATTAACCTTTAATCTTTGCGTCCCCGACTTCATTGCAGCAATGTTTGAAGGTTTCCTTCTACAAAATTCGGTGTTATGGTTATCCTTCTTGCACCATTTACACCATCTTTTTCCTTGGTTCAACGGTTTTCTTTCATTGAACTTTTGGTCATTGAACTGTGAGTTTCTGTCGCGATAGTCATTTCTTGGCCGCTCAAAATTTGTCCTACCCTTATTTCCCTGCTCTCTATTATCAAATTTATTAAATTGCTGTGGAGCTTTAAAATTGTCTATGTGCTTCTTTTTAGCACCACTTACCTCTGCCTGAGCTGCCTGATACCTCTCAGCAACATTTAAAATTTCCCCCAACTTCTCTGCACCTTGTTCCATGAGAAATTTTCTCATGTCTGGAGCCATGGACTCTCTCAATTGCTCAATCATGATCATTTCTTTAAGATCTTGGGTCTTCCCCAGAGCCGTCCATTTCTCCAAATAGGTTTCTAGTCTGGCAGAGAATTGGTGGTATGTCTCCCCAGACAACAGTTTGGCATTTCTAAATCTCTTACGATAAAATTCACCATTCTTCTCGTACCTTAATAACAAAGCCTGCTTTAACATGTCATAATTGTCTTGGTCTTCCCTGTTCATTTTGGCAAATACTTCATAAGAAGTACCCCTCAATCCCTGTGATAGCTTTAAACTCCACCTCTCTCTCTCTAACCCATATGTAGTAGCTAATAACTCAAAACGTCCCAGGTACCCCTCTATGTCATCGTCTTTCTCAACAAAATGGTCTAAATGAAACCCCATAGCTGAGTTTGAGGCTCCCATACTGGGCGTAGCATCTGAGGCAAAAGGGCTGGCACCATTTTCAGGGGCCGGGCCTTGTAATTCCAGCTCCCTTAGTCGTAATTCGTGCTCCCTCTGCAACCTTCTATCTTCTGCCTCCCTTTCGGCCTTTTTATCTTCTGCCTCCCTTTGCTGTCGTTTTTCTTCTGCCTCAATCTGCAGCCTCTTAATTTCTCTATCAGCCTCAATTTGTAATCTCTTTTCTTCAGCTAACCTGTCAGCCTCTAATTTTCTTTCAGCCTCTTTTTCTAATCTCCTTTCTTCCCGTTCAATATATTTATCACATTCAGTCGTTACGTATTGAATTAAAATTTGACCATCCATCCCCATCTCCTTCGCAGTGAGCACAGCAGCTGATCTAAACTTTGCTAGCTCTGCCATACTTTTTGGACAATATAATAATATACAAGATAAATCTCTAACCAGTAAATACACTAAGTACTTCTAATTACTATATGACTATAGTCTAACTAATTCTAACTAACCAGTTAACTAATTAATTATTACTGGCTGTGAAGATTCACCAACTTTTATCTGCAGGGACACTTTTAATTTTAAAGGAAATTTTACAATTTATTTCCCTACTTTTATTTCTCCCACCAGGAGATCCTAATTTTACTGTTGGGCTAATTATCCCTGGACAAGACCCCAATTTATGTAGTGGTGTTGATGGTATTGTATGATGGTGTTATTACTACATGTAACTTGTATGAGGCCAGCTGTGAAGGCTCCTGAGATAAAATGTAGTTGAGAATTGTCAGAAGGCCTTTCTTGCTACCACTACGACCTCACACTTAATTTTTTTTTTCTTAATGAATGTGGCTACGTAAAGTGTCTAGGGTAATGATGTGTAATGTGGTGTGTTAGTTATAAATACACCCACAGGCATTTAAGAAGACTAATAAGATTAACAAGTGTTAAAATACACTGAACTAACTCACGTGTATAAAGTTTTTGATATAATTATATTACATTTATTTGTTCTGGATCAAGTTTTATTTTGACCAGAACTTGTTTTAAAAGAAGGATTTAAAATTTATGAAAATTATGCATGGAATGTTACATAATAAATACAAAAGTGTACATATTTAAGTACTAGAATAGTTAGTTTTATTCAAATGTTCTGGTAGTCAGCTACTAGGGAGGATATTTATTGTCTGTGCTGTTGGGGTGGTCTCATCACACCTGTCTATATTGACTACACCGTGTCCAGAAACTGGTGGGAATTTTTATGGGGATATTAGTCACTACCAATAGTTGGTGAATGTCCAGCAGACCAGAGGCTCACTCATCTTTTTGTAGCTCTGGTGCTGAAAACTTGCGGTCCCACCTCTCCGTGCTGGCGGACAATAATGGTGGTCTCTGTCACAAGAACTGCACAGATACACTCGAGTAAAGTCACCCACCGAATAGACTCTGCTTTGTTGTCGATAGAAAACTCACAGCTCTGCAATCAAAGTATGGGCTATGTGTCAAAATCTATTCTATACCCACGTCTGGACACCACACTGACACAACAACCACATCATACAGACAGGTCAGATCTCTCTGACCAAACAGCACAGTTACCATGGTGGGTTTACATCAGATAGATCCTCCCAGACTATAGATTCTGAAAAATATTTATTAGTTGTTGGCCCTAAAAGAAGATAGGTAATCTGTTTCAACGCTTGATATATCTTGCATAATCCTTGCTGTAGTTTATGTACCTTGTTGGTCCCTAGACCCTGACTTGGGCGGGGGGTCTAGAGCAAAATCCCTACTGGTTTGTAAGGCTATATTATGATATGGCAGTATCAAATCACTCGAACATGAAACAATATTCAAAATATATAAAGAAATAATTTCAATCTTACCAGATTAAGAATACATAACACAGAATTGCTAGCAAAACTCAGCTGAGCTGCTGGCTATAGTATGGCGTCCCTAAATTTATTCACTGTCTTTCATATGGGAACACACCACACTTTAAAATCTGTGTCTAACACTGAACAATTATTGAAGAATGACCCCAAATGCGCTCTGAGCGCTAATGATATGATTGTCTGTGGCCAATCACTGCCAAGGTTTATTTTTAATTTCAAATTTCTACACTAAAGTCATTTCAGTCATGCTTCAGTCAAGTATGGATGGTTATCTGTTAGTCTGTCCGTCTCTACTTGTGTTTCTAAAAAAAATGTGCTTGATTTTTGAAGCAACCTTTCTCTCCCCTTAAAATTTTGTCGTAAAAAGTTATATTTAGACACAGCTACCGCTCAAAACCCCTCTCCTCCATAATAAGTAACTTTGAACACCTGTTCCCAAGGTCGTGTTTTTGTGTGCAAATTGTGACACTTTTAGATTCAATATAGTCTAGCGATGATGTGAACTACACTGTCTTTTGTCATTATCTTCAATATTATCTATCCGTTTGTAAAATTAAGATCATATTAGTTCACTGCTCAGAATAGGCCATCCGGCCAGCTAATTTTTATATTCCTAACATTAATATTAAGAAAATTTACTTTTTAAATTTTTGTAATTTTCCTACCATCCGCGTTCTGCCGCTCAATTCAAATCAAAATCTTAGTATCGCAAAAGCGTCCATTTCCGTACCTCGTGTCAATTTGGGGGACGTGAATTTTTTACTTTCCTCCATCCCCCCCAATTGCGTCTCCTTAGCCTTGCTACGCAATCTTTCCAGTCATATTTTTTCCTTTTTGATCCTCCGTTCCCCTCCTGTCTAGCAAGGCAAAATTTATAGAGGATGATGACCCGCGGTCTAGGCGATCATGTACATCAGCAGCTTACGCATTATGTTTTTTATCCTTAAATGTTATCTTTGGAGTATTTTACCGTTGTATCTCGGTCAATTTCACTACACTTGGAGAAGTGTGGTTTCTCAGCACCTTTGATGAATCTTATTAAGGATTGCAGGAGATCATTGTCGCTGAACAGTTCAAAGACTCGCTCACCCCTGACATGAGACGGTTCCTGGCTGAGCATGGGGCCGAAACTCTTGAGCTGGTGGTACTGTTTGCCGATAGGTACCAGAGCGCCCAGTCGGAAGTGAATCCGTCTAAAAGGCACCACCACGATAGTTACCCCTAACAAGGATCACCCAGATGATAGCTCCAAAAGTACGGACAATACAACAAACAAAAGAGCTCACCAACAGCAGCAACAACCACAAGATCATCATAGGCAGAAACATAACAATTCAGCTGAGGGAACTGGACGACGATATTGTAAATCGTGCAAAACTGACACTCATTTCACATCGGACTGTAAGAGGTCGAAACCCGGCCCTTAGAGTGTCGCTTGTCTGATCAGAGGGCCGTTAGGGAAACATGACCCAAAGGCATACGAACAACATCCTAGTTACCCTTCCATTACTGAACACGTAACCGTTGGTAACCAAACCATACGGTGCTTGTATGATTCGGGCTTAGAATATTCAGCTTTAGTTTGTCCATCTTTGGTGAAGGCCCACCAATATACCGGTGAAACTGTAGAAATACAGGTGCCTTTGAAGAGTATAAAGCCTTTGCTACTTCCGGTCGCGGAAATTTATGTTTCAAACCAATGTGTACGAGGCAAAATCAATGCCGCAGTGGTAGACGACTTAGTCTATCTCTCATTTTAGGGAGGAAATATGTGTTCCTTGGAGATCCCTCACGTGACTCCAAGCCGACACAAAAGCGAGATGACACAGGAAACGCCTCAGCGGCCCCTGAGTTGTCCACGAAAATCTCAAAGAGAACGATGACCAGTTGTCAGATTTGATCCTAGCTTCTAATTGCTGGGAAGGAACTGTTAAACTTTAGAACGAAACGCCAGCTTCGTTCCTGCTATATCACTTTTTGCGATAATGTGCTATGACCAACTCATAGCTACATATTCTACAAATCTAGTAGGAGAAGATGTATGTGAGAGAACAGGGCGACCCCCCTTGATCTCTGTTTCACTCCCGCAGTAATCAGTACTGTTAAAGTTTAGAACGGAACGCCAGATTCGTTCCTGCTATATCGGCTTTGTGCGGTAATGTGCGATGACCGCATTAACCGGATGTAGTTTGGCGACCAGCCAAGAGCCACACGTTTTACCACTGCATGGTTCTGGAAGGCAGTTCAGTAGGAACATTCGTTCCCTATCCTTTTTTATTTTGAACATATTCATCTAGGTTGTCAACATGTGTGTTCTATTTAAGTAAATAATTGGTTGTTCCTTATACAACGCCTTATTTACTTATTTTGTGAATGGAATACACGATACCCGCAACAAGGTACACAACAGGTACATTGGTGGTACTGATTTTGTTGAGCGCGTTTCAATGGTCGCACTCTTGTTCTTTCTCTTTCCACTGGAGAAGATATTATGTATTTTCCTTTCTACACCCCTCCGAGAGATAAGTGGTCATGTTTGTTTGTTATCTATTTTTCCCTGCGTTGCAAAGAGCGGCTGAGATAATTCTCGTCTACCACAGCTTGGCCAAGACAGATTATCAGTAAAATTGTCAAGTGCAGGGCTTAATCGCTGATAAGACACGGTGCGCGCATCACCAAAGCTTGGAATACGGAGAGACAAATTACGGACAGCAACAGATAAGAGATTACTTTCTGATAAAGTAATTACATGTTACATCTTACACACGTTGTCGTATGAGTTTATCGACGTGTTTGTGAGTTTGTACACAGAGCAATCGGATGTTTACAGCCCATTTTCAGAAAAGTAATGTTTGAAATTTTGCACTAGATGAGTCATGCAACATATTAAAATCAGAGTGGCTGATCATTTGAGCTTCATAACAACAAATGCGTTGGAAAGGCAGTGAATATAATCTGACCATTTTCTCTGTGAGATTCATGCTTGCCAATAAGACACCAGACGTGCCAGTAGTCAGAATTCAGAATTCCTTCTTAACATACCGGATACCTTTTATTGGAGTATTTATAAGGACTTACAAAAAAAAACAACCCAGGAAATCTCTGTACAATTTAATTAGGAAACCAGGATTTAGGAAACTGAAGAAAAAGCCACACGGTGTCAGAGAGGGAATCTATTGTTAAAACAACGACACCGCAGACGCGTGTAAGAGGACGATTCAATTCTCTTTTATTCATCTGAGCAACCAAGTATGTGAGCCTGGATTGGCGTAAGTTGTCATTTTACATTCTATATTTTTTATTACTAACATGTAACCTAACGAGTATATATTACCATGTAAATATTGTTATGTGAGAAGTTGCAGTGGATGTCCAAGGCATTTGAGGCTGGCAACATTATCACATAGAATGTTAATTTCATGCACTACCACTGCAAAGGACTGGTGGCTACTTTAATGCTAGTTTCTTAAAGAGAACTAAAAGCATAAAGTAAGTCCCAAGTTTAATATGGAGCAGGAAGAAAAAGATGAAAGAAATGAAGTACATTTTAAGTATAATACAGTTCCCAATAAGTGTAAATATAAATGAAAACACATTCAATTTATAGTGTGAACACGTTTCAATCAGTGTAAATGTAAACATATTCCATCTGTATTATTAACTTTCTCATTTAAATGTAAAAGTAACTTTAAAAGCTGTCAAATTTAAATATAAACAATGTTTTTTTCCCCAGGGATTGAATTTAATTCTCATCGGGGGTAAATTCTGAGATAAGAAAGATGGTGGAATAGAAAAGGGACACATGGGAGCCGCGCTGGTGTAATGGTTACCACATTTCGCTGGCGATCAGGTGCTCAAGGTTCAAGCCCGGCGCGAGCATTTGAAAGAATTTCATCGACCGGGATTTTGACTGCTTAACCTCCTGGTTAAGAACAAAAAAAAAACGGGGACACATAAGTATGTGTCGGGGAACACAATACTCAGGACAGCGCTTCGTTTCTATTCTTCTACCATAGTTATTGGTGGCAACAGCGGAAAGTACTATCTGTGGAACAAGAAGGGACAAGTAGTCTACGCGTTAATAAGATCAGGGACCGACTTTTGTAGACTCTCCCTGACATTTCTGGGGAACGAGCTACACTCTAGAAACATGTCCAGCGACTAGCGTGATTATTGTACCAAGAACCAACCCATCAGAAGGAGCAGAACCATCATAGGCAGCTAAGTTCTATATATTTGCTGCCAAAGTGAACTTTTCTTTATAGACACTACTATCAATCAATGATGAAACCTTTCTTTTAAACTATTCAATTATTTTCCAACTGTTAAAGGTTAAGTGATTATTAAATTATGTTACTTGTAATTTTACAATTTAACTTTGATTTAATCATTTCAAATGTACTGCATTTTTGTCTCAGTCAATTTACTAGAGATACTCTTAACTGAACTATACCAGAATATAAGAATTCCTTTGAGTAAATCAGATGTTGGGTCTTAACGAGTGTTGCGTGCATATTTTGACGCACATATTACAAAAATTGATATGGCTATTTGATATGGGAAAAAATAGACATTCATTCATTTGTGTATGAAAATGCTGTTTATGGTAAAAGCGAGATAATCCATGTTTGATTCACACTTTTGATTATAGGAGTAATCGTTCTGGATTGATCCGGCGCAAGGATTGCGCTTGCGTTTGTACTTATTTTTTAGGGCCAGAAAATATATTAATTTGCTTATTGTGTTTATGGCCTGAATTCATATGTATTACATATTATTAGTACAAGTAGAATCAGTCCTATATTGTATATTTTGGATTGGTAGGAGGGACTAGATTCTTGTATTCCGGTCTAGCGGAAGTATGAGTTGTCTTGACAAGTCGTGAGGAGTTCCGATGTACTGCTTACAAATGGCGGGGTACGTTTTTCTAGAGCTGGTCCTTTCGTCAGAAAAAAATGTCTTACGAAGTGGTTTTTCTTCTGAAGGAGATGGTGTCTCTACGATAGTTTGTGTTAGAGACTCTCCTTATGTCAGTATATAGATGATTCGGACTCCAGGTAAACCCAGCTCCTATTTTTGATGATCTCTCGTCGGTTAGGCCTAGCTTGACTTTTGTGCTTCGCTATGCTAGTGTCGTGTTTTGTATCGACGAAGATGACAGATTTTCCTGCAGCGGTTATGGCTACGTGAATTAACCTGATCACCGTAGAGCTGTATGGAAACATTTATGAAATCCTTTATATACCCATTATAAATTAACTCTGGCTTATATTCTCCTTCCTATGAATGAGTGAACGACAACTCAGGGAGGCAGCCATGTTGGATTTCGGTCATCATATGTTTTGATCACTGCCAAGAGAACAGATTATTTATCTTATTATCGGACAGTGACAGGGAGATCTCAATCTTGCTAGAAACCCCTTCGTGGTTTCATAATCTATACTACAAACTATGGACGTCAAGTAACTTTAGTTATTTATCGATTCGCCTTCCACTGATGCGTTTAGTCAGATAGGGGAATGCGGCCATAATGTATCATGACATTGAACTTTGATGTACTGCCATTATTTCTGAATGTGTCATGACTTCAGATCTGCTATGTATACCTACAAATTGATATGTCAACGAACCATGATGTACTCGTATGTCCCAGTGTGTACGTCTGAATAAATTGAGTAAACTAAGATTCCAGCAGTCTGCATTGGTGCCTTGTAGACACATGTGTATGAGTGGTTATATTGGTCAGCACACGAACAGTACACCATTCGCGGTAATCACACTCTACACTTCTACTTCATACATACACCATCCTGCGTCGGCTGAAGTGACCAAGTTTAGGGCCTGCTTCCCCTGGAGCCTTTGCCTTCCCTAACTCAGGACTAGGGTGAGTTACCCATTTACAGCTGGGTAGACTGGAGCATGCCTGATCTCAACAACACACCACTCTTCCTTACAGAGCAGACAGACTGATACTTTACAGTGTGTGTGTGAAAGCAGCTTTACAGAGTGGAAAGAAAACAAAAAAACTTTACAGTGGCGAGCCAGATTCCTGGGTCCAGCTTACGCAGTTTTGTGTTGAGAATCACAGTTTACAGCTGAAAGAACATTTGTTTGAACACATCAACACCAGTAGGACAGCTATACAGTCGATGTCAGCTTGACCTGTATTACCGATAGGATGCTGTATCTAGGTCAGCGCGTGTTGACAGTTTTTCGCGGTACAGACAGTATTACACAGGACAGTGGTATCAAGTGTAGAAAATATCTGGAGCAGTATTGTTGACATTTCTCAACGTACAGAAGAATCACAGTGTTGTTGAACATAAAGTGCATAGTTCATCGTTGGATCTTCATATGCTCAAAAGAGAAAAAATTGACAGTGTAATAGTTTAGAATTAAATCTATTACTCAATAAAGTGGCAAGTTATTAGAATTAAAATAAACTGTGCCTGCTTTACAACACTATACCTGCAACACATTCCATTCATGACATAAATTATATTGTATGCTATATGCTATTTATGCTTACATGTTATTTGTTATGTATTAAATTAATTTATGTTCTGTGTGACTAGTACAAGGTATGCCGAGTTACATTGGTCTGGTACTAGTATTCGATAGGTACACATTTTCTTAATTGGAAATTTGTTAGCAACAATTTGCTGCTATTTCTGTTAGTTGTGATGAGGTGTTCTTTTCTTCGTTGTTTTTGTTAATAATTTTGTGTTCCTTAGTTTTGTTTGATTTGTTTGTATAATTGTAGGTCTCATCTTTTCTTTCATTTCAGTTTTTTACACCCTTATGTTTATACACTGTGGCGTTATTTGTCTTGTTATCTTATGGCAGTTATCATCACGGTTTCTGTGATCATTTTTTTCATTTCTCCTATTTAATTTAATTTGATCTCTGCAAATGTTTTCAGATTGTCTTTTCTTGTTTGTCATTTGTAATGTCTTTAGTTGACATATGACGTATAGTGGTATACACTGATAGTATAGTACAGATCAGTACTTTATGATTGTTATTGTTATAAAACAAAATGTACAAGACCTTTGTAAGGCTTGTCTCCCAAAGTGATTGGTAAAGGGAAATATTTTTTCCACAGGTACCCAAGTGATCTTTGATTACATTGAGATATACAAGACCTTTGTAAGGCTTGTCCCCCACAGTATTTGAGATACAGTTATTGTTGTCCACAGGTACTCAAGTTATCATTGGTTATTATAAACCATACAAGTTTGGACTAAGACTAAGTCTAAGGTATAGACTTGTCTCCCATTAACTTGAAAGAGGGTAATTTATTTACTTTTTCAGGTTTCTGATTTAAGAAGACAATATGTCTACATTAGATTATTTCATTACACAAGGAAAATCTCTTGATAAGACTGGAAAAGACTTAGAACAATGGGCTGTTGCTCAATATGACAAAGCATTAGCTGCAGAAGAGAAAAAAATTGCTGCTGCTGTTGAAGAAAGAAAAGCTGCTGCTGAGGAAAAAAAAGCTGCGGCTGAGGAGAGAAAACTTCAAATAGAAGAAAAAAAAGCTGCTGCAGAAGAAAGGAAAGCAATAGCTGAAGAAAAAAGATTAGAAAAAGAAGCTGATACTGCTGCTGAACTTAAGAAATTGCAGATGCAAGTGGAGGAAAGGAGATTTGAGGCAGAACAGAAGAAATTAGAAGCTGATGCAGAACAGAAAAAATTAGAAGCTGATGCAGAACAGAAAAAACTAGAAGTTGCTGCAGAACAGAAGAAATTAGAAGCTGCTGCGGAACAGAGAAGATTAGATAGAGAAGCTGATGCAGAGCAGAAAAAATTAGAAGTTGCTGCAGAACAGAAAAAATTAGAAGCTGCTGCAGAACAGAAAAAACTAGAAGTTGCTGCTGCTGCAGAACAGAAAAAACTAGAAGTTGCTGCTGCTGCAGAACAGAAAAAACTAGAAGTTGCTGCTGCTGCAGAACAGAAAAAATTAGAAGCGGCTGCAGAACAGAAAATATTAGATAGAGAAGCTGAAGAGAGAAAAGCAATAAGAGAACATGAGTTTGAATTAGAGAAATTAAAATTGACATGTATGAGTAATGTTAATCAGGCATCTGGTGGTAATGGTAAACCCTTTGTGTACAAGGTCAAAGTACCAGCGTTTAACCCTACCAGTGATGACATAACATTTTGGCTTTCTAGATTTGAACGGGCTTGTCGATCTCATAATGTTGACAAATCACAGTATGTGAATCAGTTGTCTGAAAATCTAAAAGGGGAGTCTCTGAGTAAGTTATATTTTGTTGAAGAGGCCGACAAAGATAATTATGATGCTGTTAGGGCAGCTTTGATAAAGAGATATCAGCTGTCTGAAGAAGGTTATCGTCTTTTGTTTAAAACAATGAGACCTGAGGTAGGTGTAGAATTCTCAGAATTCATCTCAAAAGCACGAATTACACTTTCACGATGGATTGAATTATCCAAAACAGAGAAAACATTTGATGGTCTTACGGATTTATTGCTAAGAGACAAGGTCATGTCTTCTGTAAATAAATCATTCCTAGAGTTCTTACATGAGCGTAAACCTAGTACAATAAAGCAAATGGAAGAATATTGTGACCAGTATGCCACGGCACACCCTGACATGATTCTTAGTAACTCTAACATTAAAGAGAGTATGCCAGTTGCTTCGGCAACAGAATATAATCAGAATTACTCACACAAATTCCAAGGAGCTAAAAATAAATTTGATAAAAAGGTTAATTGGAATAAGTATCAAAACCAAGATAACCACTCAAATCAGGGTTCTTCTTCGAAGAACTGGAATCGGGCTGATAGTCCTCGACACGCGAGGGGTACCCATAATGTTAGAAATTCTCGGAAAGGGAGTAGCTATAGGAACTACCCAAGTGCTTCATGGAGACAAAAGAAACAATATTACAGGGATACTCAATATAATGAGCATGATGATTATGATCATGAATATTATGATTCAAACCCAAATAGGGGTTATAACAGAGGCAATAATAATTATAGAGACAATTATAACCGAGGTAGATCACAACACAAAAGACATGGTAAATCTTATTACCAGGCTAACTCTGCACAACAGGAGTTCCACGACACCGATAATCAGAATAATGATAAAAAAGACTCCAATAGTGTAGCAAATTCCGCTTTCGATTTTGCTAGAGCATCTGAGTGTTCGCAATGCAAAACATTATTCGATCCAACCACAGTGTCTACTTTAAGCTGCGGTCACCCACTTCCCGCTCTCCATGCGTCAATTGCGCATAATGGAAGGGGTGCTCTTGTCTTTAATAGGGGCCTAATAGATGGTACTCCGGTATCAATTCTTTTCGACTCGGGGTGCACTACCATTGGAGTGAGGCAATCACTCGTAAATCCTTCTCGAGCTACAGGCAATATAGTCAAATGTGTAACATTTGGTGGCACATTGGAGAAGTACTCCACTGCCATTATCAATATTACTACGCCTTTCTTTACAGGAGAGGTGCAAGCATGTCTCTTGCCGAATCCGATCGCTGATCTTATCATCGGTCGCATTCATGGAGTGAAAGAATGCACTCCACAGCAAATTTCTAATTGGGAAAATGTTAATATGCAATCTGCTAATGCAGTAATCACTAGGGCTCAAGCTCTTAATATGCCACAATCTTCACATTCTGAAGATAATGATGCGCAGATCCAAGATGATCCCTTGGAGATTTCCCACGATTCCTTTATCAAACAGCAGGAAGATGATCCTACTCTAAAGAAATTCTTTACTCTGGCAACAAAAGGTGATCCGAATAAGGATACAAATCGTAAATCTTGGATTACGATGAAGAATGGCGTACTTGTACGTATGGTACAAGACTCCGCTAAGTCCATTCATTCTCAAATCCTTGTGCCTAAAAATATGAGAGTTAAAATCTTACAGCACGCTCATGATTCGCAGTGTGCTGGACATATGGGTTTTTCCCGTACTAAAGCTAGAGTTCTTCAATCTTTCTTTTGGCCTGCTGTGAATAAGGACATACGAATCTATTGTCGATCTTGTAAAGTATGTCAAGAGATTAAATCCAGAGGTCCACGCCATGATGCACCTATTCAGGCTGCAGACATTCCCATTCGGCCATTTCAAAAAATGGCGATAGACATCATTGGTCCATTTAAGATAAAGTCTGCTAGAGGACACCAATTTATTTTGACGTGTGTTGATATGTGCACACGTTGGCCGGAGGCTGTTCCTCTAAAGAGCATAACTACTGCTGATGTCGCAGATGCTCTTTGGTTAATATTTTCTCGTCTGGGGTTTCCAGCAGAAATATTATCCGACCATGGTACCCAACTCATATCGGATACCATGTCTCAAGTAATGTCGACTCTGAAGATAGAGAGATCGCTGAGTAGTATTTATCATCCTATGTCCAATGGGATGGTGGAACGTTTGAATAGAACTCTGAAAAACCTACTAGGTAAGATAACAGAAGATCATCCTCAGGATTGGGATAGGGTTTTACCCGCGGCTCTCTTTGCATATAGAGAGGTCGCCAACGAACATACAGGATTTTCTCCCTTTGAACTTGTCTTTGGCGCGAAACCGCGAGGTCCTATGTCCTTACTTCATGATCTTATAACTGCTGATAATATTGTCGATGACACAAAATCCTCTTATGAATATGTCATCGCACTTAGACACAAGATTATTGAAGCATGCAAATTGGCAACTGCTTCTTCTGAATTTGCGAAACAGAAGGCAAGGGAATTTGCCAATAAAAAGAGATGTTTGCGTCAACTTTGTCCAGGTGACAAAGCATTTGTCTTGCTACCTTGTAGGGAAAATAGACTTCTCATTTCTTGGAAAGGTCCGTACGATATAATATCAAAAGTTTCCGATGTTGACTATATCGTCGATATTGACGGGAAGCGTAAAACCTTCCACATCAACATGCTCACGGAATTCCATGAACGTCCTGATTATTTACAACCTGTTTTCCAGGCAACGGACGATTTTCCAGTCCAACATGGACAGTACTCATCTCTGTCAGTAATACAGGATGAGGAAACGAGTTTCTCGGATGTAAATTTACCTTTTCCAATGATTCCTCTTCACTCTAATGAATCATGGAAAGATGTTGCAATTTCTCCAGAATTATCTCCAGGAGAGCAGAAACAAGTTTCTACTATGTTAGAACAATTTCAGGATGTCCTTACTGACATTCCTGGTCAAACGGATGTCATTCAACATGACATTATTCTTACTGACCATAGTCCTATAAGAGTCAGACCGTATCCTATCCCGATACATTTTCAAGCACAGGTAGAGAAAGAGTTAGATGAGATGATAGAGTTAAAAATTATTGAACCATCCACATCAGCATATTCTTCGCCGATGGTTATAGTACGGAAAAAAGACAATAACATACGTCTTTGCGTGGATTATCGCAAATTGAATCAAGTGACTAAATTCGATGCTGAACCTATGCCTTTACTAGAAGAGCTACTTACGAGACTATCGAATTCTCACTTCTTTACTAAACTCGATTTGTCTAAGGGATATTGGCAAGTTCCACTATCCGAACACGCCAAACCGTTTACTGCTTTTTCGACGCCTAGGGGTCTATTCCAATGGAATTTCATGCCTTTCGGTCTTATGAACGCCCCTGCAACATTTGTACGCATGATGCGTCGAATCCTATCTCATCGCTCAGATGTCATTGCGTATCTTGATGACATCTGTCTTTTCAGTGATACTTGGAACGATCACTATAATGGTATAAATGAACTATTGTCTATCTTACGCGAGCATAACCTGACAGCGAAACCATCGAAAGCATGTATTGGTTTTAGCGAAATATCTTTCTTAGGACACCGTGTTGGTCATGGGTTCCTAAAAACAGAAGACCATAATACAAGTAAGATACTTAACATTTCTATTCCTAAGACTAAAAAGCAAGTACGAAGTCTCTTAGGTCTAATACAATTTTATGGACGATTCATCCCGAATCTGTCCTCCATTATGTCACCTCTTTCTTCCTTGCTAAAGAAAGGGTCTCCTAATGTAGTCCATTGGACTCAAGAATGTCAATCCTCTTTGGATAAGGTTAAAACTATGTTTTCTACTTCACCTATCCTAGTATTGCCTTCTAAGGATAAGACATTTATTCTTCGTAGTGACGCTTCATCCACCGGGATTGGAGCTGCACTAATGCAAGAGTACTCTGGAACTCTGCATCCTGTGATGTATATTTCTCGGAAATTAAATGCCGCAGAGAAGAATTACTCGGTCCTAGACCGTGAATTATTGGCTATGGTTTGGTCAATCCTTAAACTGCAAAGATTTCTTCTGGGCGCGCATTTCATTGTGGAAACTGACCAGAAAGCTCTTACGGCTATTCAGAGTAAAAATCTGAAGAGCGCGAGATCAACGCGATACGCGATTGCTCTACAGCCATTTCATTTTTCGGTGCGAGCTATCCGTGGGTCAGAAAATGTGATGGCAGATATTTTGTCTAGATGCCCACATGATTCATAACTGTTATACAACTTTGATACAGTTGTTTCTATGTTGAAATGTGTACACATATGTAATATATCATATATTGATTGTAACACTACTTAGCGGTTCATTGATATTTATTCACCGCTGATCTTTCAATGTTTTTCGTCTTTGATGATCATGATGTTAAGATATCTTAGATGAAATTTATGTATAAACTAATGTGGAAATTGTGTCATTGCTAATATTGTAGTATGCGTTGGTGACACCTCTCTGGAAATATTAATACTTAGAGAAGTGCCTTCTCTAAGGTCATAAAACTTATGCTTATCATCTGCGCATTGTATTGGTGCGTTGTGAGCCTATTGTATGTTGCTCCTAGATGTATTTCAAAAAAGAATGTACCATTTTTTTTTCCCGAGGGGTGTGGTAATCTGTTGCGTGCATATTTTGACGCACATATTACAAAAATTGATATGGCTATTTGATATGGGAAAAAATAGACATTCATTCATTTGTGTATGAAAATGCTGTTTATGGTAAAAGCGAGATAATCCATGTTTGATTCACACTTTTGATTATAGGAGTAATCGTTCTGGATTGATCCGGCGCAAGGATTGCGCTTGCGTTTGTACTTATTTTTTAGGGCCAGAAAATATATTAATTTGCTTATTGTGTTTATGGCCTGAATTCATATGTATTACATATTATTAGTACAAGTAGAATCAGTCCTATATTGTATATTTTGGATGGGTAGGAGGGACTAGATTCTTGTATTCCGGTCTAGCGGAAGTATGAGTTGTCTTGACAAGTCGTGATGAGTTCCGATGTACTGCTTACAAATGGCGGGGTACGTTTTTCTAGAGCTGGTCCTTTCGTCAGAAAAAAATGTCTTACGAAGTGGTTTTTCTTCTGAAGGAGATGGTGTCTCTACGATAGTTTGTGTTAGAGACTCTCCTTATGTCAGTATATAGATGATTCGGACTCCAGGTAAACCCAGCTCCTATTTTTGATGATCTCTCGTCGGTTAGGCCTAGCTTGACTTTTGTGCTTCGCTATGCTAGTGTCGTGTTTTGTATCGACGAAGATGACAGATTTTCCTGCAGCGGTTATGGCTACGTGAATTAACCTGATCACCGTAGAGCTGTATGGAAACATTTATGAAATCCTTTATATACCCATTATAAATTAACTCTGGCTTATATTCTCCTTCCTATGAATGAGTGAACGACAACTCAGGGAGGCAGCCATGTTGGATTTCGGTCATCATATGTTTTGATCACTGCCAAGAGAACAGATTATTTATCTTATTATCGGACAGTGACAGGGAGATCTCAATCTTGCTAGAAACCCCTTCGTGGTTTCATAATCTATACTACAAACTATGGACGTCAAGTAACTTTAGTTATTTATCGATTCGCCTTCCACTGACGCGTTTAGTCAGATAGGGGAATGCGGCCATAATGTATCATGACATTGAACTTTGATGTACTGCCATTATTTCTGAATGTGTCATGACTTCAGATCTGCTATGTATACCTACAAATTGATATGTCAACGAACCATGATGTACTCGTATGTCCCAGTGTGTACGTCTGAATAAATTGAGTAAACTAAGATTCCAGCAGTCTGCATTGGTGCCTTGTAGACACATGTGTATGAGTGGTTATATTGGTCAGCACACGAACAGTACACCATTCGCGGTAATCACACTCTACACTTCTACTTCATACATACACCATCCTGCGTCGGCTGAAGTGACCAAGTTTAGGGCCTGCTTCCCCTGGAGCCTTTGCCTTCCCTAACTCAGGACTAGGGTGAGTTACCCATTTACAGCTGGGTAGACTGGAGCATGCCTGATCTCAACAACACACCACTCTTCCTTACAGAGCAGACAGACTGATACTTTACAGTGTGTGTGTGAAAGCAACTTTACAGAGTGGAAAGAAAACAAAAAAACTTTACAACGAGCTAAACTTAACATTGCATAATTGCTTCACAAAAGTGTCGGCATATTCTAGAATTAACGTGCTAAGCCAATGCAGCATTGTTTTCGCGTATCTGAATATCTTGCAAAGACTGTCTTAGGATAGAAGTGTCACTACCCTTCTATTTACATCTCTGCCAAGAGTAATCTTCTGTGAAGGTAGACCCCCTTGACGACCCATATTAGAAACTGTTGGACCACTACTGCAAAGCAGTGAAGGCAACACGTGACACGAATCCCGGTAAGCCTATCCCTAATATTTCCAATCTGTTGTCTGGTGTCGTCCTTCTTTATATCTAACGAGTGCCTGTTATTTACCTTATTTATTTATGTATTTGACTATCACTGCAACATTGAGATGCTGACGATAAAATTGACAGCGTTCTAAAATGTAGCACACACACACACACAAATACACACGCACACTATCTGAGAAGCAATGACCCATACTTTGGTTTAAGTTTAATTTGCGATTTACATTTGAATCCATGGAGAACCTTATACAAGAACAACTAACGAACTTACTTAGTCCTATCTCTTCAACTTTGGGGTGTAGGGGTTAACCAGAGAGAGCGAAATGCTATCATACAGGCTGTCTTTCTTTTGACCCGGTTCTAGTCCATTACTCGGTGCTTCAGGGACTGTCTGATGCTGTCGGTTCAGCTAATTCTGCGCTTTCCTGGTCATCTGGATCCCAGGGTCTTACTTAATTAACTTATGGGAGAAACAATCGATAATCATTGGAGCACAATCAATGATATTTTAAAATACATACGACGATGTTATTGGCCAAAGGGCACAACATAAAGAATGGCCTATAAAGATCGCCTGTGACGTTATAAACACAAGAACACATATCAAACAAAAATGTCATGGACAGTGAAAAACACGTCATTGCACAGTTTACCTGAAGAATTCATAGATTCCTCAATCGTGAAGACCTTTCTGAACACATTTATCAACTCTGTATCTGTAGCTTTTCTCTGTAGTTTAAGCTCAGATAGATCACTTTGAGCCTCACTTCTTTGTATTTCTATGTTGCTTGTCGATGCTGAGAAAATAATATTACACCTTATCATAAGCATGTATAACATATCAAATTTACTTTACTACACATCTTACATTTGTATTGTGATGGGGGCCATAAAAACACCACAGAGGCCCCCTCAAGTTCATGTCACATTTATGTGTTTAACGCCCATATATTTTCGATGTGCGCACTCCAACGAGTACATCAGCCCACGTGACTGTGCGAGGGCCACAATAAAGCACCAGCACACGTGACTGCGCGAGCCCACGCCGCTGGCGTTTGAAAAGTCTGACGCAGGAGAAGCGGTCAGTTGGGTGAGATTCGCAGTGGAGGCAAAAATTGAGACACCCAGTGTAAGCAGATTTTTGCCCAGGGTTAGCAATTGGCTGGGTGTTTTGTTTCGTTTGGTTTACCTTAAAACGTTTGCTTTATGTGCTTGTTGTCGCTGATAGGGTTGAGTGAATAAATACAGCACCTGCCTTAGAATCAAGAGTTTTATTGTTGTTCGGATCGGTGCGAGTGTGCAAGAAAGAGATCACTTATCACAACATAATCATCATCTCTCGCCCACCTTATCACAGTATCATACACATTACATTTAAAATAAAATACCATAACCATCCAGAGTGTCCCATAACGAGTTGACAGCACGGTTGGTGAGCCTCAGTACAAGTTGATAGCACGGTTAGTAAGCCTCATTAAAAGTTGATAGCATGGTTTGTGAGCCTCATTACAAATTGATAGCACGACTTGTGAGCCTCATTACAAGTTGATAGCACTGGATGAGAGCCTCATTGCAAGTTGATAGCACGACTAGTGAGCCTCAAGTTGATAGCACGACTTGTGAATGCAATAGGATTTCATAAATTGACAGTACTGGGAATAGGTAAACGGGGAAAGTAAAGGTTGAGTTAAGAGAATTGAGTAAAGGTCAAGTGGCTTCCGTTGGTCCAGGGCCTATATAAGGCAGACACAAGAAGTTCGGACGCTCTTTCGTCCCAGGCATTTTTGCTCAGTAGCACGTTCGCTATTGAGACCGCCATTTATGTGTGAAAACCATCACCCCGTTTTTGACAAGCCACGACTTACAATTTGTGGAAAAGATTTTAAGACTGCAGTTGTCAGTAACGACAGAAGAAGTCCGAAGGCTGTTGTCTACACACGTCGGATCTGGTATGTAACATTTTAAGACCTGTTCATGCAACGCAGATAGAAGTCAGTAATATGACAGTAGAAGCTCGCGGCCCACGAGACAAAGGAAATGGGCGAGTAGCATTTTCGAGATAATGATTATTACAAACATAGTCACCTAAGGATAAAGTTATCATTCCCTGGTGGTTTGATCAATTATCATAATCCAATAAACTTTGTAAAGCTATCAACGAAAGAATCCAGTGACACATCGTTCTTCCTGACAGGTAAATTATCTCATGAAATAGTATGACCCTAGGAAAGACATGAAACCCACGTGGGGTAAAGAAATAGCGAAGTCCTGCAACATTATAGAGAACATTGTTCGTCTTCATGATGTACATATATTCGTCGTGAGTTGTGAGTTAATATGTCGTACCTGAAGTAAATTAGGAGCCGCGGTAGCATAGTAGTCAGTGCACTGGCTTCCTAGCGCAGTGGTCTGTGGTTCGATCCCCAGATGAGGTTGGAAATTTGTAGGCCACAAACGGCTCCTGGGTCGATCCAGCCCTAAATGGGTACCAGAGCAACTCTGGGAAGGTTAAGGCGGCCGGCGTGATGCCGACCACATCACCCCTAGTGTGCCAACGGTCAAGATAATATGGGCCTAACACCATATTCCCAATATGCCTCAATGGGTGTGTAACGGGCTCCTTTACCTACCTGACGTAAATAATATTTTCATTCTCAGAACTGATGCCTCAGCAATAGCGATAGCAGAATGTTTCATGCAGAGGTGGAGTGACATGCTACACAAATGCGTGTCTACTTTAGTAGAAAACTACTACCAGCAGAGCGTCGTTATGCAGTCGTCGAAAGAGAGTTGTTATCGATTGTTTGGTCTGTTTCCAAACTGTCAAAATATTTACTTGGGGCAACATTTATAATCCAGACAGATCACATACCTCTTACTACGCAGAATATGAAGATACACAACAATGCAAGACTCCACAGATGGTTCTTGCTTCTTCAAGAGTTTCAGTTCGAAATACAGCAGATAGAAGGAGCCGAAAATCGGTTTGCTGACATCCTGTCTCGAATCTCTGAACACAATGAAGTGACTTCTCAAGAATCATGAAGTATACACTTCAACATGGGGGCTACAAGCAAAGAGACTTTCCTTACCACAGAAACAGAGTTAATTTGCTCACCAGTAAGCAAAAATAGTAAGCTTCAGTGTGGTAATCAGCTTTTGTTCTAGCAAATGACAAGAATATTCCTAACCACATGAAAAATTCAAAGAATAAATATGAGATGAACAGTTTCGCTTAAAAGATAGTAATATCTTCACATGTGTTATCTATCGTTTCCCTAAAGCAAACGCTCACAAAAAGGGGGGAATAATGTTGAGTGCAGATCATGGGGTGACAAATTTGAAGATTTGCTTCGCACCAGGATATACATCACATAAACGTAGAATATTGGGTTTAGGATCTAACGAATCGGCATAGTAAAGGATGACGAAAAACGTTGCTATCCAGCGGAGATATAGGCAGTGTTCGTCCATGGGGGAGGTGTCCAATAGACTTGGAAGTGTAGAAAATTGTTCTACTGAAGTAAATGTACAGGACTCGGACTTGACTCTGGAACTGAGATTGCTTGACAAATATATCTTAAAGTGAAATGAGAAAGTGGAACAAAAATACGGCTAGAATTGCCAAGAATGTGTGATAGACTTATCACCAAGGTTAGTATTAACCTCGAATAGTTCGTATGTAGACTGTTGAGAAGCATGAGTATCGACTACCTTAACCACCCGAGTTGTAAGTGGAAAAATGCATAAGGAATATTCGTGAAGACACAAATGTTTGATTCTTTCAGAGAATAGAAGGATACAAAAACAATGTAGACGTTAAAAATGGACAAACCAAAGTAATAATGTGTTGAGATGAAACTTGAGTGTAACGAACTCAGAAGAGTATCAATAAAATATAAATATATATAGTCGCTGATACTGAAAGCACACAAGGACGATACCATGGGATCGAATAATGAAACAGTGACACGGACATGGTTCATTATATTGTTGTATCTTCTATTATATAAAATCGTCTTGTGAAAAATTAAATGAGTCGAAATATTGAATGGTCTTGGACGTTGATGTCTATAGTTTATATGGTTTATTGAATGGACTTGGACGTTGATGTCTATAGTTCATATGGTTTATTGAATGGACTTGGACGTTGATGTCTATAGTTCATATGGTTTATTGAATGGACTTGGACGTTGATGTCTATAGTTCATATGGTTTATTGAATGGACTTGGACGTGGATGTTTATAGTTCATATGGTTTATTGAATGGACTGGGACGTTGATGTCTATAGTTCATATGGTTTATTGAATGGACTTGGACGTTGATGTCTATAGTTCATGTGGTTTATTGAATGGACTTGGACGTTGATGTCTATAGTTCATATGGTTTATTGAATGGACTTGGACGTTGATGTCTATAGTTCATATGGTTTATTGAATGGACTTGGACGTTGATGTCTATAGTTCATATGGTTTATTGGATGGACTTGGACGTTGATGTCTATAGTTCATATGGTTTATTGAATGGACTTGGACGTTGATGTCTATAGTTCATATGGTTTATTGAATGGACTTGGACGTTGAGATTATCAAAAGCCAGGAAAGAACAGAGACCGATGATGTTGACCAGAGATTCAACACTATCTCAACAATATACAAGGAAAGCAGGGAGTCATGCTTGGGATTCCAGGAAAGAAAGAGCCAAGACTGTATAACACCAGATACGTTAAATACCATAGCAAAGAGAAAGGTAATGAAAAGAAAGAAAACAGAAGCTAAGTCTCCCAGGTTAAAGGCAATATAAAGTGAACAGTACAGTCAGCTGGACAAGGAAGTTAAACGTAAAACCCGCGTTAATAAAAGGACATTTCTGGATGACCTTGCAAGTGAGGCAGAAGAGGCAGCACTGAGAAAGGAACAAAGCACAGTACACAAAATAACTAAAATCGTCAGTGGAAAACGAGGTGCAAACAATATTACATTAGTAAGAGATACGCACGGAAATCTCATCATGACAGTAGAGGGACAGGAAACAAGATGGGCAGAGCATTTCAGAGAAACTCTGAATAAGGAACCACCAGAGACACAATTGAATGTTATTGAGGCTGAAAATGATCTAGATGTTAATACAGACATCCCACGAAAAGAAGAAATCATCACAGCAATCAAAGGGTTAAAGAATGGAAACGCTCCTGGTCATGATAACTTAAATGCAGAGCTATTTAAGCCAGACCATGAGCTAGCAGCAGAACTATTAGAACCACTATTTGCACAAGTCTGGAAAACAGGGACAACACCAACAGAGTGGAGAAAAGGAATAATTGTCAAATTGCCAAAGAAGGGAGATCTTGCAGACTGCAATAATTGGAGAGGAATAACTCTTCTCTCAGTTCCCAGCAAAATACTAGGCAGGATAATTATACAGAGAATCTCAAAAGCAGTAGACCACAAACTGAGGAAAGAACAAGCAGGATTTAGAAAGAACAGAAGATGTGTAGATCACATGTTTACCCTCAGAAACATTATAGAGCAGTGCTCAGAATAGCAAAGACAGCTGTACATTAATTTCGTTATTTTGAAAAGGCTTTCGATAGTATACATAGGGACAGTTTATGGAAAATACTGAGGGCTTATGGAATTCCAAGCTGCTTAATGTCAATCATAAAAAGCCTTTATGCCAACTTTACGTGTAGCATTGGGCAGAGCAACCTAACCTTTGAGGTGAAGATAGGAGTACGACAGGGATGCCCCTTATCAACCACCCTATTTTTAACAGTCATAGACTGGGTGATGCGCCAGACAACAGAGGGCAATCCAAGAGGAATAAGATGGACTACATTTTCTGCATTGGAAGATCTGTAATATGCAGATGACATTGCACTGCTAGCACATTCACATCAACACATCCAGGAAAAAACGGATAGACTTAATAAGTATAGCCAGCAGGTGGGCTTGAACATCAACCTAAACAAGACGGAGGTCATGACGCTCAATGTGAACAGCCCTGAGCCCATATCAGTAAGGAATCAGAAACTAGAACAGACAGATGCCTTCACATACCTAGGTTTAAAATATAAATAAGTTCATCCGCAGGATATTAAACCACCAATGACAACATATTCTGACAGGAGAGGCGTGTGATGTCTCCTGAGGAACGCTGGGTACTTAAAGTAAGTTTACACACAAATGATATGTCCAGGAATGTAGAGTCTAGAATATTTATGTAACAAGTGAGAACTTTGTAACAAACTGGAGACAAAATCACAAGTGGCTAGGCCATAATATGAAAAAATAAACATCTGAGATCAGCAAAGACAAAATGGCACAACAAATTAACATGGGACAAAACGTATGTTTAGCACATTGAGATAAAACACACCGGATAATGTCTGGATTACGGCAGCGTAATCGAGGAACGTACTGATATTATGGGAATCTATATGATCATGAATAATAACATGAAGATATCAAGCTAAGGACGACATTAACATCACTCAACGATCGCAATCAGCGTGAACGCAGATCATACTACCAATCAATAATTTATCATAAAGTACGGGAGTCGTGGAAGAGGCACCGACCGGTGACATTGAGAGAGAGAGAGAGAGAGAGAGAGAGAGCGCGCGCGAACGAACGAACGAACTTTATTTTCAAAGGGTTGAGAATTGGGCACGTCTGACATTCTGCCCTTCCTTTCTCTCGTCTTTTATACTGATTTCATTTATTCTCACACGCATTTTACCCATCAATGTCAAGGAATTCAACGTTATAAAGGTAAAATAATAGCATACTCACATCCACAGCATCCAATCATAAACATGAAATAAAATTCGTTGAAAAGTACAAACATCATCATTAAACCTACATTCGATATTATATCATTTGTTCGGAAAAATAATCACATTACGGGGGCAGATAATCAGAACTCATAAAGTATTTGAAAAGTCTACGATTGTATGAACAGGAACTGAGGTTGTTATGTTTTAGATAATGTGGAAGATAGTTCCAAAGATGAGCAGCAGAGTAATCTAAGCTTTTCTTGAATAAGTCAATCCTAGGCTTGGGCACTTGTATTTTGTTAAGGCGTTGACTGCGTCTTTCATTGCATTTGATCATTGGCTACAGATATGCTGGAGCATTCTGTGACAGGATTTTGTGAACAAATTTAGCTTTGTGAACAGATAGCGCTTTCTTAGAGGCAGTATTTTGAGATCTTTATATAGATCTACACACTGTGTTTGGCAGTTGTCAGAAACTAGACGCATTGCACGCGTTTGTAGTGAATGGAGTCTTTTTGTGTTGGACATAGAACAACCATCCCAGATTGTGGAGCAATAGTCAAGGTTTGCTTGTATGTGAGATATATAGAACAATTTTCGTGCATCTTCATCTAGGAAATGTTTGATTTTAGCTAACTGGTAAACTTTCTGTGCCGTTTGCTTGGTCAGTGCATGTACATGTGAGTTCCAATGTAGATACTGGTCAACGACTATTCCTAGAGTTTTATGTTCATTAAAGTTTTCAATTGGTGAGGTATCAATATAGATCTGAAGTGTTGTTTTCTCTGAATTTTGTAATGTTTGTCTAGTTGATATTAACATGCACTTTGTTTTAATTATATTAATTAGCATGCGATTTCCGATGCTCCACTTAATCAGATTGTCTGTATCTTTTTGTAACAATAGTTCGAGTGTGTTGCAACTTGTATCACTCGTGTAGACAGTACAGTCATCAGCAAATAGGTCACAGGATGCGTGCTCGACGTTTAGTGGAAGGTCATTGGAAGTGGAAGGAGAGAGAGAGAGAGAGAGAGAGAGAGAGAGAGAGAGAGAGGGAGAAGGAACGAACGAACTTTATTTTCAAAGGGTTAAGAATTGGGCACGCAGGCCCGTCTGACATTCTGCCCTTCCTCTCTCTCTCATCATGTATACTGTATCCTTTCATTCTCACATTTACTTTAAGCATTATTAAGGTATTTTTCATTATAAAAGTAATATAACATCATGCATTTGCAATAAACATCATAATTAAAGTATGCTTTTAAAATAAATAAAGAAAAAAAGAAAAAAGAATTTAAAGAAATAAAATAATAATAATAAAATTAAAATTTAAAAAAAAAAAACAAACAAACAAACAACAAGGCTGCTAAAAATCGAATTCCTCATACAGTAAATCAGTGATTTGAGACATATTCAGAGGTGTGTTATAAGAACTCGTGAAATATTCAAACGGTCTGCTACTGAATGACTCATGGACTCGGTGTTTTTTCTAGTGTACGCGAAAACTTTACTAGTGGTGAGCAGTTTTGAGTCTCATAGCAGATACTGCTGCAATGAGTGCAATGATAGGTTCATTAAGATAAGGTGGGGTAAACAGTTACTTTCCTCGCTGTCTCTGCCGTCCCAAACTCAAGACCAGGATTAGATTAGGTAGATAGTTAGATAGACATATACGAAAGCAATTAATTTGCCAAGGGTTGAAAATTGGGCACAGTCCCCTCTTGCATTCTTCCTTCCTCTTGCTCATCTTTTGTTACTGTTACTTAAACATTCTCCAGCGTACTTTAAGTATTAATTTAAGGGCAATACAACATTACAAGGTAGTATAACAGCATACATTAACAGCCTGATCACAAAATTAAGAATAAGTATATTGTAATGAAAAACTAGCTGATCAGAGCATCCATACAGTATATGTTGCGGGTCGGAAATTAGCCCAACGGGTTGTTGAGAACTTGATAGTCACTTGTGGTATCTGGGTTTACCGTTCATCATTTAGAGTATCGTGCTTTTGATGTTATGTACGCGAATGTGGGTTTAGATTTATCTTGAGACCATAATCATGATGATTAAAATTCCAAATGTTCATAGATTGGATAATTCATAGTTGGAGTCCAAACAAACATTTATTATACATTCTGAAGACATCGTACGTTGATCATGAATTACATCACAAATATAAAATTAGAATCCTATGTTGAATTGCTATCTTGCATATCAGTCCTTTGTCTCATACATCTTCATTACTGTAGGCAGAACGACATAACTATATGCACGCGTGGTTGGAAAATCCAATACACCGACAGTGAGATTATGCGTCTGGCACTAGTATAACTAAAACGGACTGTTAATTCATCTCTACAAGGTTTAGTCAATTACTAACCTGTGACTTCATCTTACTTCATCAAAGAACAGTGGACTGACCCATGTCCATTCATTAATACAATATAATTGTGTGGCACTCCATGCCCGACACTATAAGAATATCAAGACACGTCTTCTCCGTTTGACGGTCATTCGAAAAGGGGTCCCGTCTCTAGGTCACGGTGCGTGACTACCAACGCTGAAACGTCATAGCGTTCACTATGCTAATAATACTTTTACATTACATTAAACGTTGTAACCCCTAAATTCGCATGCTGCTAACCTCTAGCAGACAATGCCAATTAATCTACCGTAACAGTATATTAGATAAAAGAGAGAGAGAGAGTCATGGGAGTTTGAATGTTCAAAACTGGAACATAAACACGGTGTAATCATCCAAGGCTTACTAGTCGTAAACACATAGCAAAGGTAGGTAAATGAGAGGCACTCGTAAGAAATTCAAATTTTAAAGACATCAAATGAAGTAATAGACACCAGGGATTTTTGAACCAGACCATTAAAACGACGAAATAGTTGGATGTAAAAGTGACAGCGTTATTTCAGTCAACCAATTGAGCATCCCCATAAAAGTATATCACTGGGCAATGCGAAAGTGAAAGTCGTTTTGATTGTTCAGGTCAGCAATGCGTGTTTCTGTGGCATTTCCTTTTCTACTATTTGTTCGACCAACTTCGTCTGCATGTCTGATGTGGCTGCTAGAAAAATTGTATTATGAATTAGCATAACATTTTATGACACACCAGCCATACATAATATCAACTTTTATAACACAGCAAACTTGGGTTTAAAAATACGATATATCTGTATCACATTCAACGAAGTTTGCTATAATCATAACCGAAAAAAAGGGTGTCAATGGCAACAGAAAAATTCTCAAGTAACTTCAGAACAGAGGCAGATGCCTTGAAAACTGCAGCAGAGGTTATAATGACAGAAGAAAGCACAGAGAGACAAGTTGCTTTCTTTACCGATGCACAATCAGTAACTGCAGTATTGAAAAGCCAAAATAATACAGACCTGGATGCTCCACAAACTATGTCAACGATTAAAAAGTGTTGTGATCCAATGGATCCCATCTCCTTGTAATATCACTGGCAATGAAGAGGTTGACAGATTAACAAACGGAAGAGGAAATCTACCTCAGCCTGATGCAAGCGTAACTTTCGAGGAGGCAAAGAGTTTTATCAGAATCAAACATAGAAATAAATGGGATGTAGACCACACAGGTCCCACACAAAATGATGCATACTACCAGCTAAACAGAAGAGAACAAGTGGCAATCTTCAGACTCCGCATTGGCCACAACAGACTGAGATACCATCTATTCAACAAGCTAAAGACAGGAGCTACCGATCAGTGTAACTGTGGCACTGATGGCTGCTGAACATCTGCTTCAAAGTTGCCCAATATATGACAAAAAAAGAAAACGCATATGGCCGACATGAGTACCATTCGTGAAAAATGCTCTACGGAGACTCAAATAGCCTTAAACTGACTACTGCTTTCTTTGAAAACATTCAAGTAGACGTCTGAGAGAGTACGAGGAAAAAGAATAACCATAACATATGCCAGGCCTCTGTTGGTCCCTACAATCAAAAAAATAAAATAAATTCACGACAGGCAGTCTAGGTTTACATAATTTAAACGGAATGTCCAACATTGTGAATGAGATTGTGAGATTGTTAATGGTTATCAACTTTGTAAAGTGTATAATCCCACTGTTGTTCTGTATGGAGGTCTTTCAGGATATGTGATTTCCAATACTGTAGTTGAGTTTTCTTTCTGACTGATATCAGAAGATCCTCTAATACTTAGTCAAGTATTGAATGTTGAATTGACTGTCTGAATTGTCTTATTGACAAGATGAAAATGCCGTGAAACGATCTTAAACTGTAGTAAATCATAAACTGACTATTTGCACTAATGCACATGTGGTTTCGTTGGACAAAAAACTCCAATCAGTTTATTTTAGCACTACCCTTCCAATCCAACCACGAAATAGTGTCTGATATCGGTAAGGAACTTTCCGTCCCACCCTCCTGTAGAACATTCTGCATGACCCACAAAATATTTTCTTTACAATTCATTCACTCATTTATCTGCTTGTCTTTCGTGACCATATGCGGTTTTGCTTCTTTATTTTCGCCTGCCATGTGCACAAACTCAATACTTCACAGATCTAACAATATAATCTCCTCCAAGATGTTCTTTCCGTGTAATTGTTTATCACAGCAAAGTCCATTTGCCGGAAGTGTGTGTCATAATCTTTAGCAAGATGGTCATCTCCTACATCCCAATGAGATCTGCAATGTATTTTATCATGTAATGTTTGCAAGCTGGCACCTTATCATGCGGCAACCTGGTAGCGTGTTTCTTCCCAGATAAGAAGTCGGAGTTAACATTAGAAGTGTCACTCAGTGTAGACTCTTTCTCAGTCTAGAGCTAGCGGATAGGCAAACAATCAATCTAGTTTTCTACTTTATTTTTCACGAGTGCCTAAAAACATACGGTTATCTGTGTGTAATATTTATTTATTGAAATTAACATTGTTGACCCTTCAACCTATAACTTGGAAGAAAGGCTGCGCCCTCTTGGTATCTAAAGTTTTTAAGTGTGTTCGACAATTTGCGATGATCTTCTTAGAAAAAAAATACTGTTGCGTATGCATCTGTAATCAATGTGACAAGTCCACTACTTCGGTAAACGTCACCGATAACAAAGAAAAAAAATAACCAGGAGAGAGGTGTTGGTGAGAGGTAGGACAAGTTGTGATAAGAAAGCCTTGAACGATGACAGCGAAACAGCGATAAGGAGTAGGCGAGAAAAAAATGAAAGGAAGGGCACAGGAGGGAAAATAAATGAGGTCACAGAAAAATGTAACGATCAAAGAGTTGACTTGTCCACGACAAAACGTATAGAACATAATACATCGAACAACGAAGTGTTATTAGAATATGACGTATAGAACTAGGAAGAGACATTGCAACACGGTAAATTACCAACACGTGCCTACAAAAGAAGATCTGGTTTTATGGCACGGAAAAGACCAAGAGGCAGATGGAAAGACACCATCACATAAATCCTTCAACAAAAATGGCTCACAACAGCCAATTTCGACATACTTGTCTCAAGTACACAACATTGGGTGTAGGGTTTAACCAGAGAGAGCAAAATGCTATCCTACCGGCTGTCTTCCTTCTGACCTGGTTCTAGTCCATTCCTCGGTGCTTCAGGAACTGTCTGATGCTGTCCGTTCAGCTAACTCTGCGCTTTCCTGGTCGACTGGATCCCAGGGTCTTACTTTACTTATGGGAGAAACAATCGATAATCATTTGAGCACAATCAATGATATTTTGAAATACATACGACGATGTTATTGGCCAAAGGGCACAACATAAAGAATTACCAATAAAGATCGCATATGACGTTATAAACACAAGAACACATATCAAACAAAAATGTCATGGACAGTGAAGAACACTTCATGGCACAGTTTACCTGAAGAATTCATAGTTTCCTCAATCTTGAAGAGCTTTATGAACACATTTATCAACTCTGTATTTGTAGCTTTGTTCTGAAGTTTAAGCTCAGAAAGATCACTTTGAGCCTCACTTCTTTGTATTTCCATGTTGCATGTCGATGCTGGGAAAACAATATTACAACTTACGATAAACATGTACACCATATCAAATTTACGTTACTAAATATTTTACATTTGTATCATACACATTACATTTGTATCATACACATTACATTTGTATCACACACATTACATTTGAAACAAAATACCATAACCATTTAGAGTGTCCCACAACGAGTTGATATTACGATTCGTGAGCCTCATTACAAGTTAATAGCACGGCTAATGAGCCTCATTAAAAGTTGATTGCATGGCTTGTGAGCCGCATTTCAAGTTGATAGCCCGACTTGTGAGTTTCCTTAGTTGATAGCACCGCTTGTGAGCCTCATTACAAATTCAAAGCATGGCTTTTGAGCCTCATAACAAGTTGATAGCCCGACTTGTGAGCCTCATTACACGTTGATAGCACTGCTTGTGAGTCTCATTACAAGTTGATAGCACTGCTTATGAGCCTCATTACAAGTTGATAGCACTGCTTGTGAGTCTCATTACAAGTTGATAGCACGACTTGTGAATGCAATAGGATTCCATAAAGGGACAGTACTGGGAATAGGTAAACAGGGAAAGTAGAGGTAGAGTTAAGAGAATTGAGTAAGAGTCACGTGGCTTCCGTTGGTTGGTCCAGGGCCTATATAAGGCAGTCACAAGAAGTTATTGATCTCAGCACTATACTAAAACGAGCGTCCTTTTCAGGGCGAACACAGCCATCGGAATTCACTAAAATGACTCGTACCAAGCCAAAAGCGAAAAAGAGGAAAGTATACACAAGCCCTCAAACACTTGTCAGCAGCATCAAACAAGAACCAACGAAGAACAAACAGAGTCAACCAGACAGCAAGAATACTCCAACTACCAACTTCGTGGCCAGTCCTTCTCAGAAGACAAACAAAGCAACCGTTGATACTACAACCGATGAGCGACCCAAAGCTTCGAAGGAAAAGGACAAGAGCAGATTGCCGGAAAGCAGTGCGGCCCCAAGTGCTAGCGTGGAAGTAGATGATGATGAAGACCCAGAACGTAAAGAAATATTGAGAGCGTTACAACAGTTGGAGCAGATGACGGAAAGAATACAGAAACGGGCAGAAGCAAACGTCTCTGGCCAAGATTATAAAGACCCAGAATATAAAGACATGTTGAGAGCGTATCAACAGATAAAGCAGATGCAAGAAAGACGAGAGAAAAGAAGACAGGAGCCTGAAACCATGGGGCCACCACCGCACATACCCGAATCGTCAGCAGAAACCCTATCTACCACAGAGATGCTGCACCAAATACCGTTCACACCACCACACGATGCCGAGATGACAGCCGACCCACCTGCAAGCGCCATGAAAGAACTGACAGAGACAGCTCCTCAGCACAGACAGGTACAAGAGGAAGATATCGAAGACACCAATATAGATGCACTTCGAAGAATTGACGACGGAGACGAGTTCCTTAGGCTCGCTCTTCAAGAAGCGATAATAGAAGTAGACCCAGGAGTGCTGAACATCGAAAACACTGAGAAGCAAGCTACCATTCCTGGTCCTAAGGAAACAACAGCAGACAACTCAAGGGCCCAGAAGCAAGATATAACACCTTATAACAAAGAACGGGAGCAAGAATCGAGCCAAGCATGTGGAGGGAAACATAGACCAAACACCAAAGGGACAAATAACGCAGAAACGATACGGGAGAGGATCGCAAAGATCACCCAGACGTCAGGAAGTGAGGCCTCACTCAGGGTCCTACCCGACAACAAAGTGATCAACATCCTCGAGGTGATAACTGGAAGAAGAGGTATCGCTAAAGTAGGGAGGCATGAAAAGGGAGTCGTGCTTTCGCTCAACAGCACCACAACAACCACTTCACTGATGACCGAACTGGAATCTAGTCCAAAAGAAGTCCAGTTGCCCCACCAAATAAAAGTGGTGGTGGAGAAGTACATAACAACAAAGAAGTTGGTCATCAGAGGGGTGGATACCAGGTGTTCCGAAGCCAAGGTCCACAGACGCCTTCAGGATGAAAACGCAAATCTAAAAATCACGCAGGTCGAAAGACTAAAAACCTGGGCCAAGAAAGATACCAATCTAATGATAGTTACGGTAGAAGGATCGACAAGACCCAAGAGACTGACGCTCGAAACAACAACCAAAAAGACAGAAGCCTATATCCCTCCGGTGATGCAGTGCTCCAACTAACAGCAGTTTTCGCACACAAAGAAAACGTGCAGGGGAGATGCAGTCTGTCGATATTGTGCGGGTGGCCACCTATACCGCGATTGTCCCAAGGCGAAGGAGGACAACAACTACAAAACAACAAACTCAAACCGCACCTGTGCAAACTGCCTCGGAAACCATGGGGTTAGATACCGAGGCTGCCCGATGTTCCAGGAAACCAAGAGCATCCTGAAGGAAGCGGTTTCCAAAAACATCCCCTTCAAGAAGGCAAAACACAGAGTGGCTGCGGATGTTGCAGAAAAACAACGCACGATAGACAGACGACAGTTACACAAGCTGACCGCTGAAATCAGAGAAATGAAAATGAAGCTGCGAATCGAAAACAACAGCAAGCAGGCCGCCGAAGAACCAACCGACAGTGGAGAAGATGCGATAAACATGCAGAACATAAAACACATGATGGAAGAAATGAAAAGAATCCAGCAACAAGTAGAAACAGATGTCAAGAAGCTGACAGAGCTGACAGAAGAAAACACAAAAATACTCAAAAGAATAGAAGCAGAAAGAATAGCCATTGAGGAAATATCATCAAACAGCACGCGAGAAACTAAAACGAACAACCAAGCAGTAAAAGAAATCATCCAAGAAACGCTAGAACAGCTACTACCAACGATAATTGAAAAAGCCCTGTCACAGATACAGGGGAGCAAGAAGACAAAAAGCAACAGAAACTAGGAGCGTAGAAACACACAAAACCAAACAAGCCAGATAGTGAGGCAGGACATAAAAAACACCATGAGTGCGATACGGCACCACAAACGGACAAAGAGGAACCCAGACAGCCAGCTAGTCGTCCTTTTCAGGACCGATCACCTCCAGGACTACGAACGAGATACGAGTGAAGACGATAACACCCTATATACCCCAATTATAACCAAACTTTCAGGTTGAACAGGGTATTACAGCAACATAGTAGGAGAAAACAACAACAACAACATTCGCAGGCTCTTTCGTCTCAGGCATTTTGGCTCAGTTGCACGTTCGCTATTGAGACCGCCATTTATGTGTTAAAACCGTCCAGACGTTTTTGACAAGCCACGACTTACAATTTGTGTCTAAAATGATAAGACTGCAGTTTTAAGTAACGACAGAAGTCCGAAGGCTGTTGTCGACACAAGTCGGATCTGGTATGTAACATTTTAAGACCTGTTCAGTAATATGACAGTAGAAGCTCGTGGCCCACGTGAGAAAGGAAATGGGCGAGTAGCATGTTCGAGATAATGATTACTACAAACATAGTCACCTAAGGATAAAGTTATCATTCCCTGGTGGTTCGATCAAATTATCATAATCCAAGCCAACTTAAACTTTGTAAAGATATCAACGAGAGAAAAACTTAGAAGATTTGAATCCAGTGACACATCGTTCTTCCTGACCTGTGAATTATTTCATGAAATAGCATGACCCCAGAAAGATATGAAACCCACGTGGGGTAAAGAAATAGCGAAGTCCTGCAACATAATAGAGAACATTGTTCGTCTTCACGATGTACATATATTTGTTGTAAGTTGTAAGTTAATAATATCTTCATTCTTAGAACTGATGCCTCGGCAATAGCGATCGTAGAATGTTTCATGCAGAGGTGGAATGACATGCTACACCCATGAGTCTAAATTAGTAAAAAACTACTACCAGCAGAGCGTCGTTATGCAGTCGGCGAAAGAGAGTTGTTGTCAATTGTTTGTCTCCAAACTGTCAAAATATTTACTTGGGGCGAAATTTATAATCCAGACAGATCACACACCTCTTACTACGCAGAATATGAAGATACACAACAATGTAAGACTCCATAGATGGTTCTTGCTTCTTCAAGTGTGTCAGTTCGAAATACTGCCGATAGGAGGAGCCGAAAATTGGTTTGCTGACATCCTATCTCGAATCTCTGAACACAATGAAATGACTTCTCAAGACTCATGAAGTCTACACTTCAACATGGGGGCTACAAGCACAGAGACTTTCCTTACAACAGAAACAGAGTTGATTTTCTCCCCAGTAAGCAAACAGAGTATGCTTCATCGTGGTAATCAGCTTTTGTTCTAGCAAATGACAAGCATATTCCTAACCACATGAACAATTCAAAGTATAAATATGAGATGAACAGTTTCGCTTAAAAGATAATAATATCTTCAAATTTGTTATCTATCGTTTCCCCAAAGAAAACGCTATCAAAAAGGGGGAATAATGCTGAGTGTAGATCATGGGGTGAGACAAATTTGAAGATTTGCTTCTCACCAGGATATACATCACATAAACGTAGAATATTGGGTTTAGGATCTAACGAATCGGCATAGTAAAGGATGACGAAAAACTTTGGTATCCAGCGGAGATATAGGCAGTGTTCGTCCATGGTGGAGGTGTCCAATAGACTTGGAAGTGTGGAAAAGGCTTCTACTAACTTAAATGTATAGGATTTGGACTTGACTCTGGAACTGAGATTGCGCTACAAAGATATCTCAAAGTGAAATGAGAAAGTGGAACAAAAATACGGCTAGAATTGCCAAGAATGTGTGATAGACTTATCACCAAGGTTAGTATTAACCTCGAATAGTTCGTATGTAGACTGTTGAGAAGCATGAGTATCGACTACCACCCGAGTTGTAAGTGGAAAAATGCATAAGGAATATATGTGAAGACACAAATGTTTGATTCTTTCAGAGAATAGAAGGATACAAAAACAATGTAGACGTTAAAAATGGACAAACCAAAGTAATAATGTGTTGAGATGAAACTTGAGTGTAACGAACTCAGAAGAGTATCAATAAAATATAAATATATATAGTCGCTGATACTGAAAGCACACAAGGACGATTCCATGGGATCGAATAATGAAACCGTGACACGGACATGGTTCATTATATTGTTGTATCTTCTATTATATAAAATCGTCTTGTGGAAAATTAAATGAGTCGAAATATTGAATGGTCTTGGTTGTTGATGTCTATAGTTTATATGGTTTATTGAATGGACTTGGACGTTGATGTCTATAGTTTATATGGTTTATTGAATGGACTTGGACGTTGATGTCTATAGTTTATATGGTTTATTGAATGGACTTGGACGTTGATGTCTATAGTTTATATGGTTTATTGAATGGACTTGGACGTTGATGTCTATAGTTCATATGGTTTATTGAATGGACTTGGACGTTGATGTCTATAGTTCATATTGTTTATTGAATGGACTTGGACGTTGATGTCTACAGTTTATATGGTTTATTGAATGGACTTGGACGTTGATGTCTATAGTTCATATGGTTTATTGAATGGACTTGGACGTTGATGTCTATAGTTCATATGGTTTATTGAATGGACTTGGACGTTGATGTCTATAGTTCATATGGTTTATTGAATTGAAATACCAAGTATTTACAAGTTCCACAAATTCGGCACAGGGCAGTTTAAGTGAATGCAACGAATTTACCCATAATCAATTATGAAGAAAATGAAGCCAGATTTTCTGTTGATGTAGTGTTAGAAACATGAACCACCTAGACCCTGAGACTAAAACAACCCGAGACTCAGTTGGTAGACTGTCACCAATATAATACACTTATGAAACAAAACTACACTAAAATAGACTCAACAGACAAGCAGCATCATCACTTAACACACACCCATAATAAATAGTTCAAAAGTATGCAGATAGTGTAACATTGTCAAACAAAATTTGGAAATGTTACAGTGGATTGATATGGATAATTGTATAATGTAATTAATTGATGTGGAATGTTTCATGATGCAAATTATCGATTTGTAAAAAGATACATTTTGAGACAGAATGTGTTTATATAAGAGATGAGCTAGAAAATATTGATAAGGTCGGTTTGTGTCTAGATTAGCGCAGACACGCCTGAAATCTTGAATATAAGATCAGTTTGTGTCTAGATTAGTGCAGACAATTCTAAAATCTTGAAAATAAGGTCGGTTAGTCACTAGATTGGCGCAGACAAGCCTGCATTCTGAAATATAAGGTAGGTTAGAATATAGATCAGTGCAGACATGTCTGAAATCTTGATGACAAGGTTGGTTAGGGTCTCGATTGGCGCAGACAAGTCTGAAATCTCGAAGACAAAGTTGGTTAGTGTCTAGATTAGCGCGGACAAGTCAGTCTGAAATCTCAAAGATTAGATCGGTTAATGTTTAGATTAGCGCAGACAAGTCTGAAATCTCGAAGAAAAGGTCGGTTAGTGTCTAGATTAGCGCAGGCAAACCTGAAATCTCGAATATAAGGTCGGTTAACACTATGTTAACGCAGGCAAGCCTGAATTCTCGAATATAAGGTAGGTTATTGTCTAGATTAGTGCAGACATGTCTGAAATCTTGACGACAAGGTCAGTTAGTGTCTCGATTAGCGCAGACAAGTCTGAAATCTCGAAGACAAGGTTGGTTAGCGTCTAGATTAGCGCAGACAAGTATGAAATCTCAAAGAGAAGGTCGGATACTGTCTAGATTAGCGCAGACTGGTGTACAAGATGTGGTTCTGAAACGCTGGAAATCTGTTCCTGAAACTTGTCACAGGGAAAGGAAATACGTCACGGCCAAATGGCCTTGCAAACTTCCATTTGCCGAGTGACTACTAGACAGAGGGAAGAAAAGATGAACTCGTAGCTATGCGGACAGAGAGGCAGTAGTTGGATACGAATTTGGTTTATGAGTACAGGATTTTTCCCAGGACATATAACGGACGTATGTGAAAGAATTAAATTGCTGTCCATTAGTCCGTGGTGCACGAACTTTAAACGGGGGGGGCGGGAGGTGGGGGGGTAACCTGTCACGGATTGACTGATAATGTTATTTTATCACCACGTACCATTTTTCTTACTCTTTTAACGTTTCTTGTCTCCTCGATTTTTTGCACTTTCGATTTGTTTTCCTACTGATTTTTACCTACGTACCCTAATATTCCACTCTCAGACCTCATCACGCGGTTTGATTTTGTTCTGGCCTTCATTATAAATTCAACACTTGGTCAGTAGTGGTCAGCTTACGAAAATATTACCGAAGCTGCACCTGGTGTTTGTCTGACTAAGGAACGCTTGTTGCTCGTAACGGCGTTGATCTCGAGCGAGAATAAGTTTCTTTGAAGAAGCGAACCGCTAGCGGCAGCAAAGGTGAGACAATACTTTTTGATCTCAGTACCCACTTTTATCTCCGATTCAAGGGGAGACAAAACTCACGTTCGTTCTGAGATTTGTGGTTGTGGCCCTTGAACGCCGCAGTGAGTGCTAGGTAGAATAATATTACGTCTTATCTAAGAAACTTTCTCCCGGTTGTTGTCTCTGAAGTAGACTCTAGAATAACATTTGTCTTACTCACGATTACAGTATACGCCGAATATCGGTGGAAACATGCGATGCCAGGTGGCAGGAGTAGCGTCTCTGGTAGACTTTAAATCTACATAATTCTACTCAGTCAAACACACTCGTAAATTGTTCCTGCCCGTAGATGACCAAATGAGACAAAGGTCGATGTGGGCACAAAACTAGATTGTGTTGCCTATTCTCGTCATCTCGAGGTAAGTATATATCTTTTATAATATATATATTCATGTTAGCTTTATATATAAATGATAGTAGTGTGACTTGAATTATTTTAGGTGATTTCTCCTCGGAAATTAATTATGTGACAAAGTAGCGCCGTCACCGCCCAAGTTAGCTGGTTCTTAAGTTGTTAGGTGTCTTCCCTGTGTTATTGTTTACAATGGGTTAATGGTAAACATAAGCTAACAGATACTTACTAGGGGGCGAAGAACCTCATAGTCCGTTCAGTTCTTACCACGGGTTAAGAGTAAGCTAAAAGCTGTCATTACTTTAAGGAAACGTTAGTGGTGTAAGTTATTCACTTAAAACTGGATGGCGACGTGCGGGCGTTATAACACTTCAATTATAAGAGGTGGTCACTTATTACTTTTGGAGAGAAACTTCTAGTGGTTAGGTGTGCAATTATTATTTGCCTACTTGTGTAGTTAGACACGAGTTTAGAACTTTCACGGCAATCCAGAAAGCAGCCACCAGCTGGAGATATAATTATATCTTATGTTTAAGTCACAACGTACTATTATAGCTATAACATTGCATTTTTCATGTATTCTTCTTCTTCTTCGTTCACCCTCAGATGTCAACTTGAATAAGTTCAAAGAAAGCAGTGGTCAGCCTGAGGCTGTTGATATCTCCGTAGATTTTCTCCAGGAATGGTACTGGTGATGGCCTATGCGTCTTCTCTGTTCCTCATATGTTGGGCACCTTTGAAGCAGGTGTTCGGCAGTCATTTTACCAGTGCCACAGTCACACTCATCCGTAGTTCCTATCTTTAATTTGTTGAACAGATGGTATCTCAATCTGTTATGACCAGTGCGAAGTCTGAAGATTACCACTTGTTCACTTCTGCTGAGCTGGTAATACGGATCATTTTTTGTGTGGCCTGGATGCTCTTCTTCCCACTTGTGCCTGTATCTGCGCTTGATAAAACTCTTGGACTCTTCATAGGTTATATTTGTGTCAAGTTGAGGAAGTTTTCCCCCTTCCTTTGCCAATCTGTCAGCCTTTTCATTTCCAGGGATGTTGCAGTGAGAAGGGATCCACTGTATCACAACTCTTTTGTATTGCTGACATAGTCTGTGAAGTGTTACTCTTAGGTCATCCAGTTCAGCATTTATTTCACTTTTCAGTGTTGTAATCACTGACAGCGCATCTGAGAAGATAACTACTGGTCTCTCTGAGCTTTTTTCTGTCATTAGAATTTCTGATGCAGTTTTTAATGGCCTCTGCCTCTGCTCTGAAGTTAGTTGAAAATGTTCCTGTTGCGACTGATATCTTTTTTTGTGTGCCATTGCTTAAGCTCAGGAAGACTCCTACACCCCCATCTTCTGTTGCATTAGTTGCTGATCCATCTGTGTATGCATGGATCCAGGTGTTGATTGGGTAATGTTTCTCAATATATTTTGTGGTTAGGACTCTCCTTTCTGTTTCAGTTTGACTGTTCTTTCTCTCAATACAGGGAACATTTTCTATCATTTCAGGGAAGCACAGTTGTTTCCAAATTGGTAGCTTCTGTGCAGTACATATTGGCGTAGCTGTTGATATTGCATTTATGAGGTCTGCTCTCATCTTTGTTTTGACTGTCTCTACAAAGTTGCTTCGCTTAGGTCTTCCCCCTTCCAAGTCCATTTATCCTCTGGTGTATTGGGTGATTTAATAGCCTCCTGAATTTCTCGGCTTGTTGCTGGGCTCTGCTATCTCTTCTATCCTCCATAGGCTGGAGGTGAGTAATCTTTTCCAACTCTTTTATTGGTGTTGATTTCATGCCCCCAGTTATGATTCTCATTGCTTGGTTTTGGGTTCTGTTTATTTTGTCAAAGTTCGACTTAGCGGCTGTTGACCATGCTGCAATGCCATATTCTAAGACTGGTCTCACTCGCCCAGTATATAGATTCTTTAGTACTATCTCTCTTGTTTGGGAGAATATTACTTTTCCTTATTTTGTGTATCGACCCCAAGGGGCGCATACCATTTATTATGTAACGTCTAATGCTGTATTTTATGTAAATTCACTTAATGTTGTAAGATGATTCGCATATGAACTCAGCTGGAACTACAGGGTTAGGTTCCCGTACATTGAGTTGGAAGAGGACGGAGTAGTTTTTGCTGACAAGGCATTGCTGACAGGTACATGTATCTTCTTCTTCTTCGATCCTTAACCACCGACCGTCAAAGCAGTCAGTGGCCATCACGCCTAGTGGCGTCTTGTAGGGCAACAACAAATTGATTCCACTTTGCACAGTCGGTGGCCATCCTTCGTACAGTGCCCCAACTCTGGTTCATTCTTTGCATCTCAGCCTCCACAGTCCTCCGCCAAGTTGTTTTTGGTCGGCCTCTCTTTCGCTTTCCTTCAGGAGTCCAAAGCATAGCTGTTCTTGTGATGGCATCGAGGTCTCTTCTGAGGACATGACCAACCCAGCTCCAGCGTCTGCCAGCTATGATGGTATGCATGTCCTCTTGCTTGCTACGAGTGAGCAGATCTTGGTTGGTGATGGTATTCGGCCAAAAGATTCGGTGAATTTTTCTTAGGCATGTTGTGTGAAAAGAGGACAATTTTGACATTTCCTTCTCTGTGACTCTCCAGCATTCCGCACCATAGAGAATCACAGAAAGCACGCAACTCTGGTATAATCTTAATTTTGTGCTTGTGCTGTATTGGGAGGACTTCCAGATGTTGTTTAGGCTAAAGAAGGCTGTTCTTGCCTTATTCATTCTGATGTTGATGTCTTTGCCTGCCCCACCGTCTGGTGTTACTATGCTTCCTAGGTATGTGAAGGTATCTGTCTGTACCAGTTGCTGATTCCTTACTGATATGGGCTCAGGGTTGCTCACATTGAGCGTCATGACCTCAGACTTCTTTAAATTGATGTTCAAGCCCACCTGCTGGCTAAATTTATTAAGTCTATCCGTTTTTTCCTGGATGTGTTGATGTGAATGTGCCAGCAGTGCAATGTCATCTGCATATTTCAGATCTTCCAATGTAGAAAATGTAGTCCATCTTATTCCTCTTGGACTGCCCTCTGTTGTCTGGCGCATCACCCAGTCTATGACTGTTAAAAATAGAGTGGTTGATAAGGGGCATCCCTGTCGTACTCCTGTCTTCACCTCGAAGGTTAGGTTGCTCTGCCCAACACTACACGTAAAGTTGGCATAGAGGCTTTTTATGATTGACACTATGCAGCTTGGAATTCCATAAGCCCTCAGTATTTTCCACAAACTGTCCCTATGTATGCTGTCAAAAGCCTTTTCAAAATCAACAAAATTTATGTAAAGCTGTCTTTGCCATTCTGAGCACTGCTCTATAATGTTCCTGAGAGTGAATATATGGTCTACACATCTTCTGTTCTTTCTAAATCCTGCTTGTTCTTTCCTCAGTTTGTAGTCTACTGCCTTTGAAATTCTCTGTATAATTATCCTGCCTAGTATTTTGCTGGGAACTGAGAGAAGAGTGATTCCTCTCCAATTATTGCAGTCTGCAAGATCTCCCTTCTTGGGCAATTTGACAATTATTCCTTTGTTCCACTCTGATGGTGTTGTCCCCGTTTTCCACACTTGTGCAAATAGTGGTTCTAATAGTTCTGCTGCTAGCTCAGGGTCTGTCTTAAATAGCTCTGCATTTAAGTTATCATGGCCCGGAGCTTTACCGTTCTTTAACCCTTTGATTGCTGTGATGATTTCTTCTTTTCGTGGAATGTCTGTATTTACATCTAGATCGTTTTCAGCCTCAGGAACATTCAATTGTGTCTCTGGTATTTCCTTGTTCAGAGTTTCTCTGAAGTGCTCTGCCCATCTTGTTTCCTGTCCCTCTGCTGTCTTGATGAGATTACCTTGCTTATCTCTTACTAATGTAATATTGTTTGCACCTTTTTTTCCGCTGATGAATTTAGTTATTTTGTATACTGTGCTTTGTTCATTTCTCAGTGCTGCCTCTTCTGCCTGTTTTGCAAGATCGTCTAGGAAATTCCTTTTGTTGGCTCGGGTTTGGCGTTTAACTTCCCTGTCCAGTTGACTGTACTGTTCGCTATATAGTTGCTTTAACCTGGGGGACTTCGCTTCTGTTTTCTTTCTTTTCATTTCCTTTCTCATCTTTATGGTGTTTAGTGTTTCTGGTGTTATCCAGTCTTGCTTCTTCCTTTCCTGGAATCCTAAGCATGATTTGCTACTTTCCTTAAATATTGTTGAAATGGTGTTAAAATTCTGGTCTATATCATCAGTCAATGTCTTTTCCTGGCTTTTGGCAAATTGATATCGTTTCTTAATGTCGGCCGCAAAAGCTTTTCTGGTAAGGGGGTCCTTCAATTTGCTGATGTCAAACCTTTTCTGTGTAGTTACAGTTGGTCCAGCCCTTCTTAGTTTCACTTTCAGTTTTGCAACTACTAAATGGTGATCGCTTCCCACATCTGCACCTCTTCTTACCTTCACATCTTGTAATGCATGTCTCCATCTACCGTTAACCATGATGTGGTCTATCTGGTTTCTGTCCCGACCATTTGGTGATTCCCATGTTAACTTGTGAATTTCCTTATGTGGGAAAAGTGTTCCTCCAATGACCAGGTTGTTAATGCTACAGAAACTTATTAGCTTATCCCCATTTTCGTTTGCTATTCCGCTGCCGCATTTCCCCATTGTTCTTTCATTATATGTATTGTGTGTACCAACTTTCGCATTGAGGTCTCCCATTACTATAACAAGATCATATCTAGGTGTGTCCTCCATTTCTTTCTGCAGTTGTTGATTAAATTCATCCTTGACCTCCTCATCGCTATCATTCGTTGGTGCGTAGCATTGTATTATTGTAGTGTTGGTGAATCTCAATCTCAATCGTATCTGTCTGTTGTTGATGGGTTTCCATTCCAGTAATGTCCTTTCTATCCCTTTCTGTAGAATAATGGCTACGCCTTCACTGTGCTGTCCATCCTCTCTTCCAGAGTAAAGTACTGTTTCTCCTGTTGCTGTTTTAACTTTTCCTGCCCCTGTCCATCTGCTCTCGCTTATCCCCAGGATGTGTAACCTATAGTTTCTCATTTCTGCCGTGACCTGTCTTAGTTTACCTGTCTCGTACATTGTCCTGACATTCCAAAATCCTATTCTTGTATCCTGTTTTGCGGTCAGGACATCCGTTTTCATGTCAGTGGCTTCCTTTCGGCTTGTTGCTGGGCTCTGCTATCTCTTCTATCCTCCATAGGCTGGAGGTGAGTAATCTTTTTCAACTCTTTTATTGGTGTTGATTTCATGCCCTCAGTTATGATTCTCATTGCTTGGTTTTGGGTTCTGTTTATTTTGTCAAAGTTCGACTTATCGGCTGTTGACCATGCTGCAATGCCATATTCTAAGACTGGTCTCACTCGCGCAGTATATAGATTCTTTAGTACTATCTCTCTTGTTTGGGAGAATATTACTTTTCCTGTTTTTGTGTATCGACCCCAAGGGGCGCATACCATTTATTATGTAACGTCTAATGCTGTATTTTATGTAAATTCACTTAATGTTGTAAGATGATTCGCATATCAACTCAGCTGGAACTACCGGGTTAGGTTCCCGTACATTGAGTTGGAAGAGGACGGAGTAGTTTTTGCTGACAAGGCATTGCTGACAGGTACATGTATGTACAAGATATATTAGCCTATGCGGGCGCATGCTGAAAATTAATAGAGTGGAAGTGACAAGAGGGCGACTCACATGGATAAAGACAGCCCGAGACTATCATAGCAATGATTAAAACACATACATCCCATAGTGGGGGATAACTGTTTATTTTAACGTTTTTGGAATTTTATTGTTTGCTTGATATAAAGGTTGTCTGTTTTGGGTCTCAGTTTCAGGACACCCCATTGCTACTGCAGGATTCCAGTCAGGCGACGAACGTAACATTCTCATCGATCTCACAGTTCCTGAAAGCCATTAGCACCACGAGTTGTCACCTATACCTGAAGTACAAACCTTTTTCAACGCCCATCCCTCTAATGGGAAATGAGCTCACGCAGTGTATGACGAGCCATATTAAATCTGAAATCTTATTTGACAGTAGTGGTTTCCTACTCGCCTCTTGGTCACCTTTCAGAGTATAGTGGCTTCCAGCTTATCGATAAGCTCAGCGTCTTCAGCAGAATTGAAAACACCAGACTGTGTGCTTAAACTGAGTGCTCAGTCACAAATAAAGTTCAAACCAGGCAAACCGGATTTAAACATCAAGTACGCAGGCCTAATTTCACGCGCTAGATAATATCGCAGTGGACCGGTTGTTCTAAATTGAGGCCTGTTTCCCTCCCTTATGTGTTCTAAATTGAGCTCGTCTTGTGTGTGTTTCTGGTCATTCAAAACCTCTGCCGTATTAGCGGTCCGCCGAATATAGACAGAGCAATCTACAACCTATCTCGTTGTTAATCTGTGACACCCGGTGCATAGATAGCGCCTACAGTGGATTTATAGTGTAATTCATCACCTATAGGAGGATATATACATATAAAGACACTATCTGGAGTTATGGAATTTGGTCCCACAGAAAAACGGAAGGATTAGAACTCTGTTTATTTATTTCTCCGTGTTCTACAGAAGTGTTTTGTGTTGGTGGATTGTTTAGTTCGTTGGTGTTTAATTGGATATTTGTTAACTTGGTGTTAATATTGATGCTTTTCTTATTATTTTGTGCTGATATCCTTATTTTCATATGTTTTTTTTCTTTTTTCGAGAACCTTTAATAAATTTTACTCACTTATTAACGCGCTGTTCACGACCTTCATCCATACTTAATTTCTGCAGCTCTTACTATTGTCTCTATTTTGACAAGAGACAGAAGAGAGAGCGGGTAGTTCTTAAGACTATATAAGTGTGTTGGGGCTTGGAAAGAGAGATAGCTCTAATGAATCCTCTTCCAGGTTTGTCTCAAGTTCACCCTATATTACACTTTATCTGTGTGTTTTCTATAATTTGTCAGTCCACTCTCCTTGTCGATTTCACTACAATTGTCTGACTCAACAAATACTCTAACACTTTAATTCAACCACGAAAAGGTCAACAATTTTAATTTCAATAAATAAATATTACACACACGTAAAGGTATGTTTTCAAGCACTCGTGAGAAATAAAGAAGTAGAAAACTAGACAACAGAAAAAAAACAACAGACGTGAGTGGCTTTTCGTTATGTGTTTAATTTCAATAATAAGCTATTTAAAAAAAAATACGTTCATCCGCAGGACATTAAACCACCAATGACAACAAATTCTGACAAGAGAGGCGTGTGATGTCTCCTGAGGAACGCTGGGTATTTAAAGTAATGTTACACACAAATGATATGTCCAGGAATGTAGAGTCTAGAATATTTATGTAACAAGTGAGAACTTTGTAACAACTGGAAACAAAATCACGAGTGGCTAGGTCACAAGATGAAAAAATAAACATCTGAGATCAGCAAAGACAAAATGGCACAACAAATTAACATGGGACAAAACGTATGTTTAGCACAGTGAGATAAAACACACCGGATATTGTCTGGATTACGGCAGCGTAATCGAGGAACGTACGGATATAATCGGACTCAATATGATCAAGAATAATAACATGAAGATATCAAGCTAAGGACGACATTAACATTCACTCAACGATGGCAATCACCGTCAACGCAGATCATACTACCAGTCAATAATTTATCATAAAGTACGGTGGTCGTGGAAGAGGCACCAGACTGGTGACATTGGGAGAGAGAGAGAGAGAGAGAGAGAGAGAGAGAGAGAGAGAGAGAGAGAGAGAGAAAGAGAGAGAGAGTCATGGGAGTGTGAATATTCAAAACTAGAACATAAACACAGTGTAATCATCCAAGACGTGTTAGTCGTAAACACATAGCAAAGGTAGGTAAATTAGAGGCCCTCGTATAAATTCAAATTTTAAAGATGTCAAATGAAGTAATAGACATCAGGGATTTTTGAACCAGACCATTAAAACGACGAAATAGTTGGATGTAAAAGTGACAGCGTTATTTCAGTCAACCAATTGAGCATCCCCATAAACGTATTTCACTAGGCAATGCGAAAGTAAAAGTTGGAACAGACTACGGAGTTATGAATGGAGGATGGAGGAGAAATAAAAATTGAAAATAAAAACTGAAAGTGGAAGAGAGTTGTCAGTTTTAGCATTTTCAAGGACGTAAACATTGGAAAAAAAACCATCATCCCTCATATGGATATGTTAATGTTGACTATGAGCTGATCAGATGGGTACAAATAAAATTAGACATTCCACAGTAGATAGGAAGACATAGAGCTGCTACATAAAGAATGTAGAGACAACAACAAACTGTAGACACAAATTACGACCATCAACTTAACATGACCATTCTGAACAATAAAACTGACAGCATTCTGAGATTGAGAAGAACGAACAAGTCACATATACAACAAATAAAATATGAGTAAGAACTTAAGTTTAAGTTTGAACTGACGGGGAGCCGCGCTGGTGTAATGGCTTCGGCGTTGTACTGGCGACCAGGTGTTCATGGTTCAAACCCGGGCGTCGGCGTTTGAAGAAATGTTTACGGTCGGAAATTTGACTGAATAGCCTGAACGGCTCCTGTGATAAACCCTCTGTGGATGGGAAGGAGCGAAGCTCCTGACCGGGTTGGAAGGAAAGTCCTCAGGTTCCCCAGCCTCGCAATGACATGTCATTGGGCCGAAGGGCTGAAAGCCCAAGTGCCGCTGGATAAGAAAAAAAAAAAAAAGTTTGAACTGACGTAAAACAGATTTGAACAGCTGGAGTAAAGGTCATAAAAAAACCCAGAACACGGTTTGAAACGCCTGCGAAGAGGCTTTGGATAAAATGAATATATCACACACAGAATTGCCACCAAAGATCACGCGAGACGAAATATACGCAAACAAGAATGTCAAACAGAATGTCATACACAATGAAGGACATAACTGAAAACCCAGGTCTACGCACACGTTACCTGATGTGTTCAGAGATTCCTCTAAATATTGTGACCATCTATATAAAATATCTTCCTGGGCCATTAGAATATTTCCTTCCTTTGACTTTAAACATCCTGGTTGAATGCAGGTACGCTGCCCCGATATTTCTCTTACATTTTAGTGCATAGTTTTATTATCACTGATTTTGTTGCTCTCCATTTCTTTACATTACGCGTTGAGCCATTCCTCTTTAGCTACGTTGTATTTCTTCTTTATTTCTCTATTTAATTTTATATATTCTTTGTCATCATTTTTCTCCAGTCTTCTCGATTCCATGAGGTCTAATATTTCTTGTGTCATCCATTTGTAGAGAATAGCTGTAAAAAATATTCAGACGTGCATTTCCAGATAATGTCAACTATTGTTAGAATAAATTGTTTTTAGAAGTACAGATAGCTGGAGAGTATTTCGTCGAGCTTTAGACTTTAAAGTTTCGACTCTGTAGTGCTTCGATATACTTTGAGGTCTGCATTTGTAGGACGAATTATTTGGTGAGTAGTAGATTGTGTGGGTGGCTCTGAATAACTCCGAGAATTTTAGTGAAGTAGGACATAGAGATAGTAGTTCTCAAACTGTTAATCAATGATTTTAACCCGCTAAGGTGAATTTTCACTGGCGGCTCTTGAGTCATTTTAATGATAATATTATTCTGCGTGTTGACGCAACAGAAATGAATATGAATAACTTCCCCCGTTGGTGGAGCAGCTGTAGTGAAGCAATAATGTGTGATCCTGCAGACTACCAGGCCATAGATAAATAAATAGTGGTGAATTTGTTTCGGCCGCTTTGCCTTTGGTGCCACTTTTAAGTAAACATATTGACAACCACTGACTCACTACTTGATTATTGTTACTGTAAAACGTAATAAATAGCTATGCTATGGACCCCCGAGGGAAAGCGAAAGAGATGTCGACCAAAAAAAAACTTGGCGGAGAACTGTGGAAGCTGAGATGCAAAGAATGAACCACAGTTAGGGCACTGTACGAAGGATGGCCGCCGACCGAGCAAAGTGGAATCAATTTGTTGCTGCCCTACAAGACGCCACCAGGCGTGATGGCCGCTGACTGCTTTGACGGTTGGCGGTTATGGATCAAGGAAGAAGAAGAAGAAAACGTAATAGGAAATGTTCATTGAATAGTAAAGATGACGATATTGTTACTCTATAAGAAATTTCGAGAAACAGTGAGATTTTTAAGTACATATATTTAATTTGTAATAATGAGAACAATGATTCTCAAGGGTTTGTTCTGATGGAGACAAGAATATATAAATACTGATAATTGAGAACAAGGAAATTGAGGATGCTTTCCAATATAACAAAACACATACTGGTGGTTTGGGTGGATATAGAAAAAAACATTTGACAAAGTGTGGAAAGATTGACTTAAAAGTCAAGATGCAAAGAAGGGAAATGGATCAGGCACTATCTTTAGAAAAGGACTGCCAGAGTCCAACTACAAGGACAGACCACCAGGAAGATGGTATTGGAGCAGGGTGTTCCCCAAGAGGGAGTCATGTCACCCACGTTGTTCCTCACATATATAAATGACATATCATAGAATACTCCAAGAAGATCCCACAATGCCTTCTTTGCAGACAACTTAGCCTTGTGGGTCTCAGAGGAATATATCACTACGGCAAACATTCGGATGCAGCAAGCCCTAACATCATTGGAGGAGTGAACCAAGGCATGGCAAGTAAATAATCTACATCTGGATAAAAATCCAAACTAACTAGGTATTAACTTTAATCGCCGCTTGACTTGGAAAACCCAGATTGAAAGAAACAGGGCAAGAGCAAGGCAGAGAATGGCAATCATTAAAAAAAACTTGCTGGCATGGGTTGGGGAGCAGACGAGAGAGTACTAAAGAAGCTATATACTGGGCGAGTGAGACCAGTCTTAGAATATGGCATTGCAGTATGGTCAACAGCAGCTAAGTCGAACTTTGACAAAATAAAAAGAACCGGAAACCAAGCATTGAGAATCAAATCAGGGCGCATGAAGTCAACACCAATTGAAGAGTTGGAAAAGATTACTCACCTCCAGCCTATGGAGGATAGAAGAGATAACAGAGCCCAGCAACAAGCTGAGACATTCAGGAGGCTGATAGACCACCCAGTGCGCCAGTGAATAAACGGACTTGGAAGGGGAAGACTGAAACGAAGCAACTTTGTAGAGACAGTCAAAACAAAGATGAGAGCAGACCCCATGCACGTTATATCAACAGCTACGCTAATATGTACTGCATGCAAGCTACCAACTTGGAAACAACAGTGCTTCCCTGAAATGATAGAACACTTTCCTGGTATTGAGAGAAAGAACAGATAAAATGAAACAGAATGGAGAGTCCTAACCACAAAAAATATAGAAAAAGTTTACCCAAGCAACACCTGGATCCGTGCATACACAGATGAATCAGCAACTAATGCAACAGAATATGGGGGTGGAGGAATCTTCCTGAGCTTAAGCAATGGCACACAAAGAAACTTAGCAGTCGCAACATGGACATTTTCAAGTATCTTCAGAGCAGAGGTAGAGACCTTACAAACTGCAGGAGAATTCCTAATGACAGAAGAAAGCTCAGAGAGACCAGTAGCTATCTTCTCAGAAGCGCTGTCAGTATTTACAACGCTGAAAAGTCAAAGTAATGCTGAACTGGATGACCTAAGAGTAACACTTCACATTGAGGAAACCTGTTGATAGCATTACAAGGCAGTCTTTGTTCTGGAATCCACAGGGACAGAAAAGCAGAGGTAGACCACAAACACATGGAGAAGAGAGCTGGATACAGAGGTGAAAATGATGAGGAAAACATGGAAAGAACTTGAGCGGACTGCACGAGACAGGAAGACTTGGTAGGTGTTTGCTGAAGGCCTATGCTCAATACAAAAGAGTCGTGATACAGTGGATCCCTTCTCACTGCAACATCCCTGGTAATGAAGAGGCTGACAGATTGGCAAAGAAAGGGGAAAACTTCCTCAACTTGACACAAATATAACCTATGAGGAGGCCAAGAGTTTTATCAAGCGCAGGTACAGGCACAAGTGGGAAGCAGAGCATCCAGGCCATCAAAAACATGATCCATATTACCAGCTCAGCAGAAGTGAACAAGCGGTAATCTTCAGACTTCGCACAGGTTATAACAGATTGAGATACCAGGGCAGCTTTCTTTTCAGGGCAGCTCGGCCACCTTTGGTCCAAACCTGGCATCCAGCTCTTACCTGTGGCTCCTCGTAGCTGTCAGCATGCGACAGCGGCTACCCCCCGGGCAACGGCTTTGACAGGCCGGCTAAACTAGGTGAGGGTAGCCGAATGATCATAAACCTTCGGTCAGTTAGGGTCTGCCTACCCATGCATGCGAAGACTGGATTCGAAAGACTGCGCGGAAGAAACCACCTGTTGGTTCAACGGGCATGACGGCGATTACCAGCAACGCGCTGTGGAGCGTAAGGAGCACGACGAGGCACTTAGAAAGCCCTGGTCATCCACTGCACCTGACTTCATCTCCAGTCGTCTTGACTTGTCTTGCCACTGGATTCAGATGGACTCAGGCAAGAGAGTGAGGTCGACGAATTGCGCAACTCTTCTTCACTTAAATCCAAATCACTGCGCAAGTCACTCTTTCATCCATTCATCTATCCACTCACAACAAGTCCTGTGGCGATGGGCGAGCGGCGAAGCGGCAGGCGTGGGTACGCTGGCAGTCGTAGTCGCAGACCTACACACAAGCGGCTCAGGCCATATGGTCGTCTTCCACTGATTGGAGCAGCAGTGGGATTCGGCAGCCTCCTGAGTGTCTGAGCAGCCCTCTTTAGGAAAGCACTGCTCACCTCCATGGCATGAGGAAGGGGCTAGAAAAGGTGCCCTACACATTGCCTGCTCCACCATTACCTAACCAGCTTACTGCGGTTGGTGGGTACCCTACTTCGCGGGCGACACATAAGAAAAGGACAGATGTGTTCCCCTCATTCTAGGCGCATGGAATGTGCGCACTATCCTTGACAAAGACTTTAAAGCAAACAGACCTGAGAGGTGAACTGCCCTGATTGGGAGAGAACTGGCCAGATACAACATTGACATAGCAGCATTGAGTGAAACTCGACTTGCAGGCGAGGGCCAACTTTGCGAAAAGGGTGCAGGTTATACATTCTATTGGAGCGGAAGAGGAACTGAAGAAAGACGAGAAGCAGGGGTTGGATTTGCAATCAAAACAGCACTTGTCGGCAAGTTAGCAGGGCCCCCAAAAGGGAATAAATGACCGACTCATGACGGTCAAGATCCCCCTGCTTTATGGAAGGAAACATGCCACCATCATTAGCGCATATGCACCAACTATGACAAACCAGGATGTCGTCAAGGATAAGTTTTACGAAGAACTACATGCAGTCATTGCATCAGTTCCTAAAGCAGATAAGCTTATTATTCTTGGTGACTTTGATGCAAGAGTAGGCTCAGATAACATCTCCTGGAATGGCACTATCGGAAAGTACGGCGTGGGTCGCTGTAACAGCAATGGACTTCTCTTCCAGACTTGCGCAGAACATGACCTCCTTGTCACCAACACCTTTTTTCGACTTCCTACCCGCAACAGGACCTCCTGGATGCACCCTCGCTCAAAGCATTGACACTTAATTGACTATGTAATTGTTAGGAAGAAGGACAGGCAAGATGTCCGGGTGACCAAGTCCATGTGTGGTGACGAATGTTAAACTGATCATCGCCTCATTGTGTCTAAACTTAAAATTCGTATCCAACCAACCATGACGTGAGGCTAACCGGTGATACTAACCACCGGCGCCTGCGACAGGCACGAATGTGTAGAATCTTCTTCTATGACGAGCAATGATGCTTCACTGGCTACACATATACATATAACATAAAGACTCATTACGCGGTGAAATAGCTGTAACATAAAGGTGTGGCCGTATGACCTACTACCATAGCATTTATTCGTGCTAGAAACTAATTATAATAAAATAATAGAATCTATTATTCACTACTATAGAAAATAAACAGTGCAAGTACGACGTCTCGTAGTAAATTATAAACCCGAGATACATTGAGTATAAAATGATATAAGATGAAAGTAAACTATGTCAATCTTGGCATAAGCCACGCTAACGATCGGCGGGACTTACCATAGAGATAGTGACGTAAATGGGAATAGCCTTACTCCCAGTAAGATCGCTTGATAGAATGACCAGTAAATAAATTAACAAAATAAAAGTTTGTCCAATGAAAATAGTTGCCAGAATCGCCCACCACTGAAACCCGCTCAGGAATAATTTTCAGGAAGCAGTTGTACGAATTAACCATTGCATATGGATGTGATTTTAACCGTGCGGGGATAGTATTTGGCGCTTCCCCCTGTCTGTTACACAAGTCCGGCTCCTTCGTTGTGATTTACTACCAGAACGTAGACGCGCACTCCATTATTCTTCCTCAGGATGTTTGCAGTTAATAAGAAGAAATTTCTATTTCATGTAGAATCTTTGGAACAAATTTTAATTGTGTTTTTCACAAGTAAGTACGTTTCGAACGAGCATTATTTTATTTTAGTGTGAGCTCAGTTGATAGTCATGCCTATTCTAGAGAACAAAGGAAGCCACTAATTGAGGAAATAATCAGAGACTCATCAAACTATAACACTAACCAACAAATTACCTGCTCCAAGGAAAATATTAAAGAATGAACATGATGATGAAGCATTTACTCCATGTTGGATATTAATCAAAGGAGGAAAGATTATTATACATGAAAACAACTCTAACATTGAATCTTTGTAAATACTTGAACCATTGTTGCACCGTTTTGCCTGTTGTTGGAAAATTCAACTATTACCAAAATAAACTTCTGATAAATTGACAAGGTGCTGAAAGCATTGACTTTTAGATAAGTTACATGTTGTAGATGTACTAGATATGTATATTCCTACCACTACAACTCACAAATACATCATCTCAAGAGGATACGAACCTACCTGGGTCATGATTGAAAACCTTACCAAGAAATAAACAACTCTGGCGGGCTTTAAGTCAGTAATACTTAACTTGGAAACATTAGTGATGTCCTTCCCAGTCCATGGTTGATGATTAGTGACACTCAAATAGGTACTTACATCAAAAAGGGTACCTACCCCGTCGCAAAGCAAAGAAATTCAGAAATGTTGTCCAAAAAATAAAATCCAACCAAAACTAAAAATAGTTTTGAAGCATGAAGATATATGAAGAAACATAGCGTTATTTTAATGGACGTAGAATTTAGTTGCTTACGCCCCATTCGTGTTTTTCCTAATATTGTTCCACCATCAAAAGATTACAAGTTGGTGATAATTTGATATGGACGCGAGAGTAAGAAAATTAGCTGGTTGTAGTTGAAAATGTACTGAAAGCGACACACGGCTAATAAAGAGAAAAAAAATGTATGTATAGAAGAACTGTACTAATAAAATTATCTAAAGTGAACACTACAAAGAAACGCATAACAAGAAATATAAATATTGAACGTGGACATGGTTATAAAATGGAGAAAAGCAAAGAATGAAATAAGCTCAGACATAGAAAGAATTCTTGAAAAATTAAAGTATATAAACAGCTGAGGTATTGTAATAGAAGAAACGTATAGTAATCACAAGAATTGTACACAGTTGAAAAAGCCACTACATGAGAAAATCATAGAAAAAAAGAGACAACGTTGAAAACATGGAATGCGACAATTAAAAAGCAACAACAACAACAAAAAAAAGCATCGACTGAAATGTCCAGAGACAGTAACGTATATTTTGTTACACGATACGTCTGTAAAATGTATCAGATTACTGTACTTGGTTTACACTTTGAATATACCATGTTTTTTAATCTATTGTTTACTAGTATCAAATAACATTTTAGAACATGTAGACGTGTCATCTCAGTTTGTCGTTTTTAATCTTTTGGGAAAGTCAATTTTTTTAATACAAAAATGGCATATATTGTTTATTGGGGTGGGGAAATGCGCTTTTTATAAGTGCATTATTTTAGCTATTTTATATTAATGTTATATTCACACATTGATATAATGACAGCAATTATTTTTTATTAATTTAGACAGTTTATATTTTATTACTGGCACCATCCAGCTTCATCATTTATTTCATACCGTATTTTAAAATAAACTTTGATACTGTATTCATCTGCAATAAATTATGACTTTCGTCTAATGTGAGTGTCCCCAATATAACAAATGATTTAAATGTAATATTTTGTTTTAATCATCGACAAGTTTCAGCTTCGATAAGTTGTTCTGTTCCCCCCCCCCCTTTTTTTCGTTTCTAGTTTTTTTTAAATTATCTTTGTACATGTTGTATTCTCAAAGTTAAGTGTTCTATGGCTACAGGTCTGGTCGTGTTAAGTGAAAGAATCCAAGTATCTTACCTGAAGTGTATCATTCTGAACGGTCTCCAGTGATAAATTAAGAAGTCTTTCAATCCTGGATACCCCACCAAATATTTTCTCCATTTCGGTTCTCTGCTCAGTAAGTTGTCTGTCAAACATTGTCCGCATATCAGTTCTCAGCTCAGTAAGTTGTCTGTTAAACGATGTCTCCATGTCTTTTCTCATCTCTGTAAGTTGTCTGTCAGTATCTTCAAAATTAGTTTTTATTTGTGAGGCCATCTCCAGTAACTGTTTCATGCTGATTGCTGTAAATATTATGTTATATGTGATGTGAAATGTGTAACATTCATTATGGTTGCTGTAAATATTACGTTATAGATGATGACATGTGTAAATTCATGATGGTTGGTGTAAATATTATGATATAGATTTTGAGAAATGTGTAAATACATGATCGAAGCTGTAAATATTACATTATAGATGATGAGAAATATGTCAAAGATGTAATACTGATATCACATAAGTGTAACGTATGTAAATAAATATGATCACGAAGGTTGGTAAACAAAAAAATAATAGTGCTACAAGTAATGAGAAATAAAATTAAGGGGAAGAGCTACACTGAAATGTACTTTTCGTTATTAATTGCTGGATTTCAATGAAAATGCACAGACTTAACCTATATCAATACTAGATACGCACAGACTTAAACTATATCAATACTAGATACGCACAGACTTAAACTATATCAATACGAGATACGCACAGACTTAACCTATATCAATACTAAATACGCACAGACTTAACCTATATCAATACTATCTACACACAGACTTAACCTTTATCAATACTAGATACGCAAAATGAAGAGTTTGATGACACTGCACCTCAAGTGTATCATATCATTTTGTGAAATATACAAGTATATATATATATATATATATATATATATATATATATATATATATATATATATATATATATATATATATATACAAACACACATATCAGTGCTATACCCTTATACGATATAATTTGTTATACTCTGTTCAGAGCTATACCATTTTAAGAGGAACTTCGCTGAATTAAATCAGCTGGGGCTTGAACGCGCTAAAAACCATTGCTTAAATCCTTCACAAAAGGGGACGGACAGATATACGTTAACCATTGCTCAGACCTATGCTACATGGTTCTTGACTTCAGAATTATCTTGTGAAGATTTCCTTCGGATAGATGCGTCATTACACTTCTATCTACATCTCTGCCAAGAGTAATCTTGTGTGAAGGTAGACACCTTTGACGACCCATTTGATTCACTTGAGTTTTGGCCACTGGTGGACCACTACTGCAAAACAGGGGAGGCAATCCGTGACAAGAGCTAAACAGATTAATACTTACCTGAATTGCCTTTGACTGAAGGACCAATAAATACGAGTCAAGTGTTACATCGTGACATAAATATTTTTCTCACAGAAGTAGACGGAGTTTACTATACTTACAACAAAAGTAGTAAACGCAATTGTTGTAAATCCTGTGAGACCCGTTTAAATAGGAGAACAACCCTTCTATTTACATCACTGTCAAGAGTAATCTTGAGCGACGGTTGCTACCTTTGGAAAACTCATCTTGTTACTTCAACTGTCAGGCCATTCGTGAACCATTACGACAGATTAAGGGCGATAACCAGCGACAACACCTGAAGCACATAAAAGCTCAAGGGTCCTGTTTAACTGATACAAACATGTCTATTGAATAATATTTACAAGATTACCAAAATCTAATGCAGTCGTACCCTGTTGACTTTAACAAGAATCATTATGGGACGCTACAACAGTTTAACTGTTATAAACGTGCAACTTATAATCAAACAGTAGAAACAATCAATTCAGGAACAATGATCTTCATGACGTAATTGTTAAAGATAGACTACACCGTGTGTTTTCACATATAAATATTGAGCTATGATTTTTTTCTAACACCAATAATTACTTACTGCACTACATAATAATCTTTTTTCATATGGAATTCCCCCCCACTCATCCAATCCAGAGAGAACAACAACAAGTCAAGACAGACTAGATTCACGTGCTTGGTACTAAAGAGGACAAGTGTTGTTCAATAACTTGTTATCATCTAATAGTTAATTTTCCAATCAAGGAATTGAGAAAGATACAATTTTTAATTACTATTTTTTTAATAATATCATTGTATGTTATATTGTTTTGTTTTTTATGGAGGAAAGTGGAAGCGAACCATATTTACAGTGCTTATTCGGGCTCTAGAAGATCATAATATGGCACTAGTTACAATAATTGCCTGAGATATCACCTGAAAATGATAATTAGTCTTTGATCGATTTTTTTTTATATAACTGACAGATGAAATAAAGGTAGAGACAATATATTCTACTCAAATCTTAACTGTTTCTCTGTCTTCCTGCTTGGATGCTCATTGTCATGTTACTCTCCGTAACTGTTGAAACATGTTAATTTACAGTTTACATACACACATGCAAGTTTTAACATTAACAACAAAGATAAGTCTTACGGCAGTTTTCGCTGTGTCCTGGTGTAACAATCTGTTTGATCATGTCTGGTTGGCCGCTATCATTGACAAAGTCCAGCTGACAGAGAAAAGATCCATACATACAGTCTATGTCAGCCAAGAATCTTATAGTCAGGTCCCCGTTGTACTTGGACACTCTGCCAGTCGCATTCATAACATGGACTTTGTTTTGGTCTGTGGACAGACCTGAGGTAAACAGTGACAAAGAGGCCAGTTTGACCTGGGTGTTGGTCTGTGTCACGTTGTAGACTGATAATCCGACGATGAAAGAAGCGCTACTCTCAGTCTGGCTGATTTTAGCCAGACATTGAAGGTGGGCACAATAGAGACCATCTGTAGTCCTGTCCATTGACAGTTGGAGACCTGGAAGTTACAGAACTAATATTAACATCATCAATATAACGATTTCTAATTCTGCTGTTTATGAAGTAATGATTCTATCACTGCAGCTTGTATTTGGCAAGAAACGTGTTTGAAACACTTCTTCTTCTTCTTCTTCGATCCTTAACCACCGACCGTCAAAGCAGTCAGTGGCCATCACGCCTAGTGGCGTCTTGTAGGGCAACAACAAATTGATTCCACTTTGTACGGTCGGTGGCCATCCTTCGTACAGTGCCCCAACTCTGGTTCATTCTTTGCATCTCAGCCTCCACAGTTCTCCGCCAAGTTGTTTTTGGTCGGCCTCTCTTTCGTTTTCCTTCAGGGGTCCAAAGCATAGCTGTTCTTGTGATGGCATCGGGGTCTCTTCTGAGGACATGACCAACCCAGCTCCAGCGTCTGCCAGCTATGATGGTGTGCATGTCCTCTTGCTTGCTACGAGTAAGCAGATCTTGGTTGATGATGGTATTCGGCCAAAAGATTCGGTGCATTTTTCTTAGGCATGTTGTGTGAAAAGAGGACAATTTTGACACTTCCTTCTCTGTGACTCTCCAGCATTCCGCACCATAGAGAAGCACAGAAAGCACGCAACTCTGATATAATCTTAATTTTGTGCTTGTGCTGTATTGGGAGGACTTCCAGATGTTATTTAGGCTAAAGAAGGCTGTTCTTGCCTTATTCATTCTGATGTTGATGTCTTTGCCTGCCCCACCGTCTGGTGTTACTATGCTTCCTAATTATGTGAAGGTATCTGTCTGTACCAGTTGCTGACTCCTTACTGATATGGGCTCAAGGTTGCTCACATTGAGCGTCATGAGCTCAGACTTCTTTAAATTGATGTTCAAGCACACCTGCTGGTTAAATTTATTAAGTCTATCCGTTTTTTCCTGGATGTGTTGATGTGAATGTGGCAGCAGTGCAATGTCATCTGCATATTCCAGATCTTCCAATGTAGAAAATGTAGTCCATCTTATTCCTCTTGGACTGCCCTCTGTTGTCTGGCGCATCACCCAGTCTATGACTGTTAAAAATAGAGTGGTTGATAAGGGGCATCCCTGTCGTACTCCTGTCTTCACCTCGAAGGTAAGGTTGCTCTGCCCAACACTACACGTAATGTTGGCATAGAGGTTTTTTTGTGATTGACACTATGCAGCTTGGAATTCCATAAGCCCTTAGTATTTTCCATAAACTGTCCCTATGTATGCTGTCAAAAGCCTTTTCAAAATCAACAAAATTTATGTAAAGCTGTCTTTGCCATTCTGAGCACTGCTCTATAATGTTCCTGAGAATGAATATATGATCTACACATCTTCTGTTCTTTCTAAATCCTGCATGTTCTTTCCTCAGTTTGTAGTCTACTGCCTTTGAAATTCTCTGTATAATTATCCTGCCTAGTATTTTGCTGGGAACTGAGAGAAGAGTGATTCCTCTCCAATTATTGCAGTCTGCAAGATCTTCCTTCTTGGGCAATTTGACAATTATTCCTTTGTTCTACTCTGACGGTGTTGTCCCCGTTTTCCACACTTGTGCAAATAGTGGTTCTAATAGTTCTGCTGCTAGCTCAGGGTCTGTCTTAAATAGCTCTGCATTTAAGTTATTATGGCCAGGAGCTTTTCCGTTCTTTAGCCCTTTGATTGCTGTGATGATTTCTTCTTTTCGTGGAATGTCTGTATTTACATCTAGATCATTTTCAGCCTCAGGAACATTCAATTGTGTCTTTGGTATTTCCTTGTTCAGAGTTTCTCTGAAAAGCTCTGCCCATCTTGTTTCCTGTCCCTCTGCTGTCTTGATGAGATTACCTTGCTTATCTCTTACTAATGTAATATTGTTTGCACCTTGTTTTCCGCTGATGAATTTAGTTATTTTGTATACTGTGCTTTGTTCATTTCTCAGTGCTGCCTCTTCTGCCTGTCTTGCAAGATCGTCTAGGAAATTCCTTTTGTTGGCTCGGGTTTGGCATTTAACTTCCTTGTCCAGCTGACTGTACTGTTCACTATATAGTTGCTTTAACCTGGGGGACTTCGCTTCTGTTTTCTTTCTTTTCATTTCCTTTCTCATCTTTATGGTGTTTAGTGTTTCTGGTGTTATCCAGTCTTGCTTCTTCCTTTCCTGGAATCCTAAGCATGATTTGCTACTTTCCTTATATATTGTTGAAATGGTGTTGAAATTCTGGTCTATATCATCAGTCAATGCCTTTTCCTGGCTTTTGGCAAATTGATATCGTTTCTTTATGTCAGCCGCAAAAGCTTTTCTGGTAAGGGGGTCTTTCAATTTGATAATGTCAAACCTTTTCTATGTAGTTACAGTTGGTCCAGCCCTTCTTAGTTTCACTTTCAGTTTTGTTACTACTAAATGGTGATCACTTCCCACATCTGCACCTCTTCTTACCTTCACATCTTGTAATGCATGTCTCCATCTACCATTAACCATGATGTGGTCTATCTGGTTTCTGTCCCGACCATTTGGTGATTCCCATGTTAATTTGTGAATTTCTTTATGTGAGAAAAGTGTTCCTCCAATGACCAGGTTGTTAATGCTACAGAAACTTATTCGTTTATCCCCATTTTCGTTTGCTGTTCCGCTGCCGTATTTCCCCATTGTTCTTTCATTTTATGTATTGTGTGTACCAACTTTCTCATTGAGGTTTCCCATTACTATAACAAGATCATATCTAGGTGTGTCTTCCATTTCTTTCTGCAGTTGTTGATAGAATTCATCCTTGACCTCCTCATCGCTATCATTCGTTGGTGCGTAACATTGTATTATTGTAGTGTTGGTGAATCTCCCTCTCAATCTTAAGCGTATCAGTCTGTTGTTGATGGGTTTCCATTCCAGTAATGTCCTTTCTATCCCTTTCTGTAGAATAATGGCTACGCCTTCATTGTGCTGTCCATCCTCTCTTATACCTAGGATGTATAACCTATAGTTTCTCATTTCTGCCGTGACCTGTCTTAGTTTACCTGTCTCGTTCATTGTCCTGACATTCCAAAATCCTATTCTTGTATCCTGTTTTGCGGTCAGGACATCCGTTGTCATGTCAGTGGCTTCCTTTCGGCGTTCACCACTGACAGTCATACGAGCCACAGACTCCGAATGTCCATCCCGCAGCAAAGTTTGTTCATTTGATGTTGTTTCCGTAACTTCATTATTTTTTTTTACATAGACAGGGGTGTCAGCCCTATGCTATAACCCCCAACCTGGAGGACCAGGGAACCAGCTTTTGTCTGACCCCTACCCACACAGACCAGTCCAGCTTGGTTGAACCTACCAGGAGTAAAACTCCCACTGGCATAGCTCTGGGGATTGTCAGGGTACGCAAGCTGCCATACCGCTACAAGGTATAGGTACCATTGATGGCAGCGTTTGAAACACTGTTACCGTGTTATCGCAGCTGTAATTTATGACGCCTCATTACTACAAAACCAATACTTGTCGCCTCTTACGACATGCTTTAGGTACCAGTAGTCGTTCTGTGTTTCTTGAGAGAACATCTAAACTACACGAGACAATATGAGCATGGTAACCTTGAAATTAATTCAGCCTACCTGTTAGGTTTACAAATATTGCATTGTATGTGTATATATGATTTATAAACATTATATGCAGTTTATCAGTTGTCATCGTCGGTGTATTGATTCACCACCCTGAGAGTGATTGTTGAAAGGACAAACCTTTTTAACTGTTCCAAGGTTGTGGTGGTCATATTGTTTCGTCTCTTGTGGCATATTCAATGTCCCGTCACTGGCTGTTGCAGTACTGTAAGTCCTCTTCTTAACATGTGATATACTAGGTTTTTTTCTTCTGTATCTTAACCCTGATGTGATTCTCTTCTCTTACCAGTTGAAGGTTATCTGTACATATTGCTGGTTGATAAGGATTTGTCGTCACAAGGTTCTTATTTACCAGCTTGTATCTGCTTCTATCACAAAGTGTGTCCAAATAAAGTCATTACTTCTATCAAAAATTACGTGTAAATCAACTTGTATTTGCTTCCATCACAAAGTATGTCCTAATCAACTTGTCAGTCTGTCTGGCTGTCATTCATGCGCTATAGTACGCACATTGCTTGACGTAACTTCGGACATCAATGAAATAGAGACAGTATGATAAATCAAGTGGTTATTTCTAAGAAATAACCATTATTATTTAAATACCCGTAGATAGTTAACGGAATTTGACAGAGCAATCTTCAAACACGCCATTTAGGTACTCAGATGTTCTGTGTTTGAAATGTGCTCTCTTTCTCGTCACTCTGGTCCGAAATGTTTTAGTCTTTTCATCTTGCTAAAAACTTTACTTAGCGATGTGTTTCTAGTCTTTGTGACAGAATGAGGCATCCTCTTTCCCCACTCTGTTTCATTACGGCAATATCAGTTACATTTTTGTGTACTAATTTTATGTGCGTGATTTTCTATGGTCGCACGTTCTTCCTATTCTCTGCAATGAAACAGATATTTTGTATTTTCCGTCTTTCACCCCTCTCAGGAATAAGTCATCACGTCTGTTTCTTACCCGTCCCTCCCCTAAAGGTTTGCAAGGAGCGGCAGAGATATATGAAAGGACATATTTTCTAATTGTTGCAATCCGCCGTCTAAAAAACACTTTCATCCTACTCACTAGGGTTAAAATTAACGCTTAGTGAGGGTAGAAAGGTCGGTGTAAAATGAAGTGGTGGATGGAAGAGGACGTTGCCTGATGACTATTCCATGAGACATTTGTCTCCTTTCAGTTTAGGTTTCACGTTGTCAGCCGTCGACTCTAGACACCAACATCAGACCGATCTTATAATTACCTCAGCCCTAATTCATGTGACGCTTTACAGCCACCAGATTTGACTATTGTAGACAAGGACAAGCCAAGGTACCAGTAGGAACCAACAGCAGCTGAAGCAAATGTCAGCGTACTCCACACCACACGTTAAGTACTATAACAGAGCAGCCAATTAAGTACTCTAACAGAGCAGCCAATTAAGTACTATAACAGAGCAGCCAACAAACATTTCACAAATTTCTATAAGGGACCAAAAGACGCAGCAACAGAGAATGCAGTTAGCGACCCATAGCCTGACTGCTTGCGTCAGGTTCAGCGAACCAGAGCTGACCAAGACCCTACTGCACCTCCAAGTGGTGGTCCTGGAAACAGGCTGCATCACTGCAGTCTGGCTGAGAGAGTAGGGATCGAAGAGGGAAGGCAAACCCGGTCCCAAAAATTGCCGTGCTGAAGTCGGATGTGTCGGCCGAAAGGCGCAGATATCGCAGCTTCGCTGTAAACAGACACAACGCAACCAACGTCCTTTTCAGGATGAACGAGGAAGAAAAAGAAGAAATTCCTATAATTTCCACAACAATTTAAATCATCGATGATGATCAATATCATTTCTTCTGTTTTTATTAACAAACTTGTTATCCACATTGTTAAATTTTAAGTGATTATTAAACCTTTTTGTCAGTAACTATAAAGCTGTAGTTCGATTCATTACTATTGTGTGAAGTCTATGTCTGACCCATATGACTCATATTGTTGTAAATACATAAAAAGATAGAGCTATTAGATTACAATTTTGCTAAATCACCTTCAGCTAGGGGCTCAGAAAGTACGTCAATATTTCCTCACAAAAGGGGCGGGATAGTAATAAGTTCAGAACATCTTATGTGATCTCAGTTCCTATGATTAATTTTCTTTAAAATCCTTTGAGGCAACCTTAAATAGAAGCATCATTCTTTTATTGATATCTTTACCAAGTGTAATCTTGAGCGCTGGTTGATACTTGTGAAGACTGTCATCATTATACTCAAGTTTGGCTATTGTTGGATCATTACTGCAGAACATGGGAGACAATACCGTCACACTCAGCTAGTATGACGTAGCCCTGAAAAGGACTAGTTCTGAAAAAGACTGCTAACCCGACAAGCGTTGATAGATACTAAGTCTAAAAAAAGAACTAACATTTACAAATCTGCTAGCATGGTAAAGTCCTCAAAGTAAATTGTACTGATGCGGACTGATAGCTGCGTCAACGCTGCCCATACCTCCTCAGTGTTAGAGCGAACACCGGTTGTATTGTGTGGAAACAGAACAAAAAAAGTACAGAAACACCAATCAAAAACCCATGCTGGATACTCTCATGTCCATTCCACACAAGAGCAACACTAGAATGCCTAAATACCCTTTCAAATCTCCAATCGCCTTCCCCTATTCACACAGTCTCAAAGCTTTGACCCACTATATGCCGGCGTACTCCAGCCAATCATGTGTTACCTAACATTAAAATAAGAGTTAAGTCACTCGGAAGGCCTAACATGCAGCTTGTCACAGTTTACCAGCTACTTTGAAGGTGAAATTACATCTTCTTGCTTTAACGCTAACTACAACTTCTATCTATCTATCTATCTATCTATCTATCTATCTATCTATCTATCTATCTATCTATCTATCTATCTATCTATCTATCTATCTATCTATCTGTCTGTCTGTCTGTCTGTCTGTCTGTCTGTCTGTCTGTCTGTCTGTCTGTCTGTCTGTCTGTCTGTCCGTCCGTCCGTCCGTCCGTCCGTCCGTCCGTCCGTCCGTCCGTCCGTCCGTCCATCCATCCATCCATCCATCCATCCATCCATCTATCTATCTATCTATCTATCTATCTATCTATCTATCTATCTATCTATCTATCTATCTATCTATCTATCTATCTATCTATCTATCTATCTATCTATCTATCTCTATGTCTGTCATTCTGCCTGCATGCCTGTCTGTCTGCCTTTCTATCTATTCATCCATTTATCTGATTGTTTGTTTGTCCGTCCGTCTGTCCATCAGTCCCTCTGGCTTGCTGTTTGCCTCTTCCTCTGCCCATGATTATCATAGAAAACAGTGATAAATCTAAAATCGTGATATTATTCGTCATAGATTCCAGATCCCACAAGAAAAAAGTAAATTATCATTCGATCCTTTTTTTTAATGGTAAGAAGTAATATGCATATGGTACATCATGCTCTGCCAAAGGGAGGTCGGAGGTCTCTAAGACAATTTTATTTAATTAAAGCTATTTTAAATTATTACTGTCATCTGTTGCCACATTCTCAGTTTGATTGTTGTTTCCTACTTTGTAAGATGTGTCTAACCTTTAATTTTCTTGTATCTAACAGCTAGCAGGAGTTTATTGTACCTTCTCTTTGTTGAATTATCAGCTGACTTCCACTATAGTTTCAGATAAGCTGGTCTATTTTGTTTTATTGATATGTCAGCCATGAGAGAAGCTTGTGACAACTACCAGCTTTATGAGAGACATAGATGTGGTTATATGAGAGACATAGATGTGGTTATATGAGAGACATAGATGTGGTTATATGAGAGACATAGATGTGGTTATATGAGAGACATAGATGTGGTTATATGAGAGACATAGATGTGGTTATATGAGAGACATAGATGTGGTTATATGAGAGACATAGATGTGGTTATATGAGAGACATAGATGTGGTTATATGAGAGACATAGATGTGGTTATATGAGAGACATAGATGTGGTTATATGAGAGACATAGATGTGGTTATATGAGAGACACAGATGTGGTTATATGAGAGACACAGATGTGGTTATATGAGAGACATAGATGTGGTTATATGAGAGACATAGATGTGGTTATATGAGAGACATAGATGTGGTTATATGAGAGACATAGATGTGGTTATATGAGAGACATAGATGTGGTTATATGAGAGACATAGATGTGGTTATATGAGAGACATAGATGTGGTTATATGAGAGACATAGATGTGGTTATATGAGAGACACAGATGTGGTTATATGAGAGACACAGATGTGGTTATATGAGAGACACAGATGTGGTTATATGAGAGACATAGATGTGGTTATATGAGAGACATAGATGTGGTTATATGAGAGACATAGATGTGGTTATATGAGAGACATAGATGTGGTTATATGAGAGACATAGATGTGGTTATATGAGAGACATAGATGTGGTTATATGAGAGACATAGATGTGGTTATATGAGAGACATAGATGTGGTTATATGAGAGACATAGATGTGGTTATATGAGAGACATAGATGTGGTTATATGAGAGACATAGATGTGGTTATATGAGAGACATAGATGTGGTTATATGAGAGACATAGATGTGGTTATATGAGAGACATAGATGTGGTTATATGAGAGACACCGATGTGGTTATATGAGAGACATAGATGTGGTTATATGAGAGACATAGATGTGGTTATATGAGAGACATAGATGTGGTTATATGAGAGACATAGATGTGGTTATATGAGAGACATAGATGTGGTTATATGAAAGACATAGATGTGGTTATATGAGAGACATAGATGTGGTTATATGAGAGACATAGATGTGGTTATATGAGAGACATAGATGTGGTTATATGAGAGACATAGATGTGGTTATATGAGAGACACAGATGTGGTTATATGAGAGACATAGATGTGGTTATATGAGAGACATAGATGTGGTTATATGAGAGACATAGATGTGGTTATATGAGAGACATAGATGTGGTTATATGAGAGACATAGATGTGGTTATATGAGAGACATAGATGTGGTTATATGAGAGACATAGATGTGGTTATATGAGAGACATAGATGTGGTTATATGAGAGACATAGATGTGGTTATATGAGAGACATAGATGTGGTTATATGAGAGACATAGATGTGGTTATATGAGAGACATAGATGTGGTTATATGAGAGACATAGATGTGGTTATATGAGAGACATAGATGTGGTTATATGAGAGACACAGATGTGGTTATATGAGAGACATAGATGTGGTTATATGAGAGACATAGATGTGGTTATATGAGAGACATAGATGTGGTTATATGAGAGACATAGATGTGGTTATATGAGAGACATAGATGTGGTTATATGAGAGACATAGATGTGGTTGTATGAGAGACATAGATGTGGTTATATGAGAGACATAGATGTGGTTATATGAGAGACATAGATGTGGTTATATGAGAGACATAGATGTGGTTATATGAGAGACATAGATGTGGTTATATGAGAGACATAGATGTGGTTATATGAGAGACATAGATGTGGTTATATGAGAGACATAGATGTGGTTATATGAGAGACATAGATGTGGTTGTATGAGAGACATAGATGTGGTTATATGAGAGACATAGATGTGGTTATATGAGAGACATAGATGTGGTTATATGAGAGACACAGATGTGGTTATATGAGAGACATATATGTGGTTATATGAGAGAACCCTGAAGCAGACAGCAAACTTTATGAGAGAATTATATTTAGTTAGCTGTGATCAAAACAAAAAGTTGAAGTCACGTGATGTATTTTATGATGACGCACTGGTTTCTGTGGCAGTGTATTTTATATGATGAGCTTGCTAGTCACATGTCCAACCTTATATTAGTTGCCTGGTACGACATGCTCAAGTTTGACATAAATAAATTTGACTGACAGCTAACGAGACATAAAACTGGTGACTGTGAGTGTACGTGACTGACATACCTTGACCTAGAATTTGAGTGACGAATGCCAGCTGTAGACAGACGATGAAACGTCCAGCCTGGAAAGACATCATTTCTGTAAACACGTCAAGAAACTAAATGATACGAACACTGGATGTTCCAAACTTTTAAACACAAAGCTACAACCTGTTAAAGTCTCCTAAACCACCACCTTTATATACAAAGTTGGCATTATTCGCTTTTGTAAATCTGGTTTTTGTTGTCAAAGAGTGCATAACCTTGTATTTGTTATTGTTTATCGAAGTATTCACCCAGAATTTCTTGTTTTGTGAAGTGCATAATGAAAAGATTCTATTTAGGCTAGCAAATAATCCGTCAAGAAAGAGTTGAAAAGAAGTATGGTGCACCATTTCTGCCTTTTGTGTTGAAAACGGAGCAATTTCTCCTGTGTTCAGTAGAAAGCACCATACGCTGACACTCAGTTTAATAATATAATGTTGGTATTAGAGTCACACACTCCGTTTAATAATATAATATTGGCATTACAGTCACACACTGTGGTGTTTCATGTTTATTTCCAAACTTTCTCTTAAAACTAAATACACGTCACTGAACTTAACAAATAAATAAATAACCACTTACATCCGGGAACTGAACCCGCATCGATGACATCGAAGGCAGTCATGTTAACATTTAAACCAGGAGTATTCCTTTATACATCTATATTGTTATTGTTGAAGAGAATCGATATCATTACACTCCGGGCAAACCCATAAGTACTCAGTACATGTATATTTAACTATGGTAACATGTGTGTGTTATTTGTTTGTTTACTAGTTTACATAATGTCTAAAAGAATAGATCAGGTAAACTGAACACTTACTTTTAATGTATTTATATATAGGTAGTTACTGTTTATCATTTTTTGTTATGTCTCAAGATAGCGGTTATCGAAATATTTGTCGAAAACAATGTCAAAATACAATGATGAATGCCTCGCTCTAACCAAAGAAAGTGTTCAATATTCGGCAGACCACTGATTTATTCAAACACACACGCATTTAGATACCTGAGGATTATCGAAGAGAGAGAAGAATAATAACTCAAGAATATGAACTTGCGTGCCTTAATATTTACATAGTTGAGTGATCCTGCTATATTGTTCCCTATATTGCCGTAGATCTATGGAGTTATCTCTTCACGTGTGTTTTAAAAACAGGCTAAAATGGCAATATAAAATGGTCTGTCCACCAAAGTTATTTACGTTCTATCTCTGTTATCATTTTAGTTCTCATCATAAATATCAATCAAGCAGCGTACAGTGTGATAGCCGTGCATGATGTCTGTGACAGGCAGGTTGAGGCCAGTAAGTGACTACAGTGTGATAGCCGTGCATGATGTCTGTGACAGGAATGGTTGAGGTCAGTAAGTGACTACAGTGTGATAGCCTTGCATGATGTCTGTGACAGGATAAGATATTATTATTAACAGGAAGGTTGAGGTCAGTAAGTGGCTACAGGGATCGAGTGTGAAATTATAGTTTATAATATTTGCAAAGCGGTAGTAAAAGACTGTAGAACTCACTATATGGAAGATAAAATTGTGAGCGGTTGTATTTTGGGAATAAGGGAGGCTAATCGTAAGTTATGCCCCTTAAGAGAAGGTCGTGGATTTAGCTTATAGACAATCGGGATGTCTAACGTTTTGAAATTTGCATACGCTATATAAAATAACGTAAGGGTAGAAGAATAGATAGACTATAGACTTATTTAGCGAAGGGAGATAAATAATTCCTATGTCTCTTAGGAATCTTTAGGTGAGTTAGTTTTGGTTCAAACAGTGAGAGCGGAGCAATGTGCACGGGGTTGTGGGGGAACGATTCGTGACAAAGTATGAGTTATAGTCCGTTCGGAAATTGGTGCCCACACATTGAACGTTGTAACTTTGCAACCCTTGACGGATGTTATTGAAATTTGCTACGTGCCCTACTGATATCAATGCAGTTATTAATATTTTTTTTGCCCTTACAAAACTCATGTCTTGTTTGAATTTTCTTCTTTAAGTTATATAAAAAACTCTTACCGTTGACTGGGTTAATTTTTATTAGTTTTACAGGAAAGTTACAAGATCCGTTCAAAAAATGCGCACTTAATTTTTGTTGCAGCACAGCACAAGCGATGAAATGTGCTATTCAATATTTTTTGTTTGGATAAGTGCAGTGACTACATGTCCGCACCAGTGCGCACCTATTGCACACAGTCGTGAGTAATTATTTCAGCGGCGTATGCTAATTGCAATGAGTTGGCTGCAACGAAACAAAACGACACCAGCGTATAATATATTAATAAACTAAACTGCATAATTATGAAAAGCGCAATGAATCTGAAATGCAAATTTATCACTTTGCAGAAGGTAACTGTTATATTGTACAGGCATTTTCGCAGAAAGGCTAAGATGGGTTGTTTGTACCACGACATCCAAGAACCAGGTAGAAGAACACGAAAGGCCCTGGGTGTGGATAGAAGATCTTTTCGACGTTGGATACAACAGGGCGGTGATTGTACAGAGGCTGCGGTTAAGCAAGGAAGGAAGAAAAAAATTGATGATTTTGAGGAGGATGTCATTAGACGTTTGATTTTGAAGATGTTTAATGCCAATCAACTTGTTACTCTCCGCATGCTGAAAAGTCGGCTGCAAGCAGAATGCGATATTAACGTCTCAAAAACTACTCTTTGGCAACTTGTCAGAAGTGTCGGCTTCACTTTTAGAAAAACGTCTGGCGGAAGGAATTTTTTATGTGAAAAACCACATCTGGTTGCAGCTCGAAGCAAATACCTTAGGCTGATTCGCGAGAGAAGGCAAGACGGCTATGATATAGTGTATTTGGACGAATCTTGGGTTAATGCTCATCAAACTAACGAGAAAGAATGGCAATCTGTTGACGGAGACCATAGAAGGAAAATTCCCAGCAGCAAAGGTCAACGCATTATATTAGCACATGCTGGCAGCAGACAGAATGTGCTTGTCCGTGATGCAGAGCTTATTTTTCAATCAAAGTCTGTAGATGGTAGGGACTACCACAGTGAAATGAATGGGCAAATTTTTCGAGATTGGATAGTGAATACACTCCTCCCGACTCTAGATAGGCCGTCTTGCCTGGTGATGGATAATGCGTCCTATCATAATGTTCTAGCTCAGGAGGATAAAGCTCCCACTTCGGCAAGCACAAAAGACGAAATCAGGAGGTGGCTTGTGAATGAAAATATCTTCGCTGACAACAGCTATTTAAAACGAGAGTTGTTGCAGCTTGTGAGACAGAGGAATAAGACAAAAGTGTATCTGATTGATAAAATCATCCAAGAGCAGGGTCATGTTTCTCTTCGACTCCCACCTTACCATTCTCACCTTAACCCAGTAGAGCTGGTTTGGGCTAGTTTTTTTTTTTTTTTTTTTTTTTTTTCTATAACCATCGGCACTCGAGCTTTCCAGCTCTTTCGGCCCAATGACATGTCATTGCGAAGCTGGGGGTCAGTGTACTTACCTTCCAACCCGGTCAGGAGCTTCGCTCCTTCCCATCCACACGGGATTTATGTGCAGGAGCCATTCAGGTTATTCAGTCAAATTTCCGGTCGTAAACATTTCTTCAAACGCCGACGGCCGGCCTTGAACCATGAACACCTGGTCGCCAGTACAACGTCGTAGCCATTACACCAGCGCGGCTCCCTTGGGCTAGAGTTAAAGGGCAAGTGGCCGCCCAGAACACCACTTTTAAAATGTGCGATGCTAAAGACATGACTCGTGAGGCCCTTTCACGAATAGACACAGAGTACTGGGCTAAATGTTAAGAACACGTGCTACAGGAAGAAGAAGATTACTAATTGCGAGATGGCTTGCAGTTTATCCAACCAATAACTGTTGTGAACTTATTGGAGTCGTCCGATTCGGAATGAGGCACGTCGATCGCATTCCTTCGTTTGTGATAAACTAATTTCATATGCCAATCTATTATAAAACATAAACAGTTACGATTCGTCTTAGCTTCCTGATGATTTATTGCTATCATGGTTCATTATCAAAACATCATTCCTCGTATCAAAATCACGTGAACAACCGATCACACATTTAGGACACGCCTTTGAACCGTCTTGTCGCACAAATGTTGTGATTTACTGTAAGAATTAATGTTACGGGCAGATTTAGGCAAATGATCCAAGAAGATCAAAGAAAATCGCCGTTTTGCAAATTTCGCGACAGCTGCGGATGTAATGATCGCAAAATCTTAACTGCGTGGAAAATCTAAGACTGCATGCAAAAATTCATGTCCATACAACAAACAGTTTTGGAGAAAATTGACGCTTTCTGTGGGCACGTATTTTCGAACGGACTATAGTGAGATTTTTACACGCTCTTCTTTAATTTGCCTTGTATGTCACGCTCAAATCACCTTCAAATCTTGCAATCGATTTTTCAATCACTTCCAAAAGAGCAATAGCTCTGAAACTTGGCAAAGTTGTGTAATCCGCATGACAATACAATAATCAGTCGTAAAAATAATAAAATGAATAAAGTTAAAATTAATAATAATTTGTATTTGTATTGTCTCAGCACGGAAATGGGCGATAACTGCAAATAATCTAGGTGTATTCTTTCCAACAGGATTGTCTCTCTTGAGAGAAATGTTGAAACTTCATGAATTGCGTGGACTTTTGGCAAATCAGCGTACAGCGGTCATGTTGTGACTCAATTATCGCCTAATTTACAAATTGAAGAAATTAACTGCACCAAATTAACAGGCAAAAAGCCATGTATTATTGACGCTCTAAAAGAAATGGATCGCTCAAGAAATTTTAGACCAGATTTACAATTAAACAAATATTGTTTATGTTTTAGTATATCATAATTTTTCTAGCACTAAAAAGAAGAAAATTTAAAAAAAATTTTAAATGTGTTAAACACACGCTTTTAATGCACTAAAAACCCCAAAATAATTTGTCAAGGAGTTTAAAGCTTGCAGTCAAAAATATGTAACGTCAAATTGACAAAAGCGTGAGGCGGTGATTCTGCATGAAATTAACTTCTGCTTTATACTTCATTAGACACTTAAGGATAAAATATATGATAAGCGTTTAAGCGCTCCGCGCTTTTTGTCAATTAAATGTTACATTATTTGACTGCTAGGTATAAACTCCTAGAAAAATTATTTTTGGGTTTTTAGTGCTTTAAAAGCATGTGTTTTAAATTTTTTTTTTAACTTTTAAATTCAAGTTGTAGTGGGAAATCGAGAAAATAAGATAGTCAGTTCAGATTCAGACGTGTTGGGCGCAAGACGGGAATTAGTTTTCTCTCCCATGTGTTAAAGTGTTAAATGACGAGTGATTATTGGGGAGTGGACCCAGACAACAAGCCATTGTTTGGTTGTTTCTGTGGTGACAAAAGATGTACTGTTGTAGAGCTCCGTGATCACTCGGTAAGCCATCTTGATAGTAGAAGTGTTGTTTTTGTAAAGGTAGAAACAGTTTTCTCATGTTCAAGAAAATGTACAAGACTTGCAAGATTCTTAAGTTTTACAAGATCATCAGGTATGAATAAACTGTTGTAGAAATTTTGCCGCAGCTAGCTACATGACGTGAGTCATAGACATTTTGGAAGAAATAGTCAACCCTGTCGGTGTAGGCCAGTCTTATCAAGAAATATATCAAACGCTCACATATAGACAGTGAGGTAGAAATAGTCAACCCTGTCGGTGTAGGCCAGTCTTATCAAGAGATACATCAAACGCTCACATATAGATATTGAGGTAGAAATAGTCAACCCTGTCGGTGTAGGCCAGTCTTATCAAGAGATACACCAAACGCTCACATATAGACATCGAAGATAGAACTCTGACAAGATAAAACGTAACTTAGCAAGTAGATGAGCAAACCCAACGACAGTAGAGTTACAAGACATCAGTGGTTCTCAAGCCAGTACTATTTAGACATCAGAGTCAGTAGATTGAAGAATATATCAGACAGGGACAGGGAATGAAAGAAAGGAGGATGCAACGATGTTGTTTTATAATCATCATGAAATAAAGTTGCTGTAAAAAGTTGTATACCTCAGTGGAAGGTTGGGCAGAATATCTCCATCCACATTGTTTCTGAATTAAAATAGCTGTAAATAAACATTGCACGTTTCATTCACCGCTGTTGGAGTTCAAAATGTTATCATGAGTTTCGTCATCAACCATCGTTTGTTCAGATATTGTATTCGTCAGTAATAACATCACCATCATCTACAACCACCCACTGTTAGGGCAGTGATCGAACAACCACTATACACCCACATCACCAACACGCATAATCACATGTCACGCGCAAAGGATTGTTGCTATCGAACGTTCATTTCAGAACGTACACGGACAATTATAATGTACAATAATTCGATGTCACTTGATTAAATTCATATCATATTATTTATGTACGTGTGTATGCGTGTGTATGTAAAATATCATATTATTTGTGTCTGTAAGTGTGCGTAAGTGACATATCATTTGTTGAGTAAGTTAACAAAGAGACCTTCCGAAGATAGAATCTGTCGCACTAACAAACGGGCTATCAACATCTGCTGAATCAATGACCAACATGAGGATAAAGGAAGCTTCACAAGGCTACCACGGTACTAGCTACTGCAAACTCTTTGTAGATGTTAAAAACCTCAAACTGTCTACTGCTGTCTTCTATCATGTTCAAGTTGAAATATACATACAAAGTTGTTTTTTTTTCACAAAAGAAAAGTAATTCATTTTTGTCAGTTTAAAAATTTAGAAAAGATGTAAGCACATGATCAAGACTGGTAATTATCGTTTTTCAAATATCTGCGTATATAGTATAAAACATAACAACAGCAAAATTGTGTAAGGACTCAACTCTTTTCGTAATTCTGTCATTGCTTGCAGTTTGTCAGCTAATGTTCCAAAACCACATTTACACCCGGCTTATAAATATTTGTTTTGGATTGCACTAGTAAATAAATTATCGTGTTATATGTTGCTTGTTTTGGAAACATTAACGTAATCTTTTCTTTTTTATTTGGTTCTTTTTTTTCCAGTCGGTAATGTTAGATGTCATCCCTGATGTCAGAAATACAAATGTGATATTTATTAGTTAAGTAAAAGTAAGTAGATAGTTCGCTTCCTTGTCTATGTCGCTGATTGTGTGACCAAATATTGTCGGATAATGACGTCATTGAAGTACAGACATGTGGTTGTCATTTTATTCTCACTGTTTGAGCTTTGTCATACTTTATTAGGTTCTTTTTGTCATACTTTATTATGTTCTTTTTGTCATACTTTATTATGTTCTTTTTGTCACACTTTATTAGGTTATTTTTCCCATACTTAATTAGGTTCTTTTTGTCATACTTTATTAGGTTCCTTTGTAATAATTTATTTGGTTCTTTTTGTCATACTTTATTAAGGTTGTTTTTGTCATACTTTATTATTTTCTTTTGTCATACTTTATTAGGTTCTTTGTCATACTTTATTAGTTTCTTATTGCCATTCTGTATTAGTTTTTTTTTGTCTTGCTTTATTAGGTTCTTTGTGTCATACTTTGTTAGGTTCTTTTGTCATTCTTTACTAGGTTTTTTTGGTCATACTTTATTATGTGCTGTTGTCATACTCAATAAGGTTCTTTTTGCCATACTTTATTTTGTCCTACTTTAAAGGTTCTTTTGTCATACTTTATTAGGTTCTTCTTGTCATACTTTATTATGTTCTTTTGTCATACTTTATTACGTTCTTTCGTCATACTTTATTAGGGTCTTTTTGTCATACTTTATTTGGTCTTTTTTTCATACTTTATTATGTTTTTTGTCCTGCTTTGAAGGTTATTTTGTTATTATTCTTAGGTTCTTTAGTCATACTTTATTTTGTTCTTTAGTCATACATTATTAGGTTCTTTTTGTCATACTTTATTATGTTCTTTTTGTCATACGTTATTAGTTTCTTTTTGTCATACTTTATTAGGTATTTTTGTCACACTTTATTAGGTTCTTTTTGTCATACTTTATTAGGTTTATTTTTGTCACACTTTATTAGTTTCTTTTAGTCATACGCCATTAGTTTCTTTTTGTCATACAATATTAGGTTCTTTTTGTCGTAATTTATAAGGTTTTTTTGTCATGCGTCATTAGGTTCTTTTTATTATGCGTTGTTCGGTTCTTTGTGTAATACGTTATTAGTTTCTTTTTGTTTTTCTTTATTAGTTTTTTCGTGTCACACTTTATTAAGTTCTTTTTGTCATACTTTATTAGGTTCTTTTTGTCATACTTTATTAGGTTCTTGTTAGTACGTTCTTTTTGCAATACTTTATTAGGTACTTTTGTCACACTTTATTACGTTCTTTTTGCAATACTTTATTAGGTTCCTTTTGTCATACTTTATTAGTTTTTTGTCATACTTTATTAGGTTCTTTTTGTCATACTTTATTATGTTCTTTTTATCATACTTTATTAGGTTCTTTTTGTCATATTTTATTAGTTCTTTTTGTCATACTTTAATAGTTTCTTTTTGTCATACTTTATTAGGTTCTTTTTGTCATACTTTATTAATTTCTTTTTGTCATACTTTATTAGTTTTTTAGTCATACTTTATTTGGTTCCTTTTGTCATACTTTATTAGTTTATTTGTCATACTTTTTAGTTTCTTTTTGTCATACTTTATTTGTTTTTTTTTTTTTTGGTCATAATTTATTAGTTTCTTTTTGTCATACTTTATTATGTTCTTTTTGTCATAGTTTATTATGTTCTTTTTGTCATACTTTATTATGTTCTTTTTGTCATACTTTATTATGTTCTTTTTGTCATACTTTATTATGTTCTTTTTGTCATACTTTATTATGTTCTTTTTGTCATACTTTATTAGGTTCTTTTTGTCATACTTTATTAGGTTCTTATTGTCATACTTTATTAGGTTCTTTTTGTCATACTTTATTAGGCTCTTTTTGTCATACTTCAAAATTTAAATGTAAGCTGAACTAAAAAAAAAAATTATAAATAAATAAAATTAACATAGGCAAATAAGAACCCCATGAGGAGTAAAATGTATCACTGACAATTCATGTACCTATGTCATTATCATCATAACCCTCCACTCCCAAAGAAGCATAAGCCTTCAACAAACACATGCCAAATCCTCCTGTCACGTGCCATCATCTCAAATTCTTTCCACGTTCTTCTTATCATTTTCACCTCTGTTTCCAGCTCTCTTTTCCATGTGCTTCTTGGTATACCTCTGCCTCTCTTGCCCTGGGGGTTCCAGAACAAGGACTGCCTTGTAATGCTATCAACAGGTTTCCTCAGTGTGTGTCCTATCCATCGCCATCGTCTTCTTCTCGTCTCTTGTTCCACTGGCACTTGTCTAGTTCTTGTCATCAGTTCCACGTTGGTAACCTTGTCATACCATTTTAATCCCTCTATTCTACGCAAGCACCCATTTATGAAAATCTGTAGCTTTTTGGTTGTTGTCTTTGTTGTTCTCCATGTCGCAGAGCCATACAATAGGACTGACTTCACATTTGAGTAGAAGATTCTTATTTTCGTGTTGGATCCGATTTCTCTTGATCTCCATATATTTCCCAATGCAATGAAAGCTCATCTTGCTTTTTGAATTCTTATTTTGATATCACTGTCTGTCCCTCCAACTTTGTCTATATTGCTGCCAAGATATGTGTACGATTCTACATCTTGTATTGGTGCTTCTTCAAGTTCAACCCTGTTTTCATATGTCATAGTTATAGATTATTCAAATTGAACAAATGGTAGGATGTACCGACAATTATCACTTATCAACCAAATCAAATGTTTCCCGTCTTTTAAATCAACTGTTAGTGACTTATAAAGAAGTCAAATCTGTATAGTCTTGAATATGGAAGACACAAATAAAACTAATGCAGCAGAAACACTGACACATTTAAAAAAAAAAAAAAAAACTAAGACGCCGACAGGTAGTGACGAAGGAACTTGAAGAAACAGCAGTATTGTGAAAAGATGTGTCTATCGGTTTTCCATATGAAGATAAACAAAAGTAAATATAGACACGGTGTCGAAAGACTCTCTTAGAAAAATATCAGCAGCGCGACCTCTAAAGCGTTTGTAAAGTGCAAAGGCGCAATTCACCCGTAATCTGGCAAACACGGTTAAACAGGATTGTTTTTTATAGACTTGCCATGCATGTCAAGGTTAGAATATTTTTATTACATGTATTATAGGCGAAAAATTAACAAAGAAAACTTCAGTTAAATCATGTTACAGTTTGAGTTATACGACCTAGTTTTCGGTCTGTCTCTATACACTCTGAATAGACATTCTATGACTGCACCCTTAAAATGTCAACCTGACCACACAGTCTTTATATTTGGACATGCGCAATAATATAACGAACGGACCTGCCGCACCGTTATCCTGAACTGGACATTAATTGTCACAGCACCCTTGAATAAGATAGATGAAAATTAAGATTTGTGAGAAAGATATATATGATCTCATAAGTGGGTCGTTAAATGTTAGATTCCTATACAAGTGAGGGGTGAATAGGAAGGCGAATATTCTCACAAAGAGATAATGTCTCAGAAGGGCACATGAGAATGGATTATGTTTCCATTCGACACATCTCCCCTATTATTCTTACTGAATGTTATAATTATTATTAAGCCCCATCCTCTCATACTGAGGTAATGACATACATATGGATTTAAGAGACAGTACATGTAAGAAACTCACTCGACCACTTGGTAAACGGTATAACTTATATACAGATATTTAATCCCTAAACCACATATACGACACTAAGAAAAATGAAAAGGTAAACGAAAATAATAATATGGACATAAACCCTGAATGACTAAAAGTCCTAGTATGTCCTAGTATGTCCTACTAATCATCATTATCACTGGTGTGACTATCATGAGAGTTGCCTAACGTTGTTGATTGTAATGTTCACTTTGTAATACCCTGGAGGGCACTTTAAATATAGTTCCGTGAGTATTTAGGTAAAAGTTCTGTTAGATATTCTGAATAAGATCTCTGAGAGATATCTTGAGGAAAATAATCCTTATGCTTTTGGACTTATCTGTAGTCCTGTGTTGTCAGCCATGACTCAGGTTGTTAGGTGCTGTCATCCAGCAGCGATATGACGTTACACGTGCGAGCGTTGATCTATGCTCCTTTATGCTTAGGAGTTGACGAGATCTCCGGCTTAAGGATCTGCTGATCGGTCAAAAGACTGACAGTCTGTTATCGTCAGGCGCCGGACACTGAATTCTGCAACCGCGAATGTTGTCCGCTCAGAAACCTAAACATCTGAAGACACAAATGTGGCTTCATGAGTTTTCCTGTCATATGGGAACAGCTATCATTCCCATTCAAACCGCATACTCCAGGCATATCAGAATTATCCTCGTTCATTCAATAAGAGGATTATTATGTCATATAATCTTGAGATTACAGGCAAACTTTCCATGTTATATAAAATATTTATACTTCACTTTCATACAGTCACACATCAGGCATATCAATGTTATATTCATCTGACTTCATCTCACAGTCAAGACATGATAGGTAAACTTAGACCTATGTAACTTCAGGAGTTAATTAGTTTAGTCAGTCTTCTTTCCCAAGAACTGTTTTCTACAATGATAGTCCGTTCCTTCACACAATGATGAATAGCAATAAAATATAATCCATTTATATTACACACATATATAAAGTAAGTGTCCGACTGGCCAAGCGGTCAGATTGCTTTCTTCTGTAGATCAACTATACAGTTTTGGGACTGAAACCTGGCTGTGAAACACTCCAGTTTACCAGCTGTAAATGGGCAGTCTATTGTGCTCTTGAGGTAGAGAAGGAAAAGGCAGCGAGGAAGGAGACTGGAGTAGTATACAATGGCGGACTTGGTTAGGATTCAGGCGGCGGAGCATAACTTTTATATAGCAAAAAACTCGATCGATTTCAGGCAACGGCGTTTCAGGCGGCGGCGCATGACTTTTTATATAGCGATATATTCCGAAGGGGAAATAATCAATAGAAAGAGAAGAGGTCAAGACTAGTGGTTACGTCCCTTAAGTTGCGGTGTCTGACCTTGGGTGAGGATTCAAATGTTGGGTTTTTGTTTTACTTTGGGAGCTGAGCTATGCAAGGAGAAGTTATGAACGAGCTGTGTGTGAGACAGGCGGGTGTAGGTTAGAGGGGGATTTTTGTGTGAAGTATTGTGTTGGTAGTGTATTGGTGTATTTGTTTATACATGTATACATACAATATATGTATAAACAATATAAAAAATCGATAATGTTGGGTTACTAAGAGGGTTTTTGAAGTGCCTTTTTTTGTGCTGGCGTAGGTGACGATGTAGCTGGCGGGTTGGGTTAGGGTGGATTTTGTGTGTGATGTATTGTACCGGTAGAGTGTTTGGTTGTAGGTGTCTTAATTGTGTGTTGTAGTTTGAGGGGCTGTTGAATCGTGGGGTGTGTTGGGGTATGAGTTTTTGTGTGCGTGTATTTTAATTGTTGTATATACAATATATATATATATATATATATATATATATATATATATATATATATATATATATATATATATATATGGGAGTGAAGTGTTAGAGACCTGTACTAGGTCTACCATCGAAAGTGCGTCACGGTATTGTTGTGTATTGTTTATTTTACATATAGACATATTTTACAACAGTTAGACGAACAGTTAGACGATAGACTTAGATAATAAGAAGACGATATATTTAGACATATATTTTACAACAGATATACGAACAATTAGACGAACAGTTAGACAAACAATTAGACGATATAGGTAACAAAAAGGTGTTTTAGTTAATATAGTTTTTATTTTATATTCAATAGTGTTTTTGTAGTATCAAAACGTATATGGTAATATATAGTATTTTTTAACATAATACATTGTGCAGTAATTTTTTAGCAAATGAATGTAAAATAATTATATATGAAAGACAGTTTGTATTTTTTAACATTATCAAACATTGATATTATCAAATCACAAATGAATGTACAATTGAAAAATAACATATATATAGGAAGGATGTATGTTCAAAATATACAATATTTACAACAAAAATATCACAGCTGCAGGCCAGACCTTGAGGGGAGTCGTCACGTCGTAAGAAATAGAGAGGTGTTGTGTATTGGATATGTCTACGTATCTGAAAGAGAGAGAGAGAGAGAGAGAGAGAGAGAGAGAAAGACAGTTTCAATGTTGAGGGGTGATGTGGTGACGTTGTCGGGATGCACCTGTAGTTTGATGTAGAAGTAAGACAAAGAGTTGCGGTGTTGTTCGTAGGTGTAGATGGAGGATTTGTGTGCTCTGAACCCGATTTTTTCCCGCCACGTGCTTGTTGTGTATTGAGGACTTCTAAGAATGTATCTTTGTCTATTTTGTTGTGGTGTTTGTTCAAGCGATTGAGTGGTCTTGAATATGATATAGATAGGAGGATGTGGCCGGGATTGCTTCAACATAATATTTTGTGTTGGGTCTGTTTAATTGTGCATGTGTGATAATGTCGCTGTCGTGTAACTGTGAGAGAAAAGATTTGAAATCTGTAAGATTTTTGACTAAGTGGGGTTGATCTAAGACGATTGCGTTATTATGTGAGGCATGAAATAAGCGTAATTGGTTTGTTTCTCTGTTTCTCAAAACTACGTTATGGCTGTAATTAATTTTGAAGCGTTTTGTCTGTTGTGTAAAGACAGGGAGCAAGAGACTTGTCCATTCGATGGGGTCTGTTCTGTCTGGTCTATGGGAGAAAGTGAAAGTCGATAAATATTTATGGATGCTGGAGTGTGTTTTAATCGCGTCCCAGTTATCAGTGTAGATTTGTTTAAGATCAGCCTGTAAGTCTTGTAAGCTGTCTTCTTCAGACGTCAAGCGGGGTTTTCTTTTATATGGGACTGGGTACTGGTCATGGGGCGTTTCTTGGTCTGGCCTGTTTTTGGTGGGTGAGATGGGGTGGGACTTGTTGAATAGGGGGCTCTTGGTAGTGTGGAAGTTGTTGTGGTGGTAGAGGCCACCATAGATGCTGAGTCTGTTATGGCACCGGCTGGTGGTGTCTGTTGGCGCGCCGATCTTGAGTCTGTTGTTGTGACACCTGATGATAGTGCGCGGTCATTATGGTGCGGTGGTATTGGTGGGTTCTGCGGTGTTGCTGCGGTGTCTGCTGCTGTTGAAGAGGTGTGTTGGTGTTTTCTGTGGATGCGTAGATTGTCAAGGCGGGTAAAGTTTTTATTGCAGAACTCACATACTAGTAGAGTCAGCGAGTGCGCGACCTTGCAGTGACGCAATAGGTCGGCACGGCGGGTGAAAGTCTGTCCACATCGGATACATATTATGTTGTTTTGTACCACTGATGTAACTGTCTGTTCCATGCTGGAAACGGGTCTATGTTTATTCTCTATGTGACGTTTCAGCGTATCGGGTCTGGTAAATACTAAACCACAGAAAGCGCACTCATGATTGTGGCGGTCGTGTGCTGTGGCCATATGCCGAGTAAGATCATGACCTCGCTTGAAAACAGACTGGCAGCGTAAACAGGCATAGCCCCGTCGTTGAGTTGACTCCATCTGTGAAAAGACGAACAAAAAGACGTTAGGCACACATAAATAAAATTAAATACATGTAATGAGAGAGAGAGAGAGAGAGAGAAAGAGAGAGAGAGAGAGAAAGCGAGAAAGAGAGAGAGAGAAAGAGAAAGAAAGAGAGAGAGAGGAAGAGAGAAAGAGAGAGAATAAACAGGTAAATAAAACACAGACTTATAGATAGGTATACACACGCCTACTCTTCCTTATAACCAGTCTTATTGTTTAGTCTGTTATCAAAGGAAATAATTTTGTGTAACATATCAGAATGGTCCAAAGATAAAGATAAAGCAAAGATAAAGATATGGATTTAAAACTCAGCCCGTTCGCGAGACAGTAGCGAGTTGTCCTGTCCTTTTTTAAAATAACGAAAATATAAGTATTTATTAAAGTGTATGTTAGTTTCAATCATGGTTATAGCAAGGTGACTTAATGTAATATGTTGATTGTATTATCTCTATCTTTTTCCGTGTGTAGTTCAGTATTGTTTTAAAAGCCAAAATACGCTATTTTCTAAACTATTATGTTGTCTAATTTTCACTGGCTGGTTAGGTAGTTTGTAGTGACTCGGGTCCTTAGTTATTTTTAAAGTAATATGTTTGTAGTTACTATGAGAAGTTCTTTATAGAAGCAGCTTGTGAGTACAGAAATACGACTCGAGCGCATGTGTTGTGGAATCAAATCAATTTATCGATCTACCCAAACGTCTTTGCGCTACATCCAAGCAAGTATTTGAAATAGACTATTAGTCTATACAAGTTTAGAGTGTTGTTATCAGAAAGTATTACAAGTTGTAAGTATCACGGATAATTTTTCAAAACCCAAATATAATTTGCTTTCGCACGAGTTTAACAATAGACGAGAAACGTAGATAAGGTTTAAACTAAGGAATTTTTCTCACAACTATACCCAGCACATAAAAAATAAGTCGGATAATTCTTAACTTAGCTAAACCATACACACATGTAAGAATTTAACAAACAACTATTATTGAAATACATATTAGTCTAGACATATTAACTTTGAAACAGCCTTTACCAACACTGGCTAGCGAAAAAGCGAATACACAGACATGTCTTTTAAATAGAAAACAGATATTTAATACAACACACGGATAAGGAATAATAAGTTAGTCTCGGAGTTAACATCTTAACAAAACACACAGATAAAAATAACAGAGATATTTATTTATATTTAACACCTTAACACAAAAACACGAAGACCGAAAACATAAACGAAAACAAACGAATACAACCAAAACAGATATTTTTAAACATAAAGATATTTATTGTATATATCCTAGCGAAAACAGCTATATAAAAATATTTATTTTTATACATAAAGAAGTGTTATATATTTTAACTTCCTATTATTATTTTTATATTATTATAGGGAAAAACAGACGAATACACACATATACATATACTGAGTTTACATTTAGAACTTTGCATAGGGTTTTCTTCCAGTCTCTGAGTGTTAAGAAAATACGCCTAGGAAAAAAAATGAAAACACAAACACATACCCAGATATTTTTCCACAGAGTCTTAATACCTTTAAAAAGACACAGACATATATCTCTAAAAGGCCAGAGATATTTAACACAAAATACGAATAAAAACAGAATAACATACGTTTGGTGGTGAGCTGTTGCTTTTTCAGAAGTTTGATATGAGAAGGCTTTCACAACGTTTTTTCAGAGACGTTCACCGGTCCAGGTCTGGTTAAAGAATGAGACATGTCTAAAACAATTCATGATTAAGACAATGACTTTCCAATAAAAGTAGTCCGAGCGTATGAATTTCGTGATGGAGCCAGATTGGTTGTTGTGTAGAGACACAGTTTCAGAAAATAGTTCGCGCGCAAGCGCTTCGGCATGGTTTGGTCGATAAAAACGTTATCATAACGTATGAACAGGAAAATCGACCCGCCCTGGTTTGAAACCAGATCAATGACCCGCACAAAAAACATCACGCGTAAATTTCTGTTCACGTCACTCATACACAGTTATTATATTGTATGTTTCAAACAACAAACATGCTAAAAAACGTGAGAACCCCTGATGCCAACATGTATTGAGAATCACTGATCAAGAATGTGAGAATCACTGTTCAAGAATTTGAGAATCACTGTGTTTAAAAAACATTTACAACAAATATAAATGTCTGTTTGGTACATTACCTTTTAGTTATCATATATATTTTAAAGCTTCCTTTTTAAAAGATATCATTTGTATCTTATTAAGTTCTGGATATATTTTTATATATATATTCAACACCCATATTTTGAAACAATCTATATTTTGATAAACAGAGGGACATTATCACATATTCTAGTGTTTCGAAAACATTTGTTAAAATGGTTGATCGCAAAAAAATGATTTGTCCCCTCAAACAGCTGAGAGAGAGAGAGAGAGAGAGAGAGAGAGAGAGAGAGAGAGAGAGAGAGAGAGAGAGAGAGAGAGAGAAAGAAAGAGAGAGAAAGAGAAAAAGAGAGAGAGAGAAAGAAAGAAAGAAAGAAAGAGAGAGAGAGAGAGAGGGAGAGAGAGAAAGAGAAAGAGAGAGAGAGAGAGAGAGAATGAGAATTAACAGGTAAATAAAACACAGTCTTATTTCTTATTCTATGTGAAAGAAATACCACAAGTCCGCTGTGGCAACAAAGATGTCGATTTAAAACTCAGCCTGTGGGTGACCCAACATGTTTGCGAGACATGTGACAATTTTCCCTGTCGTTTAAGTAATAAGCTTTATTAACGTGTTTGATCGTTTGTACCATACCAAGGCGTTTTTCTTTGTGTAGTTCGACAAATATGGTATGTTCTAAATATTATTTTTAATGTGATAAAAGTGTTTATTAATTTTTGCGTTATCAGATTCTGTCTTTTTATATTTGTTATGTTAACACAAATAAACCTCGCAAAAATAAAATGAACAAAAACATTTGTCTAACAGTAGGTGACAAACATGACTAAGTTTTAAACTAAGGAGAATTATTAACCTATAGTACATAATCGGTTACGTCTTATCAAAAAAAATACACACACATGTCCGGCTTTACCATAAAACAGATAAAAATAACAATTTAGTATCTGAGTTAACACACACATATTAACAGTTAGACTATTTTGAAACAGATTTTAACAACACTGGCTAGCGAAAAATCGAATACACAGACATGTCTTTTAAATAGAAAACAGATATTTTTAAAGTTATTTATGGTATCCTAACGAAAACACTTATATTTTGAAACAGATTTTTAGCAACACCGACTAGTGCACAGACATATCTTTTTGTTTAAATACTTAATACGACACACGAATACACAAACATCTAAAACTTTTTATAATTTTATTAAACAGAAATAATTATTTTTACACCCTAACACACGAAAAAACAGATATTTTTAAAGATATTTATTGTATCTGATATGAGTAAATATCATATCATGTCGATCACTTCCTGATATATATTGTTTACACACGGTATCCCGTGGTTGCAGGAAGTGACGTCGTGTCTGCTGCTCTGAATTATCAGCAGACGGCAGTTCTGATCTGGGACAAGCTAGCGTCTCGAACCGGTATTCTGCTTGTGTCGTTTGACCAGTGAGCAAGGAATGTGTCCAGTAGGACCCGCTTGTAAAATGTGTTAATTGCCTTTGGGCATCTTTATATGTCACCTGCAAGATCGATTACCATCTCTGCTTTATGCTTTCACTAACAGTATAATGTCAGATTAGTCTTAGCAGTGTATATGGAATTCTTGTGCACGTAAGTTGACTGTCACATTAAAATTGAGAGGAGCAAAATCAAGGACAGTAGAGACATGTGCTAGTAAAAGCTAAGATGTCGTATGATACTCAAATGGAGTAATTTGTACATTAAATGGATGTGAATTGTGCCAAGAAGTTGGGCCTTGTTATTGAGTACCTGAGGTGCGGGCCAGGGAGATTGTGTGTGACTGGCCAAACCAATATATAAATATTATAATTCCTGAAGTGGAATATGCAAGGACAACCCTGGAGGGTACTCAGCAGGCCATTGTATTAAAGAGTGTCAAGCCTGAAGTCTAATGCACTCTTATCACAGGACGTCGGGAGGACGGTTCCTAAAATAATAAACATTCTAACATCTACCCGCACCAGGTTCTGGGGGCCAAAGCCATTGGATGCCTAACAGCGCCTAACGAATCAGGGACTATTTTCTCAAAATGGCGGCACGCATCGTCTGCCAGACTGTTTGAATAAATGGAAGGGATTTCCATCATTATAAATGTGCCTCAAGTTGTCACTAAGTTATTAAAGTGACCTATTATTACACAGAAGTCATAGGAACTGACTATCTTCATTCAAGAAACAAAGTTTATATCAAAAATCATGGATCATATCGATGTCCTTCGATGTCAGCATGAAGCATTTCTAGGCCTAACCAGATACTAGGCTTCAATCATCGCTACCTCCTTTGCTTGTCGACGTCTCAAGAAGGAGTGTTTTCTCGGCAACAGATAAGTCTATTTATTGTTACATACAGCCTGGCTGTAGATATAATCTGTTTGCCTGATCTCTGACTTCGCCATATATGTGTTTTCATTACGTGTTTTTGATTTTGTAACAAGCGGGCTGGTTGGAAGGGACTTGGTTTGTGATCATTCAATACCGCGAAAGCTAGGTCGAATGAGCAAATCAAGCGTTCTATAGGGCAGTATCTGTGTGATTCAGATAGAGGACCCAGCATACTCTGCTGGTTGTATAAAAGTTTGCCTCTATTGAATTTAACAGATCCATTTTTGTTAGCTGTGTAGTCATGTTTATCTATTGTTTGTTTTCATAAGTACTGTCATTATTATATTTTATTTAGTTTGTTGCATTATTGTTTGTAATATTGTCTAGCCTCTTCTTACTATCATTTATTTCCTAGATGTCATAATTGGTGTGATATGCGTCTTGTCCTGTCTATGTGTAATAGAGCATTAGTTTAAATTAATTCATACATATTTTATAGTTATTCCTTTGTTTCCCATTTGTATTGCCTTTAGTTGCTCGAACCCTGTCTTGCTGTTCTCACTTGTTGTGGTTCTATTTTTTTCATTACTCCATATTGTTTAGCTGAATACATCTACTATTGCAATTATATATTGATCTGAGATTGGTGGAGTGAATATTGAATATATCTGACATATTCATATACATAAAAGTTATAATATTGTGTATTATTGATAAACACAAAAATAAGCAACCATGACTTCATTAAAGGATTTATTGAAGATTGGAAAGGAACTTAATTTGGAAGGTCCAGCTTTGCAAGCTTATATTGATAAAGAAGTAAACAGACAAGCAGAACTTCGCAAAGAGGAATTGGCAGAAAAAAGGAGACAAGAAGAGCTCCATAAGGAAGAATCAAGGAGACAAGAGGAACTCCATAAAGAAGAATTAAGGAGACAAGAGGCAGAAAAAAGGAGACAAGAAGAGCTCCGTAAAGAAGAATTGGAGGAAAAAAGGAGATCAGAAGAATTGGCTCTTGAAAGAGAAAAATTAACCAATGCCAAATCTCAAGAAGAGATCAAATCTCAACATGCTCAAGCCATAAGATTAGCTGAGATTGAACTGGAAAAATTAAAATTACAACAACCACTGTTGCATCCTGGAGTAGGAGAAGATAAAAATAAAGATCATACTACTGCCATAAGGATAAATTTGCCAAAATTTAACGCATCCATAGATGACATTTCATGCTTCCTAAATAGGTTTGAAACTTATTGTGAAGAATATAAGATTGACAAATCTACATGGACATGTAGACTTATGAATTTATTGGTTGGTGAACAATTAACTGTAGTCTCCACTTTGGATGACCAGACTAGAAAAGATTATGAAGCTGTTAAGGTCATTTTATTGCAGAGGTATCAATTAGATGATGAGGGCTATCGTCAGAAATTTCGATCTTTATACCCTGATTCTGGAAAAGATTTTACTGAATTCATTTCAGCTGTTAAACTGAATTTTTCTAGATGGATTGAACTATCCAAAACTGAAAAAACTTTTGAGGGTTTGTCAGATCTGATTCTAAGAGACAAAGTTTTGTCATCTATTAGTTCTGATTTTCTTGCGTTCCTGCAGGAAAGAAAACCAGAGAACCTAACTAAATTACAAACCTTAGGACGTCAATATCAAGTTGCACATCCTAATAGAGTACTGAGCAAAAACAATGTAAGAGACTCATTACCAGCTGCATCGGCCAGATCATTCCAAGACAATGCACCTAGGTATAGATCTAACAGCATAGATAGGAATCAAAGATTTAAACCATCCCATAATTACAGTCAAAATAGAGGTAGATACAATTTTAACAAATACCAACCTCAAAGACATTGGAATTCATATCAAGAGGATAACTTTTATCCACAAACCTCATTTAAGTCCAATAACTGGCAAAGTAGAGGAGATTATAACTCAAAAGCAAATAGAGGTCAGAAATCATTTTATAGAGGAAATGATCAAAATACAAATAAAAGATCTTATCATAACAATACTTCCAGACAATCAAGAAACACTGAAAGTGCCAATGCCATTGTTCATGATAATAATCAGAACCATAATGATATTGTAGCACATGCAAATTCATGCAGTGTAGACTTAGCAAATAGTGATAACTGCACTAATTGCAATTCTTTATTTCAGCCTCAAGGAGTGCAAAGATTATTATGCGGACACCCTCTCCCAGTCATGTCATCTTTTGAAAGTACTGGTTCATTGATCTTGAACAGAGGTTTTGTCAATAATAAGTTAGCATCTTTACTCAGGGACACAGGTGCAACCACCATTGGTGTGCGCAAGGCCTTGGTTGATAGGGTGGATTATACAGGAAAACAAGTGAAATGTATTACTTTTGGTGGAACGGTGGAATATTACCCCACAGCAGAGGTGTTTTTGGACACACCGTATTTCACAGGACGAACACTGGTATGCCTCTTGGACAATCCAATTGCTGGAATTATTATGGGAAACATACCTAAATTGCATGAATGCACACAGGAAGATATTGAAATATGGGAAAGACAACACTTGTTATGTTCAAATGCTGTGACTACCAGAGCTCAGTCTCGCATGGACAATGATCATCACAAACCAGTCATTGATGTATTACCTGAAGATATAACTGAAGATATCACTTCAGAAGATGAAGTAGAAAAGGAAAATAATGATCATGATATAATTCATTATCAACAGGAAAATAATGATGATATTAAGGTAATGAATGATATGAATGATGATGATAACAATTTATTTCAGATGGAGCTCATTGAAAAGGAAACCTTTATACAAAGACAGAGAGATGATATTTCCTTAAAAAATATTTTCATATCGCTCATTTGAATGATGTAATGATAGATGACTGTGCAAAACACTGGTATACTATCAAAAATGGGATTTTAGTAAGAAACTATCAATTTGCTAATTCCTTAAAGAAACAGATTAAGGTACCAGCTTGTTTTCGACCATTCATTTTATGACATGCACATGACATTGAATGTGCAGGACACTTAGGTGTTGCTAGAACAAAACAAAGAGTTTTGTCATATTTTTTTTGGCCCGGAATTACGAAAGACGTCAAATTATTTTGTCGTACATGTACCATTTGCCAAAGTGTAGCAACCAGAAAACCAAAACATGATGCGCCCATTCAAGCATCTGATATTTCTTTGCGTCCCTTCGCAAAGATGGCCATTGACATTATTGGCCCTTTAAAGGTAACATCAGCCAGAGGTCATCAATATGTGTTGACCTGCATAGATATGTGCACACGCTGGCCAGAAGCAATTCCTTTAAAAACCATCACCACGGTAGATATTGCTGATGCATTATTTTTGATTTTCAGTAGAATAGGTTTTCCAGAAAACATTCTATCTGATAGAGGAACTCAGTTAGTTTCAGATGCTATGAAACAGGTTATGGATATGTTTGGGATTCAAAGATCCCTTAGTTCAATATACCATCCTCAGTCTAATGGGAAAATAGAAGTCCTCAACAGATCCTTAAAGCAAATGCTACATAAGGTTACAATTCATCATCATCTCAACCCACAACCCGTCATGGGTCGTAGGGGTGCCATGGTGGAAGCATCAGCAGACAGGGTCCTCCACTGCTCTCTATTCTCAGCAATGCGTATAAGTGTGGAGAAACCGTGTCCTGCCCATTCTTTGATGTTATCAGCCCAGGATTTTCTTTGCCTTCCTCTTCTCCGTTTACCTTCGACTGTTCCCTGGAGGATCGTTTTCGAAAGGGAGTCATGACGAGTTACATGCCCAAACCAGGCAAGCTTTCGACGTTTCACTATTGACAAAAGTGGTTCTTGATGGCCTGCATTGGTGTTTATCTTCTCTCTAACATAGACATTTGTTTTGTGCTCTTTATAGCAAATGCGCAAAATTCTTCTGTAACATTTATGCTCGAAAGCCTGAATCCTTCGCTCCGTATCTGCAGTGAGTGTCCAGCCCTCACACCCATACAAGAGAATAGATAATACAAGTGATTTGTATAATTTGATCTTCACAGGAAAACTGATGTTACTTTTCCAGATCACATTCAACCTTGTCATGGCAGCTGAGGCCATCTCAAGTCTTGTCTTGATTTCTTTATTTGATCTTCCATCACTACATATAGTGGACCCGAGATATTTAAAGGTGTTAACTTCTTCTAACGTTTGCCCATTTAACGTAATGTTGGTCGGAACATGTTTCTTATGGCTATTCACCAATATCTTGCTTTTTTCTATATTAATTTCCATCCCATATGTTCTTGTTACTTTCTCCAGTCTAGAGGTAAGGTCTTGAAGTTCTGATTCTGTTCCAGCTATCAGATCAATATCATCAGCAAAACGTAGATTACACAGAGGTCGGCCTCCAATCGATATGGTTGATTTATAATCGTAGAGAGCCTCCTGCATAATATGTTCTAGATAAATGTTAAAGAGCACTGGTGACAGGATACATCCCTGGCGAACTCCTACAGTTGTTTTGAAAAATTCTCCAATGTCATTGCTTACAATTAAATATCCTCAAAATTGGGACAGAGTCCTGCCGGCTATATTATTTGCTTATCGGGAGATAAAAAACGAACATACAGGCTTTAGTCCATTTGAATTAGTTTTTGGCGCCCGACCACGCGGCCCAATGTCTATATTAAAACAACTTTTAATTGGTGCTGAGATGAACAAGGAGGTTCAGACCTCATATCAGTATGTGGTCAATTTGAGAAAAAAAATAATAGACGCATGCCAGATAGCAGTAGGTTCATCTGAAAAGGCAAAGCTTAGGGCGAGGTTATTTATTAACTAAAACCGTAAATTACGCCAACTTTGGCCTGGTGATGAAGCTTACGTATTATTACCCAGGAGAGATAACAAATTATTAGTCTCGTGGAGAGGACCTTACAGGATTGTGGAGAAACTGTCTGATGTTGATTATATTGTCTCAGTAGAGGGAAAAGAGAAAACTTTTCATATCAATATGTTACAGCAGTTTCATACACGTCCACCATATCTGAGACCAGTCTTCGAGGCTCTTGATCAATCTGTCTGTCGTCATTCTTCTTTGGCTGTCATACAAGAAGAAAATTCTGATTTGACTGATGGTAATGACTCATTATTGGTATTACCTAGTCTTCACTACTTGTCTACTGAAAGTTGGAAAGATGTGGATATATCACCAACTCTATCTTCTTCCCAGAAAGAACAGGTTACTTCTATCTTACGTTCTTTTACTGATGTCCTTACTGATGTCCCAGGACACACTGATATCATCGAACATGATATCATTTTGACAGACTTTCAACCCATTAAGTTGAAACCTTACCCTATCCCTATACATTTACAAGGGCAAGTTAAAGAGGAACTAGAACAGATGGTGAAATTAAATGTTATTTCTCCATCTCATTCCCCTTATTGTTTTCCTATGGTTTTGATCAGGAAAAAAGACAAATCTATACGCATATGCATAGATTTTAGACGTTTAAATTCGGTCACCATCCAAGACGCGGAACCAATGCCCGTGTTGGAGTCTTTATTAGATAGACTAGCTACAGCTACATTTTTTTTTCAAAATTTGATCTATCTAAAGGCTATTTTCAAGTACCATTAACGGAACGATCCAAGCCTTATACTGCTTTCGCAACTCCATTAGGACTATTTCAATTTAACTATATGTCTTTTGGCTTAGTTAACGCACCTGCGACCTTCGTTCGCATGATGAGACGACTCTTCTCTGACAGAGACGACCTTATTACTTACATTGACGACATTTGTCTGTTTCATCAATCATGGGATGAACATTTGAAGGGTATTCAATCCTTACTTACCACCCTACGTCGTCATAATCTATCTTCACGTCCATCTAAGACTAAAATTGGATTTCAGGAGATTTCATTTTTAGGTTATAAAGTAGGAGGAGATTTTTTGAAAACAGAGGATACTACTATCTCTAGGATTCTAAACCTTGATATGCCTAAGACCAAAAAACAGGTTAGAAGTATTCTAGGGCTCCTAAACTTTTATCGTAAGTTTATCCCTAATTTTGCAGAGTATACGTCTGTGTTATCATCACTGGTGAAGAAGGAGTCACCAAATAGGTGTATCTATAGTCATGATGTTAATGTGGCCTTAAATAGATTAAAATGTCTGTTTTCCAAGTTGCCTATATTGAGATTGCCTGATCCATCTAAACATTTTATTCTTACAGTAGACGCTTCCAACATGTCAATTGGAGGTGTGCTTTTGCAGGAATGGAAAGGCTGTTTACATCCAACACTGTATGTTAGCAGGAAGCTAACGCCGACGGAGCAACGTTACTCGGTCATCGAGAGAGAGCTACTGGCTCTTGTATTCTGCTTCTCCAAACTTCAACGCTACCTGCTTGGTGCAAGTTTTACACTCGAGACAGACCAGAGGGCACTGTCTTACCTCAAAACAGCGAGATTCAAGAATGCTAAAGCAGCGCGTGCCTCAGTGGCTCTTCAACCCTACAACTACCAGATTAAACCCATCGCAGGAAAGTTGAACGTGATGGCAGATGTGCTATCCAGATGCATGAAGCATCCACTATCGCCAGTTGTCTCCGCAAATGCTGCTTCAATCCAACTTTGATGCTCATTGATAACACTACTTCCTTTGGGACAAGTCAGGAATTGTTTCACAAAGGTAGCATCATGAACTAAAGAACATAACTTCTTTTAACTCATATAGTGCATACTTCAAAGAGTACAGCCAAATTGCTTCCTTACGAGTGCCTGAAAACATACCTTTATGTTTGTCTAATATTAATTTAGAGACACTATGCCAAGCAACATGATGATGATGAATTTCTGTCCATCCAAAATCAAGATATATATTCAAGCGTTCGTCACATGATGTCTAATGCAATTGCTCAAGAACAATACTTGGTTACTTCATGCACATTGTACAATGACTTTTGGCAGTATAACAATCAAAGGCGGTGCAATTCAGATAATCTGATACATTTTTAAGAAACTTTTTGCACTAATTAACTATCTCAAAAATTGTGTATAGAAAGGGAAGTAACTAAAATTACTGACTACAAAGTTCAAAAAGGGACATAACCAACAAATGACACGTCATCACATACGTATGAAATTCTCAGGTACAGAATGAACAATAGTATCGGTGCTGCTTATGATATTGCATGGAAGACAAACATCGACAACCAACATAGATGGAAATTGGATTTTTCCTTCACTGAACTATTTCTTTCCGGCATAATATATCACTAATGTGCAAACTAATGACTCACTGAAACTTTTATTCTTTTAAATACTCCTACAGGAAGAACTGTGTATGGTCTAACATGACCAGTTTTACTAACACTGTTGATATGACATTGGTTCATTAATGTATCATTATATCAAGTGAATTACAGTGGTGCTTCCACTTATTATAACTTATATCCTTCATATGTGTAGATATTAAGTAATATATCTTCATATGACATCTCACTAACATTGTCATTCACCACATGACATTGCATACATACAAATATTAATAACTATTTTGACTTATTGTCACAGTCACCACTTATATTTTATATTGTCTGCCTCATATATTCTATTATGTCTTTGAGTGCTTATTACGCATTTCATTTGATAGATAGGTAGACTTACATACCGACACGACTTAGGGAGTTTGTTGACATGGTATGCTGTGTGAGTGCCATGACTGACATATTGACCTTTCTTATCTGTCTTCTATTTAATGTAGCTACCTCACATTTGTGTCAAAAGAGCGTCTGCTAACGATAATGGGTTTAGTTATGTTATTACTAAATACCACACCTTGTGTGTTAAATTGTCGATTATGGAGCACACCTCTAGGTGCTATCATAATGATGACAGTTGAGTATTTGGATATTGTCACATGGTTTCTCCAGTGACCTTGTAAGATTGTACTATGAAAATAATGAAAAATTCCTTTTCATTATTTTAATCCAGGGGGGGAGTAAATGATATGAGTAAATATCATATCATGTCGATCACTTCCTGATATATATTGTTTACACACGGTATCCCGTGGTTGCAGGAAGTGACGTCGTGTCTGCTGCTCTGAATTATCAGCAGACGGCAGTTCTGATCTGGGACAAGCTAGCGTCTCGAACCGGTATTCTGCTTGTGTCGTTTGACCAGTGAGCAAGGAATGTGTCCAGTAGGATCCGCTTGTAAAATGTGTTAATTGCCTTTGGGCATCTTTATATGTCACCTGCAAGATCGATTACCATCTCTGCTTTATGATTTCACTAACAGTATAATGTCAGATTAGTCTTAGCAGTGTATATGGAATTCTTGTGCACGTAAGTTGACTGTCACATTAAAATTGAGAGGAGGAGCAAAATCAAGGACAGTAGAGACATGTGCTAGTAAAAGCTAAGATGTCGTATGATACTCAAATGGAGTAATTTGTACATTAAATGGATGTGAATTGTGCCAAGAAGTTGGGCCTTGTTATTGAGTACCTGAGGTGCGGGCCAGGGAGATTGTGTGTGACTGGCCAAACCAATATATAAATATTATAATTCCTGAAGTGGAATATGCAAGGACAACCCTGGAGGGTACTCAGCAGGCCATTGTATTAAAGAGTGTCAAGCCTGAAGTCTAATGCACTCTTATCACAGGACGTCGGGAGGACGGTTCCTAAAATAATAAACATTCTAACATTTACCCGCACCAGTATCCTAACGAAAACACTTATATTTTTAAAGATATACATCCTAACACAGAGTACCGAATACACAGACAGACAGACACACACACACACACACACACAAACACACACACATTTAGACCTTTGTGTAGGTTATGTCTTCACAGTGTCTGTTAAGAAAAATACGCCTAGCGAACAACAAACGGCCAGATATTTAAACAGAGAAATAACAGACATATATTTAACATTCTAACGTGTTTCTCACTTTTTTGTTAAGTTTTATTTCAAAAATACTTTGTTAGATACTCTATTTTTTATTTTTTTTTTTGGTAAAACTTTTGTTTAAAATGGTTGGTCGCAAAGACAAAACTTATCTTTAATGCCTTTCTTTCCCCGTCAACAAACCATCCAGACACCTGCGCGTATTACAAATAAACGATAACTGGATTTATGCTGGAACGTGCCGAAACAGACCTCAAAGTATTCACATCTGTTCCTGAGTAAATAACCGCTAAGGGCTCAAGTAGTAGTAGGGAATGCGAAACTTAGTTAGCATTCTGGTGGAGCCATGGTGGAGCGCTGGTGGAGCGCATGACTTTTATATAAGGGAAATGTGGTGGAGCAAGATGGCGGACTTGAGATAACAAGAAGAGTGGTATATGGGGCAAGATGGCGGAGTTGAGATAACAAGGAGAGGAGGGGCAAGATGGCGGACTTGAGATAACAAGAAGAGGTGGAGCAAGATGGCGGACTTGAGATAACAAGAAGAGGGTATATGGGGCAAGATGGCGGACTTGAGATAACAAGAAGAGGTGGAGCAAGATGGCGGACTTGAGATAACAAGGGGGAGATAAGTAGGTTGTTGTATTGCATTACTTTTTTATATAGGGAAAATTTGGCAAGATGGCGGAGTTGAGATAACAAGAAGAGGAGGTGCAAGATGGCGGACTTGAGATAACAAGAAGAGGAGGGTCAAGATGGCGGACTTGCGATAACAAGAAGAGGAGGGTCAAGATGGCGGACCTGAGATAACAAGAAGAGGATTTTTAAACAGAGATAATAGTTAGATAACAAGAAGAGGATTTTTAGGGAAGATGGCCGACATGAGCTAACAAGAAGAGTATAATAGTTAGAGGGTAATAGTTACATAACAAGGCGCGCTGCAGAATACTAACCGTTTTGCGCATTCCCTACTACTACTTGAGCCCTTAGCGGTTATTTACTCAGGAACAGATGTGAATACTTTGAGGTCTGTTTCGGCACGTTCCAGCATAAATCCAGTTATCGTTTATTTGTAATACGCGCAGGTGTCTGGATGGTTTGTTGACGGGGAAAGAAAGGCATTAGAGATAAGTTTTGTCTTTGCGACCAACCATTTTAAACAAAAGTTTTACCAAAAAAAAAAAAAAAAATAGAGTATCTAACAAAGTATTTTTGAAATAAAACTTAACAAAAAAGTGAGAAACACGTTAGAATGTTAAATATATGTCTGTTATTTCTCTGTTTAAATATCTGGCAGTTTGTTGTTCGCTAGGCGTATTTTTCTTAACAGACACTGTGAAGACATAACCTACACAAAGGTCTAAATGTGTGTGTGTGTGTGTGTGTGTGTGTGTGTGTGTGTGTGTCTGTGTATTCGGTACTCTGTGTTAGGATGTATATCTTTAAAAATATAAGTGTTTTCGTTAGGATACAATAAATATCTTTTAAAATATCTGTTTTTTCGTGTGTTAGGGTGTAAAAAAAATTATTTCTGTTTAATAAAATTATAAAAAAAGTTTTAGATGTTTGTGTATTCGTGTGTCGTATTAAGTATTTAAACAAAAAGATATGTCTGTGCACTAGTCGGTGTTGCTAAAAATCTGTTTCAAAATATAAGTGTTTTCGTTAGGATACCATAAATAACTTTAAAAATATCTGTTTTCTATTTAAAAGACATGTCTGTGTATTCGATTTTTCGCTAGCCAGTGTTGTTAAAATCTGTTTCAAAATAGTCTAACTGTTAATATTTGTGTGTTAACTCAGATACTAAATTGTTATTTTTATCTGTTTTATGGTAAAGCCGGACATGTGTGTATATTTTTTTTTTATAAGACTTAACCGATTATGTACTATAGGTTAATAATTTTCGTTAGTTTTAAACTTAGTCATGTTTGTCACCTACTGTTAGACAAATGTTTTTGTTCATTTTATTTTTGCGAGGTTTATTTGTGTTAACATAACAAATATAAAAAGACAGAATCTGATAACGCAAAAATTAATAAACACTTTTATCACATTAAAAATAATATTTAGAACATAACATATTTGTCGAACTACACAAAGAAAAACGCCTTGGTATGGTACAAACGATCAAACACGTTAATAAAGCTTATTACTTAAACGACAGGGAAAGTCGTCACATGTCTCGCAAACATGTTGGGTCACCCACAGGCTGAGTTTTAAATCGACATCTTTGTTGCCACAGCGGACGTGTGGTATTTCTTTCACATAGAATAAGAAATAAGACTGTGTTTTATTTACCTGTTTATTCTCATTCTCTCTCTCTCTCTCTTTCTCTCTCTTTCTTTCTTTCTTCCTCTCTCTCTCTCTTTTTTTCTTTCTCTCTCTCTCTCTTTTTCTCTTTCTCTCTCTTTCTTTCTCTCTAACTCTCTCTCTCTCTCTATCAGCTGTTTGAGGGGACAAAACATTTTTTTGCGATCAACCATTTTAACAAATGTTTTCGAAACACTAGAATATGTGATAATGTACCTCTGTATATCAAAATATAGATTGTTTCAAAATATGGGTGTTGAATATATATATATATATATAAATATATCCAGAACTTAATAAAATACAAATGATATCTTTTAAAAAGCAAGCTTTAAAATATATATGATAACTAAAAGGAAATGTACCAAACAGACACTTATATTTGTTGTAAATGTTTTTTTAAACACAGTGATTCTCAAATTCTTGAACAGTGATTCTCACATTCTTGATCAGTGATTCTCAATACATGTTGGCATCAGGGGTTCTCACGTTTTTTTAGCATGTTTGTTGTTTGAAACATACAATATAATAACTGTGTATGAGTGACGTGAACAGAAATTTACGCGTGATGTTTTTTGTGTGGGTCATTGATCTGGTTTCAAACCAGGGCGGGGTCGATTTTCCTGTTCATACGTTATGATAACGTTTTTATCGACCAAACCATGCCGAAGCGCTTGCGCGCGAACTATTTTCTGAAACTGTGTCTCTACACAACAACCAATCTGGCTCCATCACGAAATTCATACGCTCGGACTACTTTTATTGGAAAGTCATTGTCTTAGTCATGAATTGTTTTAGACATGTCTCATTCTTTAACCAGACCTGGAGCGGTGAACGTCTCTGAAAAAAACGTTGTGAAAGCCTTCTCATATCAAACTTCTGAAAAAGCAACAGCTCACCACCAAACGTATGTTATTCTGTTTTTATTCGTATTTTGTGTTAAATATCTCTGGCCTTTAAGAGAAATATGTCTGTGTCTTTTTAAGGGTATTAAGACTCTGTGGAAAAATATCTGGGTATGTGTTTGTGTTTTCATTTTTTTTTCCTAGGCGTATTTTCTTAACATTCAGAGACTGGAAGAAAACCCTATGCAAAGTTCTAAATGTAAACTCAGTATATGTATATGTGTGTATTCGTCTGTTTTTCCCTATAATAATATAAAAATAATAATAGGAAGTTAAAATATATAACACTTCTTTATGTATAAAAAATAAATATTTTTATATAGCTGTTTGTTTTCGCTAGGATATATACAATAAATATCTTTATGTTTAAAAATATCTGTTTTGGTTGTATTCGTTTGTTTTCGTTTATGTTTTCGGTCTTCGTGTTTTTGTGTTAAGGTGTTAAATATAAATAAATATCTCTGTTATTTTTATCTGTGTGTTTTGTTAAGATGTTAACTCCGAGACTAACTTATTATTCCTTATCCGTGTGTTGTATTAAATATCTGTTTTCTATTTAAAAGACATGTCTGTGTATTCGCTTTTTCGCTAGCCAGTGTTGGTAAAGGCTGTTTCAAAGTTAATATGTCTGGACTAATAGGTATTTTAATAATAGTTGTTTGTTAAATTCTTACATGTGTGTATGGTTTAGCTAAGTTAAGAATTATCCGACTTATTTTTTATGTGCTGGGTATAGTTGTGAGAAAAATTCCTTAGTTTAAACCTTATCTACGTTTCTCGTCTATTGTTAAACTCGTGCGAAAGCAAATTATATTTGGGTTTTGAAAAATTATCCGTGATACTTACAACTTGTAATACTTTCTGATAACAACACTCTAAACTTGTATAGACTAATAGTCTATTTCAAATACTTGCTTGGATGTAGCGCAAAGACGTTTGGGTAGATCGATAAATTGATTTGATTCCACAACACATGCGCTCGAGTCGTATTTCTGTACTCACAAGCTGCTTCTATAAAGAACTTCTCATAGTAACTACAAACATATTACTTTAAAAATAACTAAGGACCCGAGTCACTACAAACTACCTAACCAGCCAGTGAAAATTAGACAACATAATAGTTTAGAAAATAGCGTATTTTGGCTTTTAAAACAATAATGAACTACACACGGAAAAAGATAGAGATAATACAATCAACATATTACATTAAGTCACCTTGCTATAACCATGATTGAAACTAACATACACTTTAATAAATACTTATATTTTCGTTATTTTAAAAAAGGACAGGTCAACTTTGTACTGTCTCGCGAACGGGCTGAGTTTTAAATCCATATCTTTATCTTTGCTTCCACAGCGCGCGTGCGCGTGGACCATTCTGATATGTTACACAAAATTATTTCCTTTGATAACAGACTAAACAATAAGACTAGTTATAAGGCAGAGTAGGCGTGTGTATACCTATCTATAAGTCTGTGTTTTATTTACCTGTTTATTCTCTCTCTCTCTTTCTCTCTTCCTCTCTCTCTTTCTCTTTCTCTCTCTCTCTCTTTCTCGCTTTCTCTCTCTGTCTCTCTCTCTCTCTCTCTCTCTCTCTCATTACATGTATTTAATTTTATTTATGTGTGCGTAACGTCTTTTTGTTCGTCTTTTCACAGATGGAGTCAACTCAACGACGGGGCTATGCCTGTTTACGCTGCCAGTCTGTTTTCAAGCGAGGTCATGATCTTACTCGGCATATGGCCACAGCACACGACCGCCACAATCATGAGTGCGCTTTCTGTGGTTTAGTATTTACCAGACCCGATACGCTGAAACGTCACATAGAGAATAAACATAGACCCGTTTCCAGCATGGAACAGACAGACACATCAGTGGTACAAAACAACATAATATGTATCCGATGTGGACAGACTTTCACCCGCCGTGCCGACCTATTGCGTCACTGCAAGGTCGCGCACTCGCTGACTCTACTAGTATGTGAGTTCTGCAATAAAAACTTTACCCGCCTTGACAATCTACGCATCCACAGAAAACACCAACACACCTCTTCAACAGCAGCAGACACCGCAGCAACACCGCAGAACCCACCAATACCACCGCACCATAATGACCGCGCACTATCATCAGGTGTCACAACAACAGACTCAAGATCGGCGCACCAACAGACACCACCAGCCGGTGCCATAACAGACTCAGCATCTATGGTGGCCTCTACCACCACAACAACTTCCACACTACCAAGAGCCCCCTATTCAACAAGTCCCACCCCATCTCACCCACCAAAAACAGGCCAGACCAAGAAACGCCCCATGACCAGTACCCAGTCCCATATAAAAAAAAAACCCGCTTGACGTCTGAAGAAAACAGCTTACAAGACTTACAGGCTGATCTTAAACAAATCTACACTGATAACTGGGACGCGATTAAAACACACTCCAACATCCATAAATATTTATCGACTTTCACTTTCTCCCATAGACCAGACAGAACAGACCCCATCGAATGGACAAGTCTCTTGCTCCCTGTCTTTACACAACAGACAAAACGCTTCAAAATTAATTACAGCCATAACGTAGTTTTGAGAAACAGAGAAACAAACCAATTACGCTTATTTCATGCCTCACATAATAATGCAATCGTCTTAGATCAACCCCACTTAGTCAAAAATCTTACAGATTTCAAATCTTTTCTCTCACAGTTACACGACAGCGACATTATCACACATGCACAATTAAACAGACCCAACACAAAATATTATGTTGAAGCAATCCCGGCCACATCCTTCTATCTATATCATATTCAAGACCACTTAATCGCTTGAACAAACACCACAACAAAATAGACAAAGATACATTCTTAGAAGTCCTCAATACACAACAAGCACGGGGCGGGAAAAATATCGGGTTCAGAGCACACAAATCCTCCATCTACACCTACGAACAACACCGCAACTCTTTGTCTTACTTCTACATCAAACTACAGGTGCATCCCGACAACGTCACCACATCACCCCTCAACATTGAAACTGTCTTTCTCTCTCTCTTTCTCTCTCTCTCTCTCTCTCTCTCTCTCTCTCTCTTTCAGATACGTAGACATATCCAATACACAACACCTCTCTATTTCTTACGACGTGACGACTCCCCTCAAGGTCTGGCCTGCAGCTGTGATATTTTTATTGTAAATATTGTATATTTTGAACATACATCCTTCCTATATATATGTTATTTTTCAATTGTACATTCATTTGTGATTTGATAATATCAATGTTTGATAACGTTAAAAAATACAAACTGTCTTTCATATATAATTATTTTACATTCATTTGCTAAAAAATTACTGCACAATGTATTATGTTAAAAAATACTATATATTACCATATTCGTTTTGATACTACAAAAACACTATTGAATATAAAATAAAAACTATATTAACTAAAACACCTTTTTGTTACCTATATCGTCTAATTGTTTGTCTAACTGTTCGTCTAATTGTTCGTATATCTGTTGTAAAATATATGTCTAAATATATCGTCTTCTTATTATCTAAGTCTATCGTCTAACTGTTCGTCTAACTGTTGTAAAATATGTCTATATGTAAAATAAACAATACACAACAATACCGTGACGCACTTTCGATGGTAGACCTAGTACAGGTCTCTAACACTTCACTCCCATATATATATATATATATATATATATATATATATATATATATATATATATATATATATATATATATATATATATTGTATATACAACAATTAAAATACACGCACACAAAAACTCATACCCCAACACACCCCACGATTCAACAGCCACTCAAACTACAAGACACAATTAAGACACCTACAACCAAACACTCTACCGGTACAATACATCACACACAAAATTCACCCTAACCCAACCCGCCAGCTACATCGTCACCCACGCCAGCACAAAAAAGGCACTTCAAAAACCCTCTTAGTAACCCAACATTATCGATTTTTTATATTTTTTATACATATATTGTATGTATACATGTATAAACAAACACACCAATACACTACCAACACAATACTTCACACAAAAATCCCCCTCTAACCTACACCCGTCTGTCTCACACACAGCTCGTTCATAACTTCTCCTTGCATAGCTCAGCTCCCAAAGTAAAACAAAAACCCAACATTTGAATCCTCACTCAAGGTCAGACACCGCAACTTAAGGGACGTAACCACTAGTCTTGACCTCTTCTCTTTCTATTGATTATTTCCCCTTCGGAATATATCGCTATATAAAAAGTCATGCGCCGCCGCCTAAAACGCCGCCGCCTGAAATCGATCGAGTTTTTTGCTATATAAAAGTTATGCGCCGCCGCCTGAATCCTAACCAAGTCCGCCATTGTATACTACTGACTGGTCACCTAACCTCGTAAAAGCTTCTAACACTTCATTTCCCTAAGACAATCTCTGCCATGGGCCTGCCTTTATCTTTGTAATAGATAAAACAATTAATATGATAGATGTTATCTTCTATCGGATGTGGGGCTAGTTGTGATAAGTTTTTGTACAAGCAACAATCATTCACATAGCACATGTGTAGATCATATTAAGAATAGCAATAAAATTATACTAATGAATATTTTACATACATATCTTGCGAAGTCTATACGAACCTGCACAGAGTGAAATCATACAACACCGCTTGGTTAATACCAAGGTGCCCACAAGTTGTGCGTTTAAATGGCGTTTGCTGTTGTTGTTGTTGTTTTGATGAGTTGATGGGTGGAGATCGGGCACTAACAGCTGTCCGTTATTGCCTCTTCTCGTTTCATCTTGGTCTACCCTGTTCAACCTGAAAGTTGGTTATAGTTGGGGTAGTTAGTGTCATTTTATTTACTAATTTTGTATTCAATTTAAATAACTATTGTCTTTTGTAGTAGCTGATTTTTATTTATATTAGTATTTGTAAACTTTATTTTCTCTTTTGTATTGTTTATTGCTATCTATTGTCCTTTACACTTGGTTTTAATTTGTATTATTATTTGTTCTTTTTGAGTTGTTACCCTCTATTTTTTTATATACTTCGTTGTCTTTCCTTATCCTATGAGTTAGTTTTTTGTTAATGCTTGTTAGTTCTTGTTGCTTAATTTCTATTTAGTTGGATGTTTTTCCTGAAGAATTAACCTTATATGTTTTCCTTTGTTTTATATATATATCTTTTAAGTATTGATTGGGCATCTCTTGGGGCATCTATACTTAAAACCTTATCACCTGTCATGTCTATATTGTGATTTCTATAGTAAGTTTTTAATTCAAGCCTTTGTTGTTCGTACTTTTTACAGTGGATCAGGTAGTGGTCTATGTCATTCTCTTCCTGACATTTTTGGCAGTGTGGTTCCTCTATCATAAAGTATGCTGCACCGAGACGGAGACGCCACCGTTTTTTGTTTGATGGTATCTTTAATTCTTCTCTGACCTGGCACGTCCTCGTTGGTTCTTTCAGCAGTGTGAACGCGTGTCTGCCTTTTCTTCCATGATGTCTTCCATTCCTCGTTTATAGTTATCTTCACTTGGTTCTTGATCTCCGACCTTCCCAGTCCTGCTCTTATATTGTTTTCACTTGTTCTTCCATTCTTGGCGTTCTCATCTGCCAACTCGTTACCAGCAATACCTATGTGTGCTGGAACCCACACTAGCCTCACACTACATCCTCTGTTCCCTAGTGATGTATTAATTGCTAGAATTTCTTCCTTTATGTCTTGCCGGCTACATTTACCTGGGTGTTCTAGTGCTTGTAGTGATGATAGTGAGTCTGTAAATATCGAAACAGCTTCTGGTGGGTTATCTTCGATTATTTCTAAACTTTTAAGAATTGCTACCATCTCTGCGGTAAAAATCGAAGCCCCTTCAGTTACACTGTAGCTCTTTTTGTTCTCCATTGTGGTATTACAACTACGACACCTAGTTGCCCATTATCATCCTTGGATCCATCAGTGTAGACGGCAAGACTTTGTTTAGTTAGTTGATCTATGAACTTTCTACTTATCATTTTGGCTTCCTTAACTTCTATGTTTTGTTTGATCTTTTCAGTAAGTGAGTAGTCTATGGTTGGTGTTTTTAGTTCCCAGGGTGGTATTTTGCTTCTATATTTATTACTATTGTTAATTGTGTTTGATAGTTCTTTGAACTGCGTTAGATCTTCTATAGTTCTCCACCCTGTTGGATATCTATCTTTATTTAAGGGGATGTCCCATACACTTGGTTGGTTTTTGACAAATGCTTTATGTGCTGGGTGGGTCACTTCTTGTGCTACTTTACTCCAATAATTTAATCTTAGTTCCTTCCGCCTTAGACCAAGGGGTAGTATGCCAAGAGCTACTTCCAGTGCTTCTTCTGGTGTCGATATAAACACACCTGTAATGGTTCTCATGGCTGCATTTTGAATTTTGTCTAGTTTTGCTTTGTTGGAAGCTGCAGCTGAGTCATAGACTATGCTGGCATAATCCAGTTTCCCCCTGATGAAAGACTTGTAGAACATAAGCATTATTTTATTGCTGGCACCCCCCCATCCATTGCCTTTTATAATCCTTAGTATATTTAGGGGTCCCCTACAGCTTTCTACTAAATTGTCTATATGTTTATTATAATTTAGTTGTTTATCTAAAGTTATGCCCAGAAATCTTGTTGTTGCGTAGGTACATATTTTCTGTCCTTTAATGGTTATATTGATTTTGTTATTTTTTTTTAAATTTCCTTTGCTGAAAATCATACGTACTGTTTTGTTTACATTAATTTGGAAGCCCCAACTTTTCATCCCCTCTGAAACTTTATCTATTTGATTTTGAAGTTTTTTGTAAACATGATCCAAGTTTTTTCCAGATCGCCAAATGGCACAGTCATCTGCAAATTGCGATACTGCATTCTTAATGTCGTTAAATTCATCTGTTAAATCATTTACAGCTATAGTGAAAATTGAAGGTGAAATCACTAATCCCTGAGGAATCCCATTCTGTTGTTCATATATATCCGACTTATCATTGTTTACTTGTACAGCAAAATACCTGTCCTGTAAAAAGTTTTCTATATACCTATAGGTTTTACCAGTAATGCCAATCTTTTTCATTTTGTAATGAGCTCCATCTCGCCAGCATTCATCATATGCTCTTGCGACATCTAGAAAGACTACTACTGTTTTCTCTTTTCTCTTGAAACCTAGATTTACATCGTGTTCTAATCTTACAAGCTGGTCTACTGTACTTCTGTCTGCTCTAAACCCTGACTGGTTTGGGCTATATAACTGATTTTTTTCCAGGTAGAATTTAACTCTTTTGTTAACAACAGTTTGCAGTATTTTACCTAGTTGTAATGTTAAGGAGATAGGCCTATATGAACTTACATCATGGGCTTCCTTATTGGGTTTTAGGATGGGTACTATCATAGCTACTTTCCATGCTTTTGGTATCTTTCCTAAGCTTCAGATTTTGTTATAAAGGAAAGTTATTATCTTTATAGTTCTTTTGGGTACTTTTTTAAGGATTTCATAACTAAGTATATCTTGCCCTGAGGCAGTATTAGATTTATCTTTTATTGCATTAGTTACTTCTTCCTCTGTTATATCAGCATCTAAATAGCTTGTTTCATCTATCTGGTCTGGTAGTTCTTTTGAAAACTGTATCCTAAGTCTTTCTCTTCTCTCATTTTCTTCCTGTCCAAGACTACTTTTTGCACTGACTTTATAGAAATACTCGGCTAGGGCATTAGCTTTTTCTTTGTCTGTTTCTGCTCTCTTTGGTAGTTTGATTGTTGGCATTATTGTTTTCTTATTGTTCCCTTTGATTGCCTTAAGCTTTTTCCATACTTCTTTAATTTGTGTTCTAGGTTTAAGTGACTGACAAAACTCCTTCCAATTAGTTTCTTTGGCTTTAAATATTGTTCTGTTGGAT
>JAMPIV010009144.1:0-165314 GCA_024509875.1 Oreohelix idahoensis
AAATTTCTCGATGAGAGGTCACAACAAGTGGGCCTGAAAAAAACACAAGGAAAAGACAAAGATTGTGAGAATAAATAAAAGAAATGATAACAATGTTGAAGAAACACAACTAAATGATATAGAATCGTATACATATCTTGGAAGTAATATAGACAAAGTTGGAGGGACAGACAATGATATCAAAATAAGAATATAAAAAGCAAGAGGAGCTTTCATTGCATTGGGAAACATATGGAGAACAAGAGAAATCAAATCCAACACGAAAATAGGAATCTTCAACTCAAATGTGAAGTCAGTCCTACTGTATGGCTCTGAGACATGGAGATCAACAAAACAACAACCAAAAAGCTACAGGCTTTTATAAACGGGTGCTTGCGTAGAATAGAAGGATTGAAATGGTATGACAAAGACACAAATGTGGAATTGATGACAAGAACCAGACAAGTGCCAGTGGAACAAGAGTTGAGAAGAAGACGCTGGCGATGGATAGGACACACATTGAGGAGACCTTTTGATATCATTACAAGGCAGTCCTTGTTCTAGAATCCACAGGGAAAGAGAGGCAGAGGTAGACCAAAAAACACTTGGAGAAGAGAACTGGATACAGAGGTGAAAATGATGAGGAAAACATGGAAAGAACTTGAGCGGATGGCACAGGACAGGAAGACTTGGCATGTGTTTGTTGAAGGCCTATGCTCCTTGGGGAGCTAAAGGGTATTGATTGATTGATTGATTGGTGTGACAGTATAAATAATGAACACATTCACAGTTAAAGATCTTGCATATATAGACATTTGTATGTGACAGTAGAAATAATGAACACATTCACAGTTAGAGATAGCTTACTTATACATACACTTGTATGTGATAGTTGAAATAATGAACGCATTCACAGTTAGAGATATCTTGCATGTATAGACACTTGTATGTGACAGTAGAAATAATGAACACATTCACAGTTAGAGATCTTGCATATATAGACATTTGTATGTGACAGTAGAAACAATGAACACATTCACAGTTAGAGATAGTTTACATATGAAGACACTTGTATGTGACAGTAGAAACAATGAACACATTCACAGTTAAAGATAGCATGCATATATAGACACTTGTATGTGACAGTAGAAATAATGAACACATTCACAGTTAGATATAGCTTACATATATAGACACTTGTATGTGAGAGTAGAAACAATGAACACATTCCCAGTTAGAGGTCATCCTCATTTTCCTTGTCGTTCCGTGTGGAGCACCAAGTCACCACTGTAGCTGGTCCCTTTGGAGGAATCACTCACCAAGAATTCACATGCGCTTTGTTACCGGTGCATTTGCTTGTGTTGCATACATGTCGTGGGTTCGTAGATGTTGGTGTTAATATCTAACATGCACGCTCCGTAACATCATACAACTGGAATCAAACTGCAGCGAAGTTATGACCATCGTTTCAAATATTTATTGACGACTTTACACTTGACAATATGAAAGGCTCCACATCTTATAAATAATGGTCAGCAAGGTTCTGTCCATACACATACGTTTGGTCCGCCCTTAGACATTAATACTCGGGCAGATTTGCCGATAATCATATTCATCGTCCACGCTACCTTAACATATACATCGTCATCGTTTTGAAGAAATTTAATTAATAAAACATGTCAATTTACTTCTCTCGGATTGCCTTCCAACCATGGCATATATCAAGGAGCGATCATCGTCAGATCGAAGAACACTTATGTGGGCTCTATAATATCTCCATATCATCGGAGCACATAAAAATACGTCCACACACTATGACGGACACCTTCGAAAAGCCGTGAAAGTTAACCGTTAGCCCAAAGCAGACTATGATAACGTCAAACATTTATTATAATATACGTCATGCTTTAAATAAATGGTGTGCTGTTCAACATAGTGCGTTATCGTGCCATCTCATCTTGCGCACAGCTATACCTTCCTAAAGAACATACGCCTGTGTGCAAGAATGAGGTGTAACACTTACCCCGCCTTCCGGAGAAAAAAAAATTTCTTTTTCCAAAAAGGCAGTCTGCCAACCAAGCACCATCACCAAATCGCGAAATTAAAGTCATGTCCCAGTCAAGTATATTGAAAAGTCGATGAAAACGACATGAACATGTGTCATCTGTCATGATTAGATGGTATTATGATGAAATATATTAATGAAAATGAGATCTAATTTCAGATGAATAAAATTGTAACAATGCATATGAGCAATGAAAAAATTGAGATGAGCATCAAGGGAAATAATCACATTTTATAAGTGATACGAGATAAATGTGTAGTAGTTATCTCTCTTGAAAAATGAATAAGCAAGTGTTGTGAGTTAGATTATTAGTATTCTAACTGATAGTTATGTGTAGTCTAACTAAAGAGGTCATTTCTGCTCTTGAGTGAGAAAAGTAGTCCTCCAAATGGAATGCAGCAATGTCAACATAGTTCTCCATAGCGAAAAGCATCATGAGTGGCGAATGTTAGTACAAAGCGACCCAGAGCAAATCAAGGCAGCATACTTCATTAATAACAATGTCATATTATGGCGAGATGTTCTCGCTCCACAATAGAGTAGTTTCGTTCCGTCTTTGATAATTTCCGAGATACATAAACAATAGGATGAAGAATCCCATCAACTTCTTGCAAGAGCGACCCTCCAATGCCCTTCAGAGAAGCATCTGTTCTGAGGACGAAAGAAATATTTTTATCAGGCGATCTCGATAGGTGCTGACGAAAACTGACAAACTTCAGTCCAACGCACTTTGTTGGGAGAGCCTTTCGTTAACAATGCAGACAAATCAGAAGTAATGGAAGAAAGGTTTAGTATAAACTTGCAATAGAATTGGTCCAGACCCAGAAGACTACGTGTTTATTTCTTAGTCTTAGGAATGGACAAGTTAAGAATCTTAGAAACATTATGTTCCTCAGTCCGAAGAAAACCATAGCCTACTCTATGGCCTAAGAAATAAATTACTTTAAAACCGATCTAAATCTTTGAGGGTTTTGCAGTTAGATCATGGGAACGAAGAATTTCAAGAAGAGATCTGAGACCAGAAAAGTGTTTGTCCCATGAGTTGCTAAAAAGACAGATGTCATCAATGTAGGTAATGATGTCCGACCTATGAGAGAAAATGTTTCACATCATACGGACAAAAGTAGCAGGAGCATTCAGCAAGCCGAAGCACATGAAATTCCACTGGAAGAGACCTCTAGGAGTCGAGAAAGCAGTAAGAGGTTTAGCTCTATCAGTAAGTGGAACTTGCCAATATCCTTTTGAAAGGTCAAGTTTACTAAAGTAAGTAGCTTTAGAGAGTTTTTACAGGAATACTATTAAGTCTTCTAAAATTAATATCAAGTCTAATGCTGTTATATTTTTTTCTGATGATAACCATCAGCAAAGAGTATGAAGAGTTTGAATGAGAAATGATATCAAGGCGTAACATTTCGTCAAGTTCTTTTTCGACCTGTTCCTGAAAGTGCAGAGGAATAGGATAGGGTCGTAAACGAATGGGTCGATGATCAGTAACAACAATATCATGAGAGATAATGGAAGTTCTACCCGATATGACTGTAAGAACTTCCTGATATGACTCGAGAAGAGTACGGATATGATGTTGTTGCTCGGATGAAAGATCCGGGCAGATAGAGACATCCTTCCAAGTTTCAGTAGCATGTAAAGACATGACTGGGAGTTGTAAAGGTAAATCAGGAAATGAAGATTGCTCTTCAAGAATGACAGATAGAGATGAATAAGAAGCACGACGATCAGTAGGTTCGTCAACAGTTTCAAAAACAGGTTTAAGATAATCAGGTCTGTCATAAAATTTTCTCAACATGTTAATATGGAATGTCTTATTCTTTCCCTTGACCTCTAAAATATAGTCAACCTCAGTCAATATGGAAATGACCTTATAAGATCCACTCCAAGCAATATGTAAGCGGTTTTCCTTTCTAGGTAATAGTCGTAATTTTTATAGATAGGCCTTATATTTTCTATGGTCCCGTTCGAGCAGAGATGAGATGGTGAGAGCTATGTGAGAGAAAGGTGTGAGAAATAGTCCTGTTTACGAGGAGTACAGGTATAAGAAAAAATACTATCTTGGATTGGGTATTTTCTCAACCCAACCTATTTAGTACGACACACTTTAATGGAGACGTATTTTCTCACTAGATACTGATTCAATTACACTATCCTCTCGTACGCACACACTCAAACAGTTTTGTGACATAAATACGTACATACGTAGAGTGAACGGGTAAACTATGAGGGGTCACATATAATGGGCAGGGGAGGTTTTGACCGACACCAATAGCTTAAGGTTTATTAAGTTTATTATATCTTTAGAAAAAAATATAGATCACAACATAAAATACATCGTTATCATTACATCAATGGATTATAGTTACAAAAGAGAAAAGAAAAATTGTACTCTCGTAGACCCTCCCTCTGGAATATGGAAAATTAGGAATGATCCAAACCGAGGTTGTTTATCCAAAAAAAGATCAACACAAATGATTAACAATGGGAATGGGGGAGTAGTCAGGACGGGTAACAGGTAGGTCCTTAATTTAACTATCCCGTGGGCCTTCAGACTTATTGAGAGATCGATAAAAGAGAAGGTGTTATATTAGTAGTAACTTAAGAAAATAAATTCTTTCGTTCCGTTCACGCTCTACATACATACCGTGAGCTCACGACATACAGAGTTACCCTCTGTCTACACCGCATACATCCATGGAATTTATCAACAACAAAAAACACAATGTCTTTACGACTATAATATGTCCTGTTTGACCAGTTCAGCCCCAGAAAGCTCCGTCTAGGCAACTGCTATTTTTCTCGGAGATTTTGCTAAATTGGTGCGTTGATTATATTTTTCCTGGATGGGGTTATTCCTCTTTCGCACTGCAGGTATTTGGTGGGGTTAAGTTTTTTTCTAGGTTTTCTGTCATAGTGAAATGTGAAGATATTATTACACATCGGAATGTTACTCTCAGGCTGTTCTCTGAATGAAATAGCTGTAAATGTTCTCTGTATATTTGGTGTTAGGAACACTGCTTACTGTCATATGTGTTTTTATTAAGAAATTTGTGCTGTACCTTCTGCCTCATCAGGCCAGGGAACTTTATAGGATTAATATAGAAAAATCTTCTGACATTGTCCCGTTCCAGTTTTTTAGGAGTTTTAAACTCACTTTAAACATTGAGAAGGTGGACCTAAAAGGGTCTCTCTAACATCAGATTCTTGTTACTGTCAATGTTTTTGTATGTTTAGGAACATATAATTTGGGATGCCATAAGCCATCTGGACATGACTCTCTATATAAATAAAACCGTTGGATCGCAAAAGGAATGACCACCTGTATAAAGAGAATATATAAAACAGGTAATTCTACTATAATCAATTCTAACACCCGCGTTTTAGGTAAGACCTGTAAAATCACTCCGATATTTAATTATTAATATTAAAAGAACTTCACGAGTGACTAGCCAATGTATCACTTTGAAACACTAGCTATGAACAGTTAATTACTCAAAATTTACGCAAGATAAAATAGAAATATATGGTTATTAAACAATTACGATCGCCTAGCGTTTAAAATTTATGTTACACATCTATATATAGCCAGGGATCCAGACCTCCAGGACGACCCAGAGTCCGCTGGGAGGACAACATTAGACAATCTTTGAAGGACCGAGGACTAGAATGGAACCAGGCCAGGAAGAAGACAGCTGATAGAATAGTCTGGCACTCTCTCTTCCAAACCTCTACACCTCACGGTAGAAGGGGAACGACTAAGTAAGTAAGTAAGTTACACATCTATTATCTAGGGAAATAACGGATAGTTACATTCTTTGATTTACATCTGGTTTATTTAATAGGTTTAAATTAACACAAAATCCAGTGAAATAAAATGAAGAAACTATTATTGAATCACTCAAAATTCTAATATATTTTACCGCAGCACACAGAATGAATTCCCTCCAAGTATAGAGAAATCCCAAAGAAATCTTGTAAGATTCAAATATAAGAGCTAGGTACTTCTTTCAACTCTCTGGCGCGAATGATAACTGCATTTTTCAGCGATACCAATATTTAGTTAATGAATGAGAAATGATTGCCACATGCGAAGTTTCTCGCCTCTCTTGATTTTAGGGAACTATTTCGACTGGGCCCGCCGATCAAAGCTCTACCTTTCCCCGTTCGTCTTCGTCCTACAGCGATTCCTAAACCCTCTTGACCAGTTCGCACAAGCTTGCCAACCGGAGGTGTTAAATCGTTCTGCTCGTTTCTATGAACTACAACTGTCTTTGATAACTGACCGCTTTGCCGTTTCTTTGGCGACGCCTTCTTGAAGAGATGGCAGAAAAAGAACGAGAAAATAGCATGATGCTCATCGCTCTAGAGATAAGACAGTAGGCGTGGCTAAACAAAAATTAAAGACAAAGCGATGTCCTGGCTGCCCGCATGATAACTGTTGCATACTAATTATCCTGCGTGGGGAAATCCACGTGGAAATGATGCATACTAATCAGCACGCGTGGGGATACCACGTTGGCGATAAAAATCAACAAAAAATCCAGGGCCCCCGATGCTATTCAAGGGTACTTCTATTTAAGGGTAGCTTCTATTTTCATCCGCTCCGTCACAGTAATAGAATATGCATCATCACCAGGCTAAAGAATTCTTAATTTCTTGTTTCAGTTTTGAACCAGCGAGATCTTTCTTCAGCATTTTCTTACGATGTAGTCGCCAATTGACAAGAGTCAATAAGTTTGCATCTCAAATTGACAACGTATTCGTAAGATGACTGGACTTCCTGAGTCATCTTACATCCTGTGAGTAAATCTTTTATCAAGGACATTGGTCCTCTAGGCTGAGCACCGAAAACGAACTCGAATGGAGAGACACCCGTCTATTTATTTGGTACTTCTCGATAGGTGAACAGAACGGCGGGTAATACCCGATCCAAATCTTGAGGATATTTGGCTGGCACCTTTCCTAGTAGCTGCTTATGTGTTCTATTTAGGCGCTCCACCATCCCGACATGGTGTGATACACGGAGCTAAGAGATCTATTTTACACATTGGCATGACACTTGACATAGCCTCAGACACAAACTGTGTCCCTCTGTCAGACAGAAGTTTGTTAGGAAAACCTAATCTAGTAAAAATCAGAAAAAGAGCATCTGCCACATCAGAAGTGGAGATGTTTTTGAGAGGTATAGCCGCTGGCCATCTCGTACACATATCGATGTAGGTCAGGACATACCTATGTCCTCTGGCCGACATGAGTCTTTAGTGATAGTAGTATGAAGTAGCTCATCTTCATCATCATCATTAAACCCTATGTCAATTTGGTCTTGTGCATGTGCCTGTGCCCTGGTAAAGACTGCATTCGCATACAGAAAATGTTGGCGCTCCCAAGCTATGATCTCCTCAGGAGTGCAATCCTTAATATCATGGATGCTGCCAATGATCAAATCAGCCACGGGACTTCTGTAGCAGTCATACTTTGATTTTACCTGTTAAAAATGGGGTAGCAATATCTACTAAAGCTTTGGATAAAATTCAACAGTGCTACCAAATGTAATACATGTTAGCACATCCCCTGTAAAACATGATGGGTGCACAAGAGATTTTCGCACTCACACCGTAGTGCACATGTGTCTTGTAGAACTGTCACAAGCTTGTTGTTCAACAGACTCCTGTGGAAGTTTAGAGAAACTTTACCATCATGTGCGGTGAATGCAGGAAGCGGGTGTCCACAAAACAGTATGGAAACCACATCAGGCTGAAAGAGAGTACTGCATTCAAAACATTGTGACGTATTAGAGAAATCAAAATAACAAGCATTTGCGTGACCAGTACTGTCATTATTCTGAGCCACCAATGCGGAATTACTATTTTGTGCAGAGTTAGCATGAGAGTCTGAGCGTTCAACACTGCGATATGAACGGTAGTTCTGCTGGTAATTGTTTCCATGATCTCTATTATTCTGGTAGTTATTAGATTGTCTTGGAGGAGCGTATTGGTTGTCCTCACCATCATAAAATCGGATTCCTCTGTTCATGTAAGAGTTGTTATCTCTTCTAAATCCTCTATTAGACTGATTGTAATTGTGTTGTGGACCATAGCCACCACCACATTGTCGAAAGTTCCCACGAGGTGGAGGATAGCGATTTCCAAAATGGTATCGTCCCCTGAAAGATCCAAAGTTCTGGTCATTATTGCAACATAAATTTATGTCTACACTCTATGTTCCGGATCAAGAGTTATTAGAATTCAAAGAACGTGCTGATGCCACTGTCAAAGCTTCTTTTATCTCAGAGTTGCTCACAACTCTGCCATGATGAGCAGTCATAAACTGGCGTCCTAATTCTCCAACAACCTGCAACAATTGTGGTTTGCGTTCATGCAAATATGACAGGAAAGCTGGACTTATTGACGACATAACCTTGTCTCTCAGCACTAGGTCCATAATAGCAGCAAGTGAATGCTCTATTTTAGACAGCTCGATCCACCTATTGAAACATAATTTGAGACGCAATAAATTCCGAAAAATCTTTGCTAGAGTCAGGCACTAATTGTTTGAAGCGAAGGCGATTGCCATTTTCATTTAATTGGTATTTCTTCAACAATGGTATCTGACAGCATCATAATTTTTCCTATTTTCATCATCCATGATACCTACCAAGATCTGCTTACTCGGAGCAAGCAAGAGGACATGCACACCATCATAGCTGGCAGATGCTGGAGCTGGGTTGGCCATGTCCTCAGAAGATGACCCCGATGCCATCACAAGAACAGCTATGCTATGGATCCTTGAAGGAAACCGAAAGAGAGGCTGACCAAAAACAACTTGGCGGAGGACTGTGGAGGCTGAGATGCAAAGAATGAACCAGAGTTGGGGCACTGTACGAAGGATGGCCGCCGACCGAGCAAAGTGGAATCAATTTGTTGTTGCCCTACAAGACGCCACCAGGCGTAATGGCCACTGACTGCTTTGACGGTCGGCGGCTAAGGATCAAAGAAGAAGGTAAGCACTGTAAAAAAATTAAATAATAATAATTAAAAGGCTGGCTTCTCTCTGTGGATATGACACTCTCACACGTATGTCCAAATAGAAAATAACGTGTGGTCTGTTACATTGTACTTTTTTTTTTTGGTTCGGTTTTCGCCTTTTCCGGCGAGGCGCGTTCCTTTCAACCTATTTGGTTATTTCAGAGCGTATTTACCATCCAAAAGAAAGTCAACTCTGTTGACTGCTAACCCGATCAACGTTGATAGATACTATGTCCTGACAAGGACTAACATTATCTATCTGCTAGCATAAAGCCCTAAAAAGGACTCGCCAGCTACGCCAACGCCCGAGCTAGACTGTTTCAGTGTGCACTATCTATGATGCTTATTATGTCATGTTAAACTAAGTTTAAATTAAAATTCACCTTTCAAAATCAATCCTATTAAATTTATATAGTCAAATAAACAAAAACGCTACACAAAACTAAACTTTTAAACAATTAATTTTCACTTAAAGTATAAGTGTATAATAAACAATTTTTAAGTTACGCTGTAAAATAATAAAAACTTCCTTTATTAATTGCATAATTTAAAGTATATTTTATCATTTTGATTAGTTCCCTTGATTTCTAACATGAAGTTTTGTTCCCCTTAATTCAGCCCTTGCGCATATATAAAATACAATGAAAATCAAACTCCATAATTCTCGACGTTTTTGAATGGCACACGTTTGGTCATAAAAGTCTTGCATCGGAATTCCATTGATGCAAAAATTATCACTGGCAGTAATAAGGGAGAACGAGTCTAAATTCCTGGCATTGACTTAGAACCGAGCGAGTGCAGTTTGCCATTTAGGATGCGACGTCGTCAATTCCCAGTGATTTTAGCATTTGCAATGACGATCAATAAGGCGCAAGGACAATCTTTTGATATCGTAGGAGTTTTCCCCCCTGAACCTGTTTTCGGACACGGCCAGCTCTATGTCGCCCTCACTCGAGGAACAAATCATGAAAACTTGAAAGTTTTTGTTAAAAACACTTTTTATCTGGGAACATTCTTTGAAACAAATCCACGCACTTTCATAAAAAATGTTGTCATGAAATAACTTTTATATTGAATTAAAAAATATTTAAAAAATACATTACAGTTTTTGATTTACTTCCGCCATTATTGACAGGTTATTGCTAGTACTTTAATATTTGTTTCGTCAAAACCAAAACGATCTGGTCAACAATAACTTTACGGCGTTACGCAGGAGAACCTAAAGCGTAATTCTGTCTAATTTCATGAATAAATGTCTAGGCATAACGATTTGTACATAGAATACTGGAACATTCATTGCCATTTATGTAGTAGGTGATCATTGTCTTCGTGCTTGCACCTCATCCATTCAAATATCTTGGGGTATACAACATTACGCTGTAGATGTGGAGGTGTGTAAAATGAATACATAAATAATTACATCATGATGACTGCATTCTCTATTGCTGCATCTTTGGGTCCCAAATAAGATCTAATCCCGATGAAGAAAAGCGGTTGTAAAAATACCCACGTGACATCTGCCAATGCACTTCCGTTATGCTAAAACTGCCAACGATTGAATTCGTAAAGTTATGAAAACTGCCCTTATTTATTAACAGATTCTAGGAACGTATGTGCGGTCTTCATTTTCAAGTGCCATGCTCGCCAGCGTAAGTGATCATACCTCTCTTCAACTCTCGTGTCACGGCTTCGGAAGCTTGCTTACTAGCTCAGCAAACTGGAACAGTTTCGAGTTCCTACAACGGTAGCTTGGTATGATATCTTGTTCCAAGTCAGTAGGCTATTGTAAGTAAGGCTACGGCAGTTTGAAACTGTGAATCTGCCAAATACAGTAGAGGTGCTACAGCAAAGTGCTTGCATTGCGTGGGGTACAGAAGTACTGGTTATTCTTCAGCCCTAAAAAGAGCCTCCTATAGTCCGTTCACCAGTTGATGTTCAACTTTGAAATTTGTTTTAAAAAAAACTACCTGATATAATGAATTTATATTTTGCATGTAGTACTGTATTGTTCATGACGTTATGAAAACATTTTTTGCCTCCAGAAAATGTAGGCCTATCTAGTTTGAGATATCTCTTCTTCAGGTTATATTAAAATCACATTCCCCTACCGGTATTAAAATGTAGCATGTTAGCAGTACATTTGTGTTGCACGGGCAATAAATGGTTTTTTAATAGAAAAAAATATATTTTAAGACAAAATTATGACATTTCGTGCACCGCATTTGTCTGCTGTTGAAAGCAGAAATAGTGCGACATCGTTGTAAAGTCAGTGGCGTATTGTGAAATTATTGTAAAGTAATAGCTGCATTGTATTATATTGAAACAAATTTGTTTTTCTGCACATATAGAATAATATTACATTTATTATGAGTTTGAAGTGCAAATTTATAACTATGAAGAAGGTTACTGTAATGCTGTACAGACACTTCTGCAGGGAGGCTAAAAAGAGGAGTTTATATTATGACATCAATAGACCTGATAGAAGAACACTGGTTGCGCTTGGTATTAACAGAGTTTCTTGTTGTCGATGGATACAACATGATGTTGAATCTAAAAATGTCAGGCAAGGAAGGAAAAAAAAAGTTGACAACTTCGATGAAGAAGTTATTCGACGTGAGATTTTCAAAATGTTTTCGTTAAATGAACTTGTCACTCTCCGCAAACTGAAAGTGAAGCTGCTAAAGGAATGTGATATTGATATCTCAAAAACAACTCTTTGGAAAGTTGTAAGGTCCGTCGGTTTTACGTTTCGCAAATCTATTGGAGGCAGGAACGTATTATGTGAAAAACCACACTTAATTGCTGCCCGAAGCAAATTCCTTAGACACATACGAGCACGAAGGATGGACGGATATGAAATAGTATATTTAGACGAAACATGGGTTAATGCGCACCATACTAATGAGAAAGAATGGCAATCTTCTGACAGTGTTCATAAAAGGACAATTCCCAGTAGCAAAGGACAACGAATTATAATTGCGCATACTGGCAGCAGTGAAAATGGAATTGTCCATGACGCAGAACTAATGTTCCAGGCAATTTCAACAGATGGTAGATACTACCACACTGAAATGAATGAACATATTTTTCATTCTTGGATAGAGACAACTCTTCTCCCCATTCTTGACAGACCATCATGTATTGTAATGGACATTGGATCCTATCACAATGTTGTAGCTCAGGAAGACAAAGTACCAACTTCCTCAAGCACAAAAGATGAAATAAGAACTTGGCTACAAAATGAAAATGTCAATGTCGACAATACCTATGTGAAACCTGAATTGTTACAGCTTGTGAAACAGACTAAGAAGACTAAGGTGTATTGCGTTGACAAAATAATTGAATCATATGGTCACACCTCTCTTCGACTACCACCTTATCATTCGCATCTTAACCCACTAAAATCAAAGGACAGGTTGCAGCACAGAACACCACATTTAAAATGAGCGACGTGAAAGTTCTTACACATGATACCCTACAAAAGACAGGTTTTCAATTCTGGAAGAAATGTGTAGATCATGTGCTCCGTGAAGAAGAAGAATACTGGCAACGTGATGGATTACAGTTTATCTAGCCATTAATAGTTGTTAATCTAATGGAATCGTCAGATACGGACTGAGATAAATGTAACTTAATTGAGATATCAAAAGCATAAAACAATGTAATTATGCTCCTTCAAAACAAGAAGACATTTGTGCAGGTATACATGTAAAATTTACTGTGTCGTATACAATATAGTTTTGAATAAAATTTCTTTTCCCCCACGTTTCAGATTTAATTGTATCACTACTTATAGCTGTTTCCTATGCGGTGAGCAGATATGGATATGCCTCTGATCCTACTTTTGACATTTATGATGTAGGATTTGACATTTATGACGTAGTATACTGTAAAATTTAATTTTTAAGCCGTGCTTCTTGTAAGATTCGGAAAAGATCAAAGGAATTTACGGTTTTGAAGAATGCAGAATTGATATTGACTTAACAACAACATATTTGTAACATCATGGATAATATAAGACTACATGCAAAATATAAATTCATTACATCAGGTAGTTTTTTTGAAAACAAATTTCAAAGTTGAACATCAATTGGTGAACGGACTATAGTTCGGGATCTATCCATTTTTTTAATCTGGTAGAAACCTAGGGAAGAAGATAATATTTGAGTTTCAGGCAACTGCTGAAGTACAAAAGATGCCAAACAGTTGTTCAAGAGAACTAAGTTCTATCACATAGTCGATATAATTGAAAGTGCTCTTGTCACGCACATTGAACAAATTTGATTCAAAAGCACATGAGCGTATATGCTACACAGAGTATGGAATGAATTAGACTACAGGATTGATGTGGGCAGTGTGACATGAGGGGTTGAAATGAAGACAGTCAGCGATGTGTCTGATATAGCCTTAAAAAAGAATTAGAGAAGCAATATTAAAGGTTAGGCATATTAATCTAGTGGGCAACTTATTTGGATGGCATCAAAGAACACAGCTGATGTTCTTCATTTCAACCCATGAGGGGTACATACTGAAAGTTAATTTTAACTTTTAATTCCTTTACAAGGTGGGTTTGACTAATGTTCATATGAAATCTAGTAATCAAATTTTAAAGTATTCAGTTTTTTTTTTTAAAAATGAAACTGAATGTTGAATGGAAACCAATCTTTTATTGCACAAAGAATTTATAATTATATTTAAAATTGAAGGAGTTAAGACAAACCTAAAAATGAGAACTTTCAATTTGGTTTGCTTGAAGTTTTTTCCCCTCTTGTGGCAAATCATGTTCCTTTCAATCTTGAACCCACTGTTATGATATAACGGCATGATCAGCAATGCTGTAAGCTCATATATGCCTATCGCTTTAACTGTGGAGCCGCGGTAGCATAGTGGTTAGTGCACTGGCTTCCTAGCGCAGTGGTCTATGGTTCGATCCCCAGATGAGGCGGAAAATTTTTAGGCCACAAACGGCTCCTGGGTCGACCCAGCCCTGAATGGGTACCAGAGCTACTCTGGGAAGGTTAAGGCGGCCGGCGTGATGCCGACCACATCACTCCTCGTGTGCCGACGGTCAAGATAATATGGGCCTAACACCATATTCCCAATATGCCTCAATGGGCATGTAACGGGTTCCTTTACCTTTTTCCTTTTAACATCACAAATCGGTTTGTGTTCCCATGACATTTTTTATTGTTTTATCATAGTGACAACAGTACTTTAAAAATAAACATTATACACGTAGATCACCTCCTTTTTGTAGTTTTATGCATTTGCTGGCATAATTTACACATTTACGGTGTCCTGGTAGCATGTTATTGTTAATCAGAATCGACCACACTGCACCCCGGGCAAACCTGCAGGTGCTCAGTCTCCCTCAGCAAATGTCGAAGAGTATGAATGCTAATTGTACCTCTAGCATGCTGATTGTACATACAACGGATAAATCCTCTCTCACGTTCATTTCTGCTTGTCCCACGTTTGATGCCAAACTCCAACAGTCTCAGCTTTGTTGATTTATCCATTGCAGTGTCATTATCCAGCAGGCAAACATTAATTGTCCTTAGTATTTCTCCCTTATCCATGTCCAGCGGTTCCACTATGGGTGCTTTCGAGGCCAGTCTGTCAGCTCTCTCATTGCCACATACCTATGCATGACCAGGACAGTAGATCCACACCAGTTCTTGAAGACTTGAGGATTCTAATGATGTTTTCCATTCCTGCAGCAGCCATCCTTTCTGAACTTTCCGAAGCATGGCTTGAGAGTCTGACAATATAACTGCTTTGGTTGATGGAGTTTCAGACAGCCACCTCAGTGCTGCAGTAACTGTCTCTACCTCCATTCTCATGCTGGAGGTTGTTGTCATGGAGGCTCTACTCTGTTCAGCGACGACCCTGCCCTTTATTCTCGCAGAGAAGTCCCATCCTGATTTCTCACCACACACTACAGACCCATCAGTGTACACAATGGCATCATCATCTGTTTCCTAGCAACATGGAAATGATCTGTTTTGAAACCAGCGACTCATAGCTTGACTGCCTGCGTCAGGACCAGCGAACCAGAGCTGGTCAAGACCGCACTCCACCTCCACGTGGTGGTCCTGGAAACAGTCTGCAGCTGTGCAGGCTGGCTGAGCGAGTGTGGATCGAAATGGGAAGGCAAACCCGGTCCTAAAAAATGCCGTGCAGAAGTCGGATGTGTCGACCGAAAGGTGCAGATATCACAGCTACGTTGTAAACAGACACAACGCAACCACCGTCCTTTTCAGGGCGAACGAAGAAGAAGAAGAAGAAGAAACCATTTCTTCATCATCATCATCCTTCAGCTCCTCAAGGAGACCATGCCTTCAACAAATGTGTGCCACGTCTTTCTGTCACATGCCATAACCTCAAAGTTTCTATGTCACATTTGTTCCTTTCATGATCTTTAACTGAACTTCCTATACATTTTTTTTTGGCTTCAGATTTATACAGGATGGAGTAACAGGCCCAACCCTCCATACTGTCCTTTTATGCCATGTATAGCAGGTTAGACTGTTACTATTCTTTGCTCCTTTTTCAGGCCCCACTAAAACACAAGTGATTAAGTTTGTAATAACCATATTTTTAATGAGCAGTAATCACAGTAGCAATATTTCTAAAAATCTGGCAATAACAGCATGTGAATAAACATTTAATGGTGGAATAATCTCCTAAATTGGCTACAGACTAATGTTTACAAAATAAAATTTAATCAAATGCTTTATGACTACAAAAATATATGTCTTAAAATCTGCACACTTACCTCACAATATACTTCCTGTTTTATTCCAGCAGTTACTTCTGAAATATTAGCTTGGTCATTTCTTGCTGTCTGGTTAATAGAAATAATTCAGCTTGACACTAACATAGTTCTTAAAATAAGGCGGAGCATTTAACAATAGAACTACAAAACTTTAAGCTCATTATATTATTATAACAATGTTGTGAATATTCAATACTTCTTATTTGAATACAGTCTAATTATTTTCTATAACTATTTGCACCACCATTTTGTTTTCAGCTCTCATAAGAGCATAAGCTTTCAACAGGTCCTGTTGTCCTGTGCTGTCTACTCAAAATCTTTCCATGTCCTCATTACTCCTTTCATTTACATTTCCAATTATCTTCTCTGTGTCAGTCTCCCTGTAACTGTCTTACCTTGGAGATTTATAGAACAAGGACTAGCATGTAATGATATCAACTAGTTTCCTCACTGTCTGTACATATACACATGCCAATACCGTCTCTCATTCCAGACTGGTGATCTTATCATTCTTCTTCTTCCTCGTTCATCCTGAAAAGGATGTTGGTTGCGTTGTGTCACCGTTTACAGCGAAGCTGTGATATCCGCGCCTTTCGGCCTGACACATCTGACTTCAGCACAGCATTTTTTGGAACTGGGTTTGCTTTCCCTCTTCGATCCCTACTCTCTCGGCCAGGCTGCATTGATGCAGCCTGTTTCCAGGACCACCGCTTGGAGGTGGAGTAGGGTCTTGGTCAGCTCTGGTTCACTGACCCTGACGCAAGCAGTCAAGCTATGAGTTGCTGACTGCATTCATCTCTTTTGCTGTGTCTTTGGTCCCATCTTAGGTAGTTTGATTGCTGGCATTATTATTGTCATATTGTTTTTTTCCACAATTCTTTAAATTGTGTGCTAGGTCTAAGTGATTGGCAGAATTCCTTCCAGTGAGTTTCTTCAGCTTTGAATATTATTCTGTTCAATTCATTTCTAATGTATTTATATTCATTATAATTTTCTTCTGTTTTGTTATTTCTATATTATGCAGCATGTTTTTTTCTATCATGAATTTCCGAGCAGCTTTTAGTCCACCAAGCAACTGGTTCTTGATAATAGTGAGTTTTTCTGTTTTATTATTGTTGTTTATTGGTTTTAAGTGCTTTGGCATATTTGTATTTGGTAAATATTTTATGCCTATTTTAAGAGTTTCATTTGTCAGCGTCTCTGCTAAAAAGTCAGTATCATCTGATTCGATGTCTTTATACTCCAACACTTCCAGCTCTGATAGGAAGGCTTCCCAGTTTGCTTTTTTTTAATAATTGAAAGTTGGGTTTTCCGGTCATTGGTTCGGAACATTTTCATACATGGTTATTATAATTGGCAGATGGTCTGAATTTGTATCTATTGCTGAATCTGCCCCTTTAGCATGTGGATTGATTATAGTTGTTGTTCCATTGTTTAGTATTAGCAGGCCACTGTTTTCTATAAAGTCAAGTCAACGCGCTTTCCAGAGTTGTCCTCATGACATCCACCCCAGGCCTAATGATAAGAATTAAAATTGCCTATTATGAGCATTCTGGAGCTAAGTCTGGTGCTTATGGTTGATATATCTTCATCTTTTATTGTATCATTCTTACTGTATATGTTTAAGAATTTTAGATTGTCTGGTTGACCTAAATTGTTGACCTCTGTTGTGACCTAAATACCTTCTATGTTTGTTGTTTCAAATATTTCCCACTCTATAATTTTAAATGTATCATGTTTCCTATTGGGCCTGAGTATCTTAAAACCCTTGCAACTACACCTACTATTGGGGTTTAAATGTGTCTCTTGTAAGGCATACATTTTGTTAGTTCCTCCAGTTTCTGCAAAATTCTTTTTGATACCCCTACATTTCCATAACACAATTGTCCATCCAATCTTGTCCATTTTCAGTATAGTAACTGTTTGATTTTTGTATTATACTCTATTATATCTGCATTTATTTTATATTGTCTCTATCGTTTGCAGGAGGCGTTAATCTTCGTGCTGAACCTTGTATGTAATGTATGACTTTTTTGAATATCTGCGTTTGTACAGACACATCTGATACTTCCTCCAACACAATGTTTAAGTTACTGATGGTTTTTGTCACCCATTCTTTCCATTTGGCATTTTCTTGTTGTTTGTCACTAATCTTTTCTTTCGCTTCTCTGTCTGTGTTGAATATTTGTCTTTCACTTTCTAATTTTTTTAGTAGTATTTCATTTTCATCTTTCAGTTCTGACTTTTCCACATCGTTGGCAATTTGGAGCTGTATAACTTTCATTTCTACCAGCATTGCCTCCGCACTTTTCAGCGCATTTTATTTTCCAAGGAACTGTCTGACCTAATTTTACCAACTGTTTTGTTAGTTTCTTTCTGGTTCTTTCTTTCTTTAGATAGCTGTACCTTAATCATTTTAGCTTCATCTTGGACACTCTTAATTTCTGCTATTATTTTCATGTTTGTGTGTGTGGTGTTTTCTTTTATAATTTTAATCACATTTTTGTTTCCTTCGCTATCTCTATTTTTACTTTAATGTCATGAGCTAGAGTTACTGGTTTTGGTTGCTTACTTAGTTCCTCTATTATATTTTTTTACTCAGATACTTTCATTTGATGTAATAAATGCACCACCATTATTTTTTTGGATTTTGGCTATCACTTTCTTGCCTGTCACTGATTCGAGTATTGTTATGATTTTATCTTCATCCAGTGCCTTAAGCTTTGCAACCTCGCCCGCCACTTGTGTGACCTTTATGCAAGATCTGGTCTCCACGTGACCATCTTTGTTCTCTTTTGGAATCGACTAAGTTGTTTGGCGTGTTTTTAGTTCTGCATTCTCTTTTGTAATGTCTGTGCACTGAAATTGGTGAAGAGAAAAGAGCATGTCTTTACTGAAGATCATTCCCATTGTTTTATTTGCATTCAGCTGAAATCCTTATTTTGTCATCCATTTACATACTTTATTTATTTGCTTTTGTAGATCCTTATATAATTTTCGCAGATTTTCCTCGGTTCTCCATATAGCAACATCATTTACAAACTGTGACAATTTATTTTTCATATCATTAAATTCTTCACCTAAATCATTGTTAAAAATAAAATTATAAACATAAAGATTGAAAGGCAAAACATTAATACAGTGTAAACCACTTGATATCTAGGAATGACATTGGATCAACAACTGAACTGGAATAAACACACAGATAAACTAGTGGAGTCTTGCAGAGAATTGACTAACTTGTTAAGATGTTTGAAACGTAAAAGACACTGTTCACGTTTTATAAATCTTTTATTAGAGGAAAAATAGATTATGGAAGTATATCTGCTGCACACAGTAACAAGATTAAATTAGACAGAATTTTAGCGTCAAGCTTTATGTACAATACCAAGTGCAATCAGATCAACATCAATGGGGACTCTAGAGGTGGCTTTAGGAATTCTACCCTTGGAATTACGGGGAAAGATTTAATTACATGAACAAAGTTATGTTAAATAAGTCTCACCCAGCATGTACAGCTTTTACCAAATGTCAACAAGCAACTCAAATCAATCAATGAATACCAATAGATACCCAACGAAATGGAAGAGTATAGAGGAAATTGTCCACCTGGGTACTTTAATTACATCAGTTAATAACAGTTGTGAATACAAGCAGGTGGTTCCACCCTGGGAGATCAAAAAACCAGACAAGGACTACCACCTTGCAGAAACATAAATAATATAGAAAATATAAAAAACACAACCAAAACATATATACAACAAATATCAAAGGACAGCATTACTGTATACACAGATGGATCCAAGGGAGAGAATGACAAATTGGGGATAGGAATATATATTCAATGTGGAAAATGGCAAAAGAGGATAGTATCACGGAATATACATCCATTTTCACTGCAGAGATGGTGGAAATACTAAAAGCACTAGAAATATTCTATAGTAACACTCCCAAGAAACTAACAATTTTAATAGACTTTCTTTCAACAATTCAAGCACTAAGAAACTTACAAGAATGCAGTAGACCTGATATAGCAGAGGAGACATTTCTGGCTACTGCATATATTCCAGAGGATGTTCAGTTTAATAGCTTAGATACCTTCACATGTTGGCATATAGGGAAATGAAAAGGCAGATAAAGAAGCAAAAAAAGTAGATCTGATAAAAATGTAATAAATAGAGGGATGAGTAAATCAGAGATTAAAAGCTTAATTAAAAAAATAATAAAAGACGTGGAAAGCAGAGTGGGATAAAAATCTGAAAATTCTCAGTAATAAGAAACTTCTCAGACTACAGCTGGAAAAAGGCTATTTCAGCTGAGGGTAGAAGAGGACAGACAAGTACCAGGCAGCAGATGAATATCAACAGATGCCAAATAGTTGCTTAAAAAAACCAAGTTCTGACCAGTGGTCAATACAATTGAAAGTGCCCAGGGCATGTGCTTTGAACAAATTTTTGCCTCAAAAGCACATAGGCTGTATACTACAAAGGGTCTGGGATGAATTAGACTACAGGATTGATGTGGCATGAGATGGGCTGGAATGAAGAACACGGGGCCGCATATTTGATACAGCCTTAAAACAGAATTCAGAGATTCAATAATAAGGGGTAAGCATCCTAACCATAAACCCGAACCTTAATCTTAACCCTAATGATGTAGGTCTCTTAATTGGATGGCATCGATGAACACGCCCCGCTCTTCTTCATTTCAACCCATGAGGGGAACATACTGAGCATTTGAAAAATTATAAAATTAACTATGATTGTTCCTTTACAAATTGGTTTAGACTACATGTTCATATGAAACCTAGTTACATTTTTGAAAGGGTTTAATTCGTTTTTGAATCACTCTTTATGCTGAGTCAAGCTAAGCTTTTATTGCACTGAGATTCTCATACAATTATATTGAAATTGATGGAGATAAGGCAAACCCAAAAACAAGAGCTTTCAATTTGGTTTGCCTGAGGTTTCTGCCTTCTTGTGGCAAACCACAAACTATTCAACCTAGACTTTAATTAATTGGTTATATTGGAGCACAACTGGCATTCAAAAATAAGTGAACTCTGTTAACTGAAATATAATAATGATAAAAACTAAGCCATGTAAAGGACTGCTAGCTCATGCAGTTTTGATCAATACTAAGTCCTGAAACAGAGTACTAGTATCCATCCTAGCATGATGAAGCCCAGAAAAGGACTGCTAGCAACGTTACTCCGGCCTATTCAAAAAGAAAAACACAAAATGTGAAATTTTGATTCAAGCCACAAAGCTTGTATATGACTCTGAAATGTATGGAAGAAAAACAAACATCCTTGAAAATATATACTTTCATAAATTGACTAGTATACATAATCATCAGTTAAAACCCTTTAGCTCCCCAAGGAGCATAGGCCTTCAACAAATACATGCCATATTCTCATGTCACATGTTATCAGCTCAAGTTGTTCCCATGTTTTTCTGTCACATGTTATCAGCTCAAGTTGTTCCCATGTTCTTCTGTCACATGTTATCAGCTCAAGTTGTTCCCATGTTCTTCTGGCATAAGTTGTTCCCATGTTCTTCTGGCATGTGTTATCAGCTCAAGTTGTTCCCATGTTTTTCTGTCACATGTTATCAGCTCAAGTTGTTCCCATGTTCTTCTGCCATGTGTTATCAGCTCAAGTTGTTCCCATGTTTTTCTCATCATTTTCACTTCTGTCTCCAGCTCTCTTCTCCGTGTGTTTATTTGGTCTACCCCTGCCTCTCATTCCCTTGGTATTCCAGAACAAGGACTGCCTTGTAATGCTGTTAACAGGTTTCCTATAGTCCGTTCGGAAATTCGTGCCCACAGAAAGTGTCAATCTTCTCCAAAACTGTTTGTTGTACGGACATGAATTTTTTGCATGCAGTCTTAGATTTTCCATGCAGTTAAGATTTTGTGATCATTACATCCACAGCTTTCGCGTAATTTGCAAAACGGCGATTTTCTTTGATCTTTTTGGAACATTTGCCTAAATCTGCCCGCAAAATTAATTATTACAGTAAATCATAACATTTGTGCGACAATACGGTTCAAAGGCGTGTCCTAAATGTGTGATTGGTTGTTCAAGTGATTTTGATACGAGGAATGATGATCTGATAATGAACAATGATAGCAGTAAATCATCAGGAAGCTATAATGAATCGTAACTGTTTATGTGTTATTATAGATTGGCATATGAAATTAGTTTATCACAAACGAAGGAATGCGAACGAGGTGCCTCATTCCGAATCGGACGACTCCAATAAGTTCACAACAGTTATTGGTTGGATAAACTGCAAGCCATCTCGCTGCCAGTAATCTTCTTCCTGAAGCACATGTTCTTCACATTTAGCCCAGTACTCTGTGTCTATTCGTGAAAGGGCCTCACGAGTCATGTCTTTAACATCACACATTTTAAAAGTGGTGTTCTGGGCGGCCACTTGCCCTTTAACTCTAGCCCAAACCAGCTCTATTGGGTTAAGGTGAGAATAATAAGGTGGGAGTCGAAGAGAAACATGACCCTGCTCTTGGATAATTTTATCAATCAGTTACACTTTTGTCTTATTCCTCTGTCTCACAAGCTGCAACAATTCTGGTTTTAAATAGCTGTCAGCGAAGATGTTTTCATTCACAAGCCAACTCCTGATTTCATCTTTCGTGCTTGCCAAAGTGGGAGCTTTATCCTCCTGCGCTAGAACATTATGATAGGACGCATTATCCATCACCAGGCAAGACGGCCTATCTAGAGTCGGGAGGAGTGTATTCACAATCCAATCTCTAAAAATGTGCCCATTCATTTCACTGTGGTAGTCCCTACCATCTACAGACTTTGATTGAAAAATAAGCTCTGCATCACGGACAAGCCCATTCTGTCTACTGCCAGCATGTGCTAATATAATGCGTTGACCTTTGCTGCTGGGAATTTTCCTTCTATGGTCTCTATCAACAGATTGCCATTCTTTCTCGTTCGTATGAGGAGCATTAACCCAAGATTCGTCCAAATACACTATATCATAGCCGTCTTGTCTTCTCTCACGAATCTGCCTAAGGTATTTGCTTCGAGCTGCAACCAGATGTGGTTTTTCACATAAAAAATTCCTTCTGCCAGACGTTTTTCTAAAAGTGAAGCAGACACTTCTGACAAGTTGCCAAAGAGTTAATTTTGAGACGTTAATATCGCATTCTACTTGCAGCCGACTTTTCAGCATGTGGAGAGTAACAAGTTGATTGGCATTAAACATCTTCAAAATCAAACGTCTAATGACATCCTTGTCAAAATCATCAATTTTTTTCTTCCTTCCTTGCTTAACTGCAGCCTCTGTACAATGACCGTCCTGTTGTATCCAACGTCGAAAAGATCTTCTATCCACACCCAGGGCCTTTCGTGTTCTCCTACCTGGTTCTTGGATGTCATGGTATAAACAACCCATCTTAGTCTCCCTGCGAAAATGCCTGTACAATATAACAGTTACCTTCTGCAAAGTGATAAATTTGCATTTCAGATTCATTGCGCTTTTCATAATTATTCAGTTTAGTTTATTAATAAATTATACGCTGGTGTCGTTTTTGTTTCGTTGCAGCCAACTCATTGCAATTAGCATACGCTGCTGAAATAATAACTCGCGACTGTGTACAATAGGTGCGCACTCGTGCAGACATGTAGTCACTAAACTAATTCAAACAAAAAAAAATATTGAATAGCACATTTCATCGCTTGTGCTGTGCTGCAACAAAAATTAAGTGCGCAGTTTTTGAACGGATCTTGTAACTTTCCTGTAGAACTAATAAAAATTAACCCAGACAACGGTAAGAGTTTTTTTATATAACTTAAAGAAGAAAATTCAAACATGACATGAGTTTTGTAAGGGCAAAAAATATATTAATAACTGCATTGATATCAGTAGGCCACGTAGCAAATTTCAATAACATCCGTCAGGGGTTGCAAAGTTACAACGTTCGATGCGTGGGCACGAATTTCAGAACGGACTATAAATGTGCATCTTTTCGCAAGAACTAACAAAGCTTTAACAAAAACTAACTACTCATAGGACAAGGAAAGACAACAAGGTATTAAAAAAGGGACAACAACTCAAAAAGAACAAATACTAATACAAAATTAAAACCAAGTGTAAAGGACAATAGCTAGCTATAAACAATACAAAAGAGAAAATAAAATTGACAAATACTAATACAAATAAAAATCAGCAACTGCAAAAGACAACAGTTATTTATTGAATACAAAATTAGTAAATAAAATGACACTAAATACCCCAATTATAACCAACTTTCAGGTTGAACAGGGTAGACCAAGATGGAACGAGAAGAGGCAGAACGATCAGATGTTGAATGCCCGATCTCCACCCATCAAATAATCAAAACAACAACAACATCTCTTGTTCCACTGGCACTTGTCTGGTTCTTGTCATCAGTTCCACATTTGTGACTTTGTCATACTATTTCAATCCTTCTATTCTACACGAGGCCCCCCCCCCATTTATGAATGCCTGTAACTTTCTTGTTTTTGTTTTTGTGTTTCTCCATGTTTCCAAGCCATACAGTTGGACTGACTTGACATTTCAGTTGAAGATACTTATTTTCATGCTGGACTTCATGTCTCTTGATCTCCAGATGTTTCACAACGCAATGAAAGCACCTCTTGCTTTTTTTTGTATTCTTATCTTGTCATTGTCCCTCCAACTTTGTCTATATTGCTGCCAAGATATGTGTACATCTTTTAGTGGTGTTTCTTCAAGTTCAACCTTGTTATCATTTCTTGTATTTATTCTCATTATTTTTGTCTTTTCCCTGTCTATTTTTTGTCACACTTGCTGTGACCTCTCTTCAAGTATTTTCATTTTGTCTTGCATCTGTTTATGGTTATAGGACAGAAGAGCCAATTCATCTGCAAAATCTAGATCATCTAGCTGTTTAGTCAGATTCCACTGAATTCCATTTCTGTTGTGTGATGTTGATATTTTCATAACCCAATCTATTGCTAGCAAGAAAAGAAATGGAGACGAAGAAGCATCCCTGTGGCATTCCTGTTCTTATCCCATACGGTTCTGTAAGTTGCCCTTCATGAAGAACTCTGCATGCCATGTCTTCATAAGTCTTCTTTATTAAGTTAATGATCTTCATATACAGAATAGAAGGATTTGTTGAGAACTGTTTATTTGGCCCCCAAAAATGTTTAGGGTCTTTTATTATTGGATACTGAGATCAGTGATGTGTTCATATGTGTTCTGAGTCAATCAATCAATACCCTTTAGCTCCCCGAAGAGCATAGGCCTTCAACAAACACATGCCAAGTCTTCCTGTCCCGTGCCATCCGCTCAAGTTCTTTCCATGTTTTCCTCATCATTTTCACCTCTGTTTCCAGTTCTCTTCTCCATGTGTTTTTTGGTCTACCTCTGCCTCTCTTTCCCTGTGGATTCCAGAACAAGGACTGCCTTGTAATGCTATCAACAGGTTTCCTCAATGTGTGTCCTATCCATCGCCAGCGTCTTCTTCTCAGCTCTTGTTCCACTGGCACTTGTCTGGTTCTTGTCATCAATTCCACATTTGTGACTTTGTCATACCATTTCAGTCCTTCTATTCTACACAAGCACCCATTTATAAAAGTCTGTAGCATTTTAATTGTTGGTTTTGTAGCTCTCCATGTCTCAGAGCCATACAATAGGACTGACTTGACATTTGAGTTGAAGATTCTTATTTTCGTGTTGGACTTGATTTCTCATGACCTCCATATGTTTCCCAATGTAATGAAAGCACCTCTTGCTTTTTGTATTCTTGTTTTGATATCATTGTCTGTCCCTCCAACTTTGTCTATATTACTACCAAGATATATGTATGATTCTACATCCTTTAGTTGTGTTTCTTCGTTCAATCTTGTTATCATTTCTTGCATTTATTCTCATAATCTTTGTCTTTTCCCTATGTATTTTCAGGTGTTCTGAGTATGAAGCGATAAATGCTGAAGTACTTCTTGTTATTTATTAAAGAACGAATATTCTCAACATGTTTTGGTTCTTATTTTTATTGTTTTTATATTCTTATTCTTAACGATTTTGTAATTGACCAAGTTTCTTTGTTAATAAACCAAGTGTCACTAGGGGTGTCAATGCGTAACGTTTTTTCTGATAATCTTTGATTGTCAGTAAGGTCAAACATTTTTCAACAACTTTGACACATCTGTGTAACATAATTCAAGTAATCCATGAATTTTAAAGAATCCACCACAACTCCAGCGAAGACGAATGATTATAATTTATTACATACACAGTTTTGACAATAGTCGACAATGAACTTCATTCTGTTACACAATTATAACGACTCAAGTCAATCTTGATTTGATTCAATAGCACACATAATTATTGTGCCATAATTACATTATTCTGTTCATGGCCATTAGCCTTAATTCTCATGCCAACATTCGCATGTATTGATAATTGATACAGTATGTATCTTACACAACGTTAAATTTCATAGTCTAGTGCAATCCTGTACACCTTCCTCCGTCTACATGAAATTAATCATAGTTTTGCCTGCATATTATATTTAAATCTATTCTATATTCCATGTTGGCTTGACACACCATTTAGTTCTTGAAATGTTAATTATTGGCCAACATAATTAACAAATTAACCATCACACAGATTGACTATTATTGAATATATTATCTCTCTCTTTAAAGAATGCATTTAAGTCTCTAGACACACAGGTCCGGACGTATACTTATCCATAAATATTAGTGGCAACGGCCACACTCTGGAAGACATATGTAAGTGGTAAATACCACGCTTATAATGAACACATCCTCCTAGCCCAAAGGCATGGCGCAGACTATTTTTTTAGTTACTACGAGGGACGGTCAAAAAGTAATGCCTCGTAATTTTTAATTTCATTCAATAGGCAAGAAAACATATAAAATTCACATTGAAATGTAGCCCCAAGTCTGAACTTCAACAATTTATTTCTTAATGTAGTCTCCGTTATTTGTTACAGTTTTTGTTCATCTTCTCACAAGGGCATGTATACCCGCACGGTAAAAATTTGTGTCCTTTTTCCTAAACCACTGGCATACGGCGCGTTTAAGGGTCTCGGTGTCCTCAAAGTGATGTCTGCGAAGATCTTCTTTCAGTGGTCCAAACAGATGGAAGTCAGAAGGTGCAAGATCGGGACTGTAAGGGGGATGTGGTAATAATGTCCAGCCAAATTCTGCAATTGCATCAGTGGTGCGTTTAGCGGTGTCTGGCGTGGCATTATCGTGCAGCAGTAGTGCAGTTCTCTGATCTTTTAATGGGTAAAGTCGCCGAAGACGACCTCTAAGCTTCTTCAAAGTTTCAATGTAACGGTCTGCATTCACCGTGTTTCCCTGTTCCAAGAAGTCGAGAAGAATCACATCCTTCTCATCCCAAAACACGGAGGCCATAACTTTCCCTACAGATGGTGAACTTTTGAACTTCTTTCTTGTCTGCGATGTTGGGTGATGCCATTCCATTGACTGCCTCTTGGATTCTGGTTTAAAAAAATGAACCCAAGTCTCATCACCTGTCACAATATTTGATAAAAACTCTTCTCCTTCAGTTTCGTAACGGTGCAGGAGGTTGATGGCTATGGTTTTCCTTGTTTCTTTATGTCTGTCTGTCAACATTCTGGGTACCCACCGTGCACAAACTTTTGAATAACCCAGGTCTTTAATGATGTTCTGGACACTGCCTTTACTAATGGACAACATGAAAGAAAGTTCGTCCAGTGTTACCCGATGGTCAGCACGAATGATGCCATCAACTCAATGAATGTTGTGTGGAGTCACTGCGGTAGACGACGGCCAGTCCGCTTTGCGTCAGCCATTGAAGATTGACCTACTTCAGCTTCATCACAATGATGTACCCAACGTCGGACAGTGCTAACATCCACTGTTGAATCTCCATAAACATTCTTCAAACGTTCGTGGATGCGAATTGGGGTCTCGCCTTCAGCATTGAGGAATTCTATGACATAACGTTGTTTTAACCGAACGTCTTTGGCAGCCATTTTTGAACTGTTACAGTGGTGCCACCTGTTACTGAAACAGGTTGGTAATGCTATACAGTGCAGAAGAGTGTTTGAGGAATCCTGCTAAATTTACAAATTGCACACCAATGCAGTATTTACATACATAAAAAATAGGAGGCATTACTTTTTGACCTTCCCTAGTATGTTTCGCATCATCATATGCATCTTAATGTGTCTCTAGTTGGGGATGCTAAATGATGCATTCACCCTGGCCAAAACTAAAGTAGCCAAAATGATTACACACTATAAAGCAATCCCCAACAGATGAGAATATTATGATGGGATCATATGTATGGAATTGATGAAAAATCTAATCAGACAACCAGTGGAACAAGAGAAAGGGAATATACTTTTACATTGGTTAACACACATGCTGAATTAATCAACTAACGGCATTACTATGCTGTCCGTGTTCTAAAATCCCTTGTGGTTAAAAAAAAAATTAGAGGAAGACACAAAAATATTCAGAGAACTAATAATTAATGAAATTTCACAGACTAGAAAACACAGTTTCTCTAAATAGGACATTGCAGGCAAACTATTTTCATTGATGCAATATTATTATCTCAGTTACAAAGAACTTTGTTGAATGATGTTTCTTGTGACAGCAGTATATTAAAGTCTCAGAATACAAGTGTGTTACCATGTAGGAAGGATTTCATAACATAAATGATTTCTTCTTTTCAGAGTGCAAGAAATATGGGGGAAAAAAAGATTCCATTCCTGGATGAAAAAATAAAACGGGAAGTAAATACAGATTTTGTAGTACGTTTTTTTTTAAATATTCTTTAACAAAATCTTGATACAGCAGTAGTGAAATAAACTGACAGAAGTCTGTTAAATAATTTATATTTCATGTGTACCAATCGCTTATTCTAGTTTTTTTTGTTTAAACAACATAATGTATGTGCAGACATTATTCATTACTCTTCAAACACCAGGCCACAAGAAAATTTCTTAGCTTCTATCTGATTATAAGAATAAAATGAGTGGTGTATTGAGGTTAATCTTTAAATTCACCAAGTAATCTTTAAGCACTCAACGGGTTTCATTCATCATTCATTTTTGTTTGCACTCCTTACGAAACATGGAACCACCACAGAAACTGGTACTGCAGAAAGCTCCAGTGTGTTACCATGTAGAATTTCTTAACATAAATTATTTTTTTCTTTTCAGAGCACAAGAAATATGGAAAAAAAAATTCCATTCCTGGATCAAAAAATAAAACAGGAAATAAATACAGATTTTTTAGTGAGTGTTCTTTTTTTATTATTTATCAAAATCTTATGTTATGACTGCATGGACTTTGTCAGAAGCAAATGCATAAAACAGTAGAGAAAAGGAAGTGATCTAAATGCATAATTTGTGTTTAAAGCACAGATCAGTGTTGTCACTCTGATAACAGCAAATCAAAAATATCATGAGTGCACAAATTCAAATTACAAAAATAATAATTAATTTTGTTCAGAATGGAGATAAATACACTTTTCACAGCAAAACAATAGTGCTTCATTAATTATATTGCCGGTTTGGCCCATGTCATATTAAAGTATCTGGCTCAGCTTTACTTTCATGATGTCTGTTTTCTGTATTGAACCAGCATTACAAGGCAAATATTTACTTTGGGACTATATGACAATAGTATCGTAGTTGAGATAAGTAATTTAATGTTACAAAAACAATTATCATTGCAGTTATCAAATTGTGACCATGTTTAAGACAAAAATGGTTTGTTTCAAACTTGAATATGTGCAGTATTTTGTGTTCAGGGACATACAGTGAAGACAGAAAGTAAAGATGAGGAGGAAGTTCATATTTCTGGAGAATGGGAGAATAATAGCATCCTTTCCACATTACCTGTTGGAGATGGTTTACTGAGTAAGTCTAAACAAGTTTTCAACAGAAATATATTCTGTACTGAACATGCATGAAAAAAATATATTACAAAACTATCCTTATTTATGTGCATGTAATTCTTATTCTGCTTCTTCTTCATTCACCCTCAGACGTCAGCTTGAATATGTTGAAAGGCAGTGGTCGTTTGAGGCTGTTGATATCTCTGTGCAGCTTTTCCAGCAGTGGTACTGGTGATGGCCATATGTTGCTTTCTCTGTTGTTCATACATTGGCCAACTTTGAAGTAGATGTTCAGCAGTCATTATATCGGTGCCACAGTTACATTCACCAGAAGTTCCTATCTTTAACTTGTTGAGTAGATGGTATCTCAATCTGTTGTGACCTGTGCGATGTCTGAAGATTACCACTTTTTCACTAATGCTGAGTTGGTAATATGCATCATTTGTATTGTAACCTGGAGGCTGTGCTTCTCATTTGTTCCTGTATCCGTGCTTGATAAAACTCTTAGCCTCTTCATAAATTATACCTGCGTCAAGTTGAAATAGCTTTACCCCTTCCTTTGTCAATCTGTCAGCCTCTTGATTTCCAGAAATGTTGCAGTGAGAAGAGATCCACTGTATCACAACTCTTGAATTGCTGACACAGTTAGGTCATCCAGGTCAGTGCTGCAATTACTGACAGAGCATCTGAGAAGATAGCTACTTGTCTCTCTGAGCTCTCTTCTGTCATTAGGACTTCTGCCTGCCTATGCTCTGAAGTTACTCAAGAATTTTCCAGTTGTGACTCACAGCTTTTTTTTGTGTGCTATTGCTTATGCTGAGAGAGACTCCTCCTCCCTCATCTTCTGTTGCTGATCCATCTGTGTATGCATGGATCCGGGCATTTTGTGGGTAATGTTTCTCAATTTGGATTCTTCTTTCTGTTTCATTCTGGCATTTTCTCTCAATACCTGGAATGTTTTCTGTTTCTGGAAGCGCTGTTGTTTCCAGACTGGTAGCTTAACTGCAGTGTAGATGGGTGTAGCTGTTGATATTTTATTGATGGGGTCTGCCATCATGTTTGTTTTGACTGTTTCAACAAAGTTGCTTCGCTTCAGTCTTCCCCTTTCAAGTTCATTTATTCTCTGGTACATGGGGTGGTCTATCAGCCTCCTGAATTTCTCGGCTTGTTACTGGGTTCTGCTGTCTCTTCTATCCTCCATTGGCTGGAGGTATGTAATCTTTTCCAGCTCTTTAGTTGGTGTTGACATCATCCACCCCACCCCCTAATTATGATTATCATTGCTTAGTTTTGGGTTCTATTTATGTTATCAAAATTTGACTTAGCTGCTGTTGACCATGCTGCAAGGCCATATTCTAGGACTAGTCTCACTTGCCCAGTGTATAGCTTCTTTAGTACTCTCTTGTCCACCCCCCAGCCCATGTCATCAAGTTTTTTCATGATTGCCAATTTCTGCTGTGCTCTAGTCCTGTTTCTTTCAATCTGGCTTTTCCCAAGTCAAGCAACAATCGAAGGTAATGCCTAGGTAGTTTGGGTTTTCATCAAGATGTAGGTTGTTACCATTTATTGTTATTGTTAATCAGAATCAAGGTCATGGCACTCCAGGTGCTCGGTCTCCCTCAGCAAGTGTCAAAGGGTATGAATGCTAATTGTTCCTGTTGTGCACTGGTTGTATACATGCCAGATGTGTCCTCTCATATGTCCATCCCTGCTGGTCTTATGTTTGATGCCAAATTCCAGCAGTCTTAGCCTTGATGATTCATCAGTTGGTGTGACATTCTCTAATAGGCGATCATGAATTGCCCTTAGTAATTCTCTCTTATCCATTTCCAATGCACCTTCTATGGGTGCACTTGAAGCTAGTCTTGTCAGCTTTTTCATTGTCGCGTACTCCTGCATGACCAGGACAGTAGATTCATATCAGTTCTTGAAGATTTGATGCTTCTATTGAGGTTTTCTATTCATGTCGGAGCCATCCATTTTGGACCTTTAAGCATGAATAGTGAGTTTGATACAATAACTGCCTTTGTTAATAAAGTCTCAGACAGCCATTTTAAGGCAGCAGTAACTGCCTCTACCTCCATTCTCATACTGGAGGTTGTTATCATGTAAGCCCCATTATGTTCAGCGATGGTTCTGCCCTTTACTCTAGCAGAGAAACCCCACCCTGATGTTCGTTCGTTCGTTCGTTCCCATTTAGCACTAATTTGGAGCTCTGTGGTTTATTTGAGAGGGAAAATACAGTATTTGTTGTTTTCCCTTCATTTATCTTCATTAGCCATGCTTTGGTCCACTCTTCTAGTGATGTTAGGGCTTGCTGATCTGAATGGTTTGACTGTAGTGATGTATTACTCTGAGATCCACATGGCTAGGTCATCTCCAAAGGAGGCCTGTAATTCATTAAATGTATTTAAAACATCATACTTGTATTTTTTATGTCCTTTGTGTATATGTGATTTGTATGTGTGTTGCGAGTTCGTTATTTCTTAGAGTATTTGAGTTGGAAGGCGTCTAGGGTTATTACAATAATGGTGTTATGAATTTAGTCATAACAATGTGGTGTATATTCTTAGCCTACCACTGACAGAAAATCCCACACAGCAAATTTTAAGACTTTTTACTGTACGCTTCAGGTAAATATCTAATAGGAGAACTTACATATAAGCTGTTCAATGCTCTAACAAGAATAAGCTAAGTAGCTAGGGAATTATAAATTGATGCTGTTTCCATATGTAGCCATATCAACATGATTGACTTGTTCAGGTCTAGTTTTACGAGTGGTTGGGAGTATGCCGGTAGCCCACATGTGCACATCTCTCTCTTCTCTCTCTCTATCCTCTCTCTCTCCTCTCTCTCTCTCTCTCTCTCTCTCTCTCTCTCTCTCTCTCTCTCTCTCTCTCTCTCACACACCAAATATATATGTGTGTAGTGGTATTGATGGTATTGTATGATTGTGATCTTACTTAATGTGATGCATGAGGTCAGCTGTGAAGGCTCCTGAGATAAATGTAGCTGTGAATTTTCAGAAGGCCCTTCTTGCTACCACTACGACCTCACACCTATCTTTTTTTTCTAATGAATGTGGCTACGTTAAAATTCTAGGGTATGATATGTAATGTGTTGTGGTAGTTTACATACACACACACAGATATTTAATAAGTTTAATAATATTAATAAAACGTTATGACACACTGAACTAACTCAAGCTGTGTAAAATTTTTGATAATAAATTTTCTTTAAGTTTATTTGTTCTGAACCAAGATTTTATTTTGGTCAGAACATATGAAAGGTTTTGCAATTATTAATGAAATGCATGAATATATGGCATAATAAATGAAAAGAGTGTACATATGTATTTTACAAGACTAGTTAATATTACTACTGTTTATGGTTGTAATTTTTCTGGGAGAACGTTTAATGGATGTGCTGTTGGGGTGGCCTCATCACTCCCTGTCTATGGCGACTACACATTGTCCATTTATTGATGATATTATAATTGGTGTGTTAGAAATTAAGTTGGTGAGTATTCAGCAGTCCAGACGCTCACGTATCTTGAATGAGTAATCTGGTGCTGGAATCAGGTGGCCCCACCTCTCCGTGCTTGGGGGCAATATCAGGCTGCTCTGCCAAAATATAAACTGCACGGGTCCACTCTTGTAATATTCAACACCTCATTTGACACCACATTGGTGCCAAATAAAAACTCACAGTTCTGCAATAAAGTATTGGTCATGTGTCAGAATTCCATCCTCTAAACCATTTCTGGACACAACACTACACACAACAACAACACCACATAGACGGGTCAGATCTCTTTGACCATACAACACATCTTACCAATTTGGTTTTACATAGGATAAGTTCTCCCAGACTACATATTCTGAAATATGTTCATTAGCTTCCTGCCATAGAATAGGATAGGTGATATGTTCCACTGATCTCAACACTTGATCTGTCTTTCATAATCCTTGCTGGAGTTTATGTATTTTATTTGTCTCTAGACCCTGAACTGGGGCGGGGGGTCTAGAGCGAATCCTTACTTGTTGTAAGGGATAGATTTTGATATGGCAGTATCAAATCACTCGAAACACTAAACAAATATTAAAATATACAAAGAAATACTTTCAGTCTTACCAGAATTATGAATATAGAACACAGTTATCTGCTAGCAAAACTCAGCTGAGCTGCTGGCTTTAGTATGGCGTCCCTCTAAATATTTCAATTAGCTTCTGGGAATTACACCACTAAATAATTCACTGTGTCTACTAGGACAACTTATGACGAATGGCAAAAATGCGCGTCTGAGCGCCGATAATATATTCATCTATGGCCAATCACCGCCTTTTTTCCTTTTCAAATTCAAACCTCCTACCAAAAAGTCATTTCAGTCATACCTCAGTCAAGTATGCATTATTGTCTGTTGGTCCGTCTGTCTCTACTTGCGTTTCACACAAAAAACACACTTGTTTTTTGAACCAACTCCGCCTTCCCCTACACAATTTTGCCTTTAAAGTTATTTTTAGCCACAATTTACCATCCCATCCCGTCTCTTTCATTCCAACTAGATTTTAGCACTTGAGTCTCAAGGCTACAGTTTTTTTGAAAATTAGGGACATTTTTTGTTTCAATGCAGACGCTCGCTGATATGAACAACACAGTCTTTTGTCAATATCTTTCTTATTATTTATCCGTCTGTATAAATGAAAGCATATTATTTCACTGCTCAAGATGGGCCATCCGGCCAGCTAGGTTTTATATTCCTAACATCATTATTAAGAAAAAGTTACTTTTCAAGGTTATTTGGTTTTTTTTGGAAATATTTTGGAGCATCTTTTGTAATGCGTTCGTCACTGCATTCAAATAAACGGACTAAGTTATCGCAAAAGCGTCCAAGAAATGACTGTTGCGTATAATAGCTAAGGTCCCTTTTGTCGATTTCTTTACTTTGTGTCAACTTGGGGACGTGACTTTTCCTCCTTTCCCCACCAATTGCGTCTTTTAGCCTTGCTAGTTTCAAGCACGCGTTCAGTCAGATTTTTCCTTTTGATCTCCGTTCTCATCCCGTTCCAAGGGTAACGTTTTGCTTTCACGTCTAACAATTTAATTTCCATGGCGGGTGATGACCCGCGGCGTGGGCGATCATGTATTCTAGTAGCTTACGCATTAGTTTTTATCCCTACGTTGTATCATTGGAGATATTTTAACGTTGTATCATGGTTAATTTTATGACACATCTCCCCACTTGAAAACATGCCTACGGCAAGTTCTAAAACCAGTGATACACATAGATAAAATCTCTCCTCACGCCTGCCATTACTCTAATTTTGATCACAGGGGTGCCGACTGAGGAAATCTGCACCGACATTCAATTTGCCTGGGATATATTGGATACTAAACTGATAAGGTTGAAGCAATAAAGACCACCTCAGCAATCTTGCGTTTTCATGCTTAGCCTGAGATAAGAATACGAGAGGCTGATGATCCGTCTCGACCACAAAAGTCCTACCATACAGATAGATTTGAAACTTCTTTATTGCCCAGATTAACGCTAAACATTCTTTTTCGCTTGTGGAATATCCTTGTTCCGCCTTATTCAATTTGCGGCTTGCATAAGCGACTGGTTTCAGTTCCCCATCAGGTGAAGATGATCTTTGCAACAAAGCCGCTCCGAGTCCTACATTACTTGCATCGGTTCTTAAGACAAAGTCCTGTGTCAAATCAGGCAGTTTGAGAATAGGCTTGCTAGTGAGTTTTTCCTTTAAGTCTTGGAACGCTAATTCACTTTGCGCAGTCCAAATAATTTTATCTGGAAGTCCCTTGCGAGTCAGATCAGTCAGAGGAGCACAAATAGAGTTAAAATCTTTGATATATTTTTGATAAAATCCGCATAACGACACGAATGATCGCACGTCCTTTTTTGTTTGTGGTCTAGGTGCTCTCTGCAGTTTTTCCAAGTTCTTGGGATCAGGGGTCATGCTACCCTGATATACAGTGTGTCCCAAGAATTCCAACTCTTTGCATCCAATGCAACATTTTGTTGGCCTAGCAGTTAAGTTCGCCTCCCTAAGCCTATTAAATAACATTTCTAGAGCTTCAATGTGTTCTTCAAATGTCTCTGTGGCGACGAGAATATCATCCATGAAATTCGTGATACATGGGTTATTCAGGGGATCCAACAATTTGCGCATCATCCTTGAAAATACACTCGGAGCATTTTTCAGTCCGAATGGTAGCATGTTGAATTCATAATGTCCATCCGAAGTGCTAAAAGCCAAATAAGGTCTCACTTCAGGCTTCACTGGGATCTGGTAATAGCCTTTACTAAGATCCACCTTTGAAAAGTATTTTGCCTTGTTCAGTCTGGCAAATAACTGTTTTGTGTCTGGTAATGGATCCACTTGTCCTTCTGTGACAGCATTCAGTTTCCTGTAATCTATGCACAGTCTGTGTTCCCCAGACGGTTTTCTCAACAAAACGACACTAGAGCTAAAAGATGATTCACTGTGTGAAATAATCCCCTCCTTCAACAAATAATCTATTTCTTCCTTCAATGCCTTCTCCTTCGCGAACGGAATAGAATAGGCTCTCATACAGATTGGGTTTGAGTCTACCAGTTTCATGTCATACTGTAGCAAATTTGTATGGCCTGGTTTATCTGTTAATACATCTGTATGTTCCTCCAGAACCTGTTGAACTCTCTCCCTCTGGTTTTTAGTCAGGTGCTTACTGACTTTTACCTGTGCTGCTGTTTCACAAGGATGTAATGGGTATTCATGTGAGGTGAGTGGTTCCTTTTGCATTTGAGTTGCGATAGCCAAGGTCAGTAAGGGGGTGCTTTCCTGGAGTGGTCTGTCCAGATACTTCTTTAACAGGTTTACATGATAAACTTTCTCCTTCCCCTTTTTGTCAATTTTATAGTTTGTTCTAGACACCTTCTCTAGAACCGTATATGGACCTTGCCATCCAATTTGTAATTTATTCTGGCTACCGGGTAGTAGAAGCAGCACCTTCTCTCCCACAGCTAGTTCTCTGTCCTTTGCCTTCCTATTAAAATATGCTGCATGTTTCTTCCTGGCTTGTTTCAAATTATCATTTGCCAGTTTCCATCCAGCTTTCAAACGAGTGGTCAGTTCGTTCACGTATTGATAAGATGAGGTAACAGTCTCTTCCGCCTTCTCATCTGTCCAGGTCCTTAATAGGGCTACATCTGGACCTTTAATTTATCATACGTATTTTTTATGGAACCCGTCGGGTCCCTTCCACTAGAAGCCCTATAGTGAGGACTTTTCTTCCTAGAATCATCACTCACAAATCGACCACTACCAATTTTTCTCTTGGGTTTGTCTCCCCACTTTAGATTGCTTATGAGAGATCTTCGCTCTCTTTTCTGTTCTTCCAGTTTATATAAGTCTGACCGAGGGATTGTCATCTTATCCTGGGTAAAATTTACTCTTTGTACTCGTCGCATAGTGGCCATGTTAATCCATTCAAGTGAAGACTGGGTGTGAAAAGGGGGCTCCCATTGCACTTTGTCTCCTTGAGTATCATAATTTTTCTTTCCAGGCCTAATTTTGCCCCGTGGCGTTTCTAGGTCCTGCACATATTTTCCCTTTGTGGGTGTTCCCTCATGAAATATGCCACATGCTTCTACAAAGTTTTCAATATCGACATTTACGTCGGGCCAATAGTATTTGCGAGCAACTTTTTGGCAGATGGTACCGACTTTTTCATGGTCCCCATCTTTTCCAACATGTAAGCTCCTTATTAAATTTGCCCTATATATCTTGGGAAGAACCAACTGTCCGTGACCAGTGGATCTAGTTCCTGTCTTCCTATATAGCAATCTGTTCTTCATAAAATATTCCCCCTTGCTCGGAGGTGTGTGGCATTTGGGCAATTTTTTAAAACATGGCTTGAGTGTCCTATCCTCAGCCTGCGCCTTCCTCATCTCCTCTGGATGAGCATTTATAGGTTCACCTTCTTCCTCCTTCTTCTGTGACCTGGTCTGCACTGTCGCCATGATCACAGGTCTCTCGGGATTCCCCAAGAAGACGTATCTACACCCCAATATCAGAGGGTAGATTGGTTCATCTATCACTGCTGCTCTGATTTCTCCTTCCACATAGCGAGTTTTCACCGTTATCCTTGCGATGGGAAGTGTCATGAGTGGTATGTCCTTAGTTGCCCCTTGTATTTCCACTGTTTCTGTGGTATACTGACTTGGGTCCACTAGGCTAGACTTCACAACTGAATCATAATCCAAACCTGTATCATAAAGGCACCTTATGGTGACCCCATTACAAATAACATCCTCACAAACTGGGGGGTGATAAGGTTCCTGCTGTCCCTTAGGATTAACCTTTAATCTTTGAGTCCCCGACTTCATTGCAGCAATGTTTGAAGGTTTCCTTCTACAAAATTCGGTGTTATGGTTATCTTTCTTGCACCATTTACACCATCTTTTTCCTTGGTTAAACGGTTTTCTTTCATTGGATTTTTGGTCATTGAACTGTGAGTTTCTGTCTCGGTAGTCATTTCTTGGCCGTTCAAAGTTTGTCCTACCTTTATTTCCCTGCTCTCTATTATCAAATTTATTAAATTGCTGTGGAGCTTTAAAATTGTCTATGTGCTTCTTTTTAGCACCACTTACCTCTGCCTGGGCTGCCTGATACCTCTCAGCGACATTTAAAACCTCCCCCAACTTCTCTGCACCTTGTTCCATGAGAAATTTTCTCATGTCTGGAGCCATGGACTCTCTCAATTGCTCAATCATGATCATTTCTTTAAGATCTTGGGTCTTCCCCAGAGCAGTCCATTTCTCCAAATAGGTTTCCAGTCTGGCAGAGAATTGGTGGTATGTCTCCCCAGACAACAGTTTGGCATTTCTAAATTTCTTACGATAAAATTCACCATTTTTTCTCGTACCTCAATAACAAAGCCTGCTTTAACATGTCATAATTGTCCTGGTCTTCTCTGTTCATTTTTGCGAAGACTTCATAAGAAGTACCTCTCAGTCCCTGTGATAACTTTAAACTCCACCTCTCTCTCTCTAACCCATATGTAGTAGCTAATAACTCAAAACGTCCTAGGTACCCCTCTATGTCATCGTCTTTTTCAACAAAATGGTCTAAATGAAACCCCATAGCTGATGTTGAGGCTCCCAGACTGGGCGTAGCATCTGAGGCAAAAGGGCTGGCACCATTTTCAGGAGCCTGGCCTTGTAGCTCCAGCTCCCTTAGTCGTAATTCGTGCTCCCTTTGCAACCTTCTATCTTCTGCCTCCCTTTCGGCCTTTTTATCTTCTGCCTCCCTTTCGGCAGTCAATCTTTTTTCTTCTGCTTCCCTTTGCTGTCGTTTTTCTTCTGCCTCAATCTGCAGCCTCTTAAGTTCTCTATCAGCCTCAATTTGTAACCTCTTCTCTTCAGCCAACCTTTCAGACTCTAATTTTCTTTCAGCCTCTTTTTCTAATCTTCTTTCTTCCCGTTCAATATACTTATCACATTCAGCCGTTACATATTGAATTAAAACCTGACCATCCATTCCCATATCCTTTGCCGTTAGCACAGCAGCTGATCTGAATTTGGCTAGCTCCGCCATACTTTTTAAACAATTCTAGCAATGAGCAAAGTAAAATTTCCAACCACTAAAGTAATTCTAATTACTCTAGTCTAAAATAATTCTAATTAATTAATTAATCAATTAACTACCACTGGCTGTGAAGATTCACCAACTTTTATTTTCAGGGACACTTTTAATTTTTATAATGTGTTCCCCTAATTTATTTCTCCCCCCAGGAGATCCTAATATTATTGATAGGCTAATTATCCCGGGACAAGAGACCCCAATATATGTAGTGGTATTGATGGTATTGTATGATTGTGATATTACTTAATGTGATGCATGAGGTCAGCTGTGAAGGCTCCTGAGATAAATGTAGCTGTGAATTTTCAGAAGGCCCTTCTTGCTACCACTACGACCTCACACCTATCTTTTTTTTCTAATGAATGTGGCTACGTTAAAATTCTAGGGTATGATATGTAATGTGTTGTGGTAGTTTACATACACACACACAGATATTTAATAAGTCTAATAATATTAATAAAATGTTATAACACACTGAACTAACTCAAGCTGTGTAAAATTTTTGATAATAAATTTTCTTTAAGTTTATTTGTTCTGAACCAAGGTTTTATTTTGGTCAGAACATATGAAAGGTTTTGCAATTATTAATGAAATGCATGAATATATGGCATAATAAATGAAAGGAGTGTACATATGTATTTTACAAGACTAGTTAATATTACTACTGTTTATAGTTGTAATTTTTCTGGGAGAACGTTTAATGGATGTGCTGTTGGGGTGGCCTCATCACTCCCTGTCTATGGCGACTACACATTGTCCATTTATTGATGATATTATAATTGGTGTGTTAGAAATTAAGTTGGTGAGTATTCAGCAGTCCAGACGCTCACGTATCTTGAATGAGTAATCTGGTGCTGGAATCAGGTGGCCCCACCTCTCCGTGCTTGGGGGCAATATCAGGCTGCTCTGCCAAAATATAAACTGCACGGGTCCACTCTTGTAATATTCAACACCTCATTTGACACCACATTGGTGCCAAATAAAAACTCACAGTTCTGCAATAAAGTATTGGTCATGTGTCAGAATTCCATCCTCTAAACCATTTCTGGACACAACACTACACACAACAACAACACCACATAGACGGGTCAGATCTCTTTGACCATACAACACATCTTACCAAGTTGGTTTCACATAGGATAAGTTCTCCCAGACTACATATTCTGAAATATGTTCATTAGCTTCCTGCCATAGAATAGGATAGGTGATATGTTCCACTGATCTCAACACTTGATCTGTCTTTCATAATCCTTGCTGGAGTTTATGTATTTTATTTGTCTCTAGACCCTGAACTGGGGCGGGGGGTCTAGAGCGAATCCTTACTTGTTGTAAGGGATAGATTTTGATATGGCAGTATCAAATCACTCGAAACATTAAACAAATATTAAAATATACAAAGAAATACTTTCAGTCTTACCAGAATTATGAATATAGAACACAGTTTTGCTAGCAAAACTCAGCTGAGCTGCTGGCTTTAGTATGGCGTCCCTCTAAATATTTCAATTAGCTTCTGGGAATTACACCACTAAATAATTCACTGTGTCTACTAGGACAACTTATGACGAATGGCAAAAATGCGCGTCTGAGCGCCGATAATATATTCATCTATGGCCAATCACCGCCTTTTTTCCTTTTCAAATTCAAACCTCCTACCAAAAAGTCATTTCAGTCATACCTCAGTCAAGTATGCCTTATTGTCTGTTGGTCCGTCTGTCTCTACTTGCGTTTCACAAAAAAACACACTTGTTTTTTGAACCAACTCCGCCTTCCCCTACACAATTTTGCCTTTAAAGTTATTTTTAGCCACAATTCACCATCCCATCCCGTCTCTTTCATTCCAACTAGATTTTAGCACTTGAGTCTCAAGGCTACAGTTTTTTGAAAATTAGGGACATTTTTTGTTTCAATGCAGACGCTCGCTGATATGAACAACACAGTCTTTTGTCAATATCTTTCTTATTATCTATCCGTCTGTATAAATGAAAGCATATTATTTCACTGCTCAAGATGGGCCATCCGGCCAGCTAGGTTTTATATTCCTAACATTATTATTAAGAAAAAGTTACTTTTCAAGGTTATTTGGTTTTTTGAAATATTTTAGCATCTTCTGTAATGCGTTTCGCTGAATTCAAATAAACGGACTAAGTTATCGCAAAAGCGTCCAAGAAATGACTGTTGCGTATAATAGCTAAGGTCCCTTTTGTCGATTTCTTTACTTTGTGTCAACTTGGGGACGTGACTTTTCCTCCTTTCCCCACCAATTGCGTCTTTTAGCCTTGCTAGTTTCAAGCACGCGTTCAGTCAGATTTTTCCTTTTGATCTCCGTTCTCATCCCGTTCCAAGGGTAACGTTTTGCCTTCACGTCTAACAATTTAATTTCCATGGCGGGTGATGACCCGCGGCGTGGGCGATCATGTATTCTAGTAGCTTACGCATTAGTTTTTATCCCTACGTTGTATCATTGGAGATATTTTAACGTTGTATCATGGTTAATTTTATGACACATCTCCCCACTTGAAAACATGCCTACGGCAAGTTCTAAAACCAGTGATACACATAGATAAAATCTCTCCTCACGCCTGCCATTACTCTAATTTTGATCACAGGGGTGCCGACTGAGGAAATCTGCACCGACATTCAATTTGCCTGGGATATATTGGATACTAAACTGATAAGGTTGAAGCAATAAAGACCACCTCAGCAATCTTGCGTTTTCATGCTTAGCCTGAGATAAGAATACGAGAGGCTGATGATCCGTCTCGACCACAAAAGTCCTACCATACAGATAGATTTGAAACTTCTTTATTGCCCAGATTAACGCTAAACATTCTTTTTCGCTTGTGGAGTATCCTTGTTCCGCCTTATTCAATTTGCGGCTTGCATAAGCGACTGGTTTCAGTTCCCCATCAGGTGAAGATGATCTTTGCAACAAAGCCGCTCCGAGTCCTACATTACTTGCATCGGTTCTTAAGACAAAGTCCTGTGTCAAATCAGGCAGTTTGAGAATAGGCTTGCTAGTGAGTTTTTCCTTTAAGTCTTGGAACGCTAATTCACTTTGCGCAGTCCAAATAATTTTATCTGGAAGTCCCTTGCGAGTCAGATCAGTCAGAGGAGCACAAATAGAGTTAAAATCTTTGATATATTTTTGATAAAATCCGCATAACGACACGAATGATCGCACGTCCTTTTTTGTTTGTGGTCTAGGTGCTCTCTGCAGTTTTTCCAAGTTCTTGGGATCAGGGGTCATGCTACCCTGATATACAGTGTGTCCCAAGAATTCCAACTCTTTGCATCCAATGCAACATTTTGTTGGCCTAGCAGTTAAGTTCGCCTCCCTAAGCCTATTAAATAACATTTCTAGAGCTTCAATGTGTTCTTCAAATGTCTCTGTGGCGACGAGAATATCATCCATGAAATTCGTGATACATGGGTTATTCAGGGGATCCAACAATTTGCGCATCATCCTTGAAAATACACTCGGAGCATTTTTCAGTCCGAATGGTAGCATGTTGAATTCATAATGTCCATCCGAAGTGCTAAAAGCCAAATAAGGTCTCACTTCAGGCTTCACTGGGATCTGGTAATAGCCTTTACTAAGATCCACCTTTGAAAAGTATTTTGCCTTGTTCAGTCTGGCAAATAACTGTTTTGTGTCTGGTAATGGATCCACTTGTCCTTCTGTGACAGCATTCAGTTTCCTGTAATCTATGCACAGTCTGTGTTCCCCAGACGGTTTTCTCAACAAAACGACACTAGAGCTAAAAGATGATTCACTGTGTGAAATAATCCCCTCCTTCAACAAATAATCTATTTCTTCCTTCAATGCCTTCTCCTTCGCGAACGGAATAGAATAGGCTCTCATACAGATTGGGTTTGAGTCTACCAGTTTCATGTCATACTGTAGCAAATTTGTATGGCCTGGTTTATCTGTTAATACATCTGTATGTTCCTCCAGAACCTGTTGAACTCTCTCCCTCTGGTTTTTAGTCAGGTGCTTACTGACTTTTACCTGTGCTGCTGTTTCACAAGGATGTAATGGGTATTCATGTGAGGTGAGTGGTTCCTTTTGCATTTGAGTTGCGATAGCCAAGGTCAGTAAGGGGGTGCTTTCCTGGAGTGGTCTGTCCAGATACTTCTTTAACAGGTTTACATGATAAACTTTCTCCTTCCCCTTTTTGTCAATTTTATAGTTTGTTCTAGACACCTTCTCTAGAACCGTATATGGACCTTGCCATCCAATTTGTAATTTATTCTGGCTACCGGGTAGTAGAAGCAGCACCTTCTCTCCCACAGCTAGTTCTCTGTCCTTTGCCTTCCTATTAAAATATGCTGCATGTTTCTTCCTGGCTTGTTTCAAATTATCATTTGCCAGTTTCCATCCAGCTTTCAAACGAGTGGTCAGTTCGTTCACGTATTGATAAGATGAGGTAACAGTCTCTTCCGCCTTCTCATCTGTCCAGGTCCTTAATAGGGCTACATCTGGACCTTTAATTTATCATACGTATTTTTTATGGAACCCGTCGGGTCCCTTCCACTAGAAGCCCTATAGTGAGGACTTTTCTTCCTAGAATCATCACTCACAAATCGACCACTACCAATTTTTTTCTTGGGTTTGTCTCCCCACTTTAGATTGCTTATGAGAGATCTTCGCTCTCTTTTCTGTTCTTCCAGTTTATATAAGTCTGACCGAGGGATTGTCATCTTATCCTGGGTAAAATTTACTCTTTGTACTCGTCGCATAGTGGCCATGTTAATCCATTCAAGTGAAGACTGGGTGTGAAAAGGGGGCTCCCATTGCACTTTGTCTCCTTGAGTATCATAATTTTTCTTTCCAGGCCTAATTTTGCCCCGTGGCGTTTCTAGGTCCTGCACATATTTTCCCTTTGTGGGTGTTCCCTCATGAAATATGCCACATGCTTCTACAAAGTTTTCAATATCGACATTTACGTCGGGCCAATAGTATTTGCGAGCAACTTTTTGGCAGATGGTACCGACTTTTTCATGGTCCCCATCTTTTCCAACATGTAAGCTCCTTATTAAATTTGCCCTATATATCTTGGGAAGAACCAACTGTCCGTGACCAGTGGATCTAGTTCCTGTCTTCCTATATAGCAATCTGTTCTTCATAAAATATTCCCCCTTGCTCGGAGGTGTGTGGCATTTGGGCAATTTTTTAAAACATGGCTTGAGTGTCCTATCCTCAGCCTGCGCCTTCCTCATCTCCTCTGGATGAGCATTTATAGGTTCACCTTCTTCCTCCTTCTTCTGTGACCTGGTCTGCACTGTCGCCATGATCACAGGTCTCTCGGGATTCCCCAAGAAGACGTATCTACACCCCAATATCAGAGGGTAGATTGGTTCATCTATCACTGCTGCTCTGATTTCTCCTTCCACATAGCGAGTTTTCACCGTTATCCTTGCGATGGGAAGTGTCATGAGTGGTATGTCCTTAGTTGCCCCTTGTATTTCCACTGTTTCTGTGGTATACTGACTTGGGTCCACTAGGCTAGACTTCACAACTGAATCATAATCCAAACCTGTATCATAAAGGCACCTTATGGTGACCCCATTACAAATAACATCCTCACAAACTGGGGGGTGATAAGGTTCCTGCTGTCCCTTAGGATTAACCTTTAATCTTTGAGTCCCCGACTTCATTGCAGCAATGTTTGAAGGTTTCCTTCTACAAAATTCGGTGTTATGGTTATCTTTCTTGCACCATTTACACCATCTTTTTCCTTGGTTAAACGGTTTTCTTTCATTGGATTTTTGGTCATTGAACTGTGAGTTTCTGTCTCGGTAGTCATTTCTTGGCCGTTCAAAGTTTGTCCTACCTTTATTTCCCTGCTCTCTATTATCAAATTTATTAAATTGCTGTGGAGCTTTAAAATTGTCTATGTGCTTCTTTTTAGCACCACTTACCTCTGCCTGGGCTGCCTGATACCTCTCAGCGACATTTAAAACCTCCCCCAACTTCTCTGCACCTTGTTCCATGAGAAATTTTCTCATGTCTGGAGCCATGGACTCTCTCAATTGCTCAATCATGATCATTTCTTTAAGATCTTGGGTCTTCCCCAGAGCAGTCCATTTCTCCAAATAGGTTTCCAGTCTGGCAGAGAATTGGTGGTATGTCTCCCCAGACAACAGTTTGGCATTTCTAAATTTCTTACGATAAAATTCACCATTTTTTTCGTACCTCAATAACAAAGCCTGCTTTAACATGTCATAATTGTCCTGGTCTTCTCTGTTCATTTTTGCGAAGACTTCATAAGAAGTACCTCTCAGTCCCTGTGATAACTTTAAACTCCACCTCTCTCTCTCTAACCCATATGTAGTAGCTAATAACTCAAAACGTCCTAGGTACCCCTCTATGTCATCGTCTTTTTCAACAAAATGGTCTAAATGAAACCCCATAGCTGATGTTGAGGCTCCCAGACTGGGCGTAGCATCTGAGGCAAAAGGGCTGGCACCATTTTCAGGAGCCTGGCCTTGTAGCTCCAGCTCCCTTAGTCGTAATTCGTGCTCCCTCTGCAACCTTCTATCTTCTGCCTCCCTTTCGGCCTTTTTATCTTCTGCCTCCATTTCGGCAGTCAATCTTTTTTCTTCTGCTTCCCTTTGCTGTCGTTTTTCTTCTGCCTCAATCTGCAGCCTCTTAAGTTCTCTATCAGCCTCAATTTGTAACCTCTTCTCTTCAGCCAACCTTTCAGACTCTAATTTTCTTTCAGCCTCTTTTTCTAATCTTCTTTCTTCCCGTTCAATATACTTATCACATTCAGCCGTTACATATTGAATTAAAACCTGACCATCCATTCCCATATCCTTTGCCGTTAGCACAGCAGCTGATCTGAATTTGGCTAGCTCCGCCATACTTTTTAAACAATTCTAGCAATGAGCAAAGTAAAATTTCCAACCACTAAAGTAATTCTAATTACTCTAGTCTAAAATAATTCTAATTAATTAATTAATCAATTAACTACCACTGGCTGTGAAGATTCACCAACTTTTATTTTCAGGGACACTTTTAATTTTTATAATGTGTTCCCCTAATTTATTTCTCCCCCCAGGAGATCCTAATATTATTGATAGGCTAATTATCCCGGGACAAGAGACCCCAATATATGTAGTGGTATTGATGGTATTGTATGATTGTGATATTACTTAATGTGATGCATGAGGTCAGCTGTGAAGGCTCCTGAGATAAATGTAGCTGTGAATTTTCAGAAGGCCCTTCTTGCTACCACTACGACCTCACACCTATCTTTTTTTTCTAATGAATGTGGCTACGTTAAAATTCTAGGGTATGATATGTAATGTGTTGTGGTAGTTTACATACACACACACAGATATTTAATAAGTCTAATAATATTAATAAAATGTTATGACACACTGAACTAACTCAAGCTGTGTAAAATTTTTGATAATAAATTTTCTTTAAGTTTATTTGTTCTGAACCAAGGTTTTATTTTGGTCAGAACATATGAAAGGTTTTGCAATTATTAATGAAATGCATGAATATATGGCATAATAAATGAAAGGAGTGTACATATGTATTTTACAAGACTAGTTAATATTACTACTGTTTATAGTTGTAATTTTTCTGGGAGAACGTTTAATGGATGTGCTGTTGGGGTGGCCTCATCACTCCCTGTCTATGGCGACTACACATTGTCCATTTATTGATGATATTATAATTGGTGTGTTAGAAATTAAGTTGGTGAGTATTCAGCAGTCCAGACGCTCACGTATCTTGAATGAGTAATCTGGTGCTGGAATCAGGTGGCCCCACCTCTCCGTGCTTGGGGGCAATATCAGGCTGCTCTGCCAAAATATAAACTGCACGGGTCCACTCTTGTAATATTCAACACCTCATTTGACACCACATTGGTGCCAAATAAAAACTCACAGTTCTGCAATAAAGTATTGGTCATGTGTCAGAATTCCATCCTCTAAACCATTTCTGGACACAACACTACACACAACAACAACACCACATAGACGGGTCAGATCTCTTTGACCATACAACACATCTTACCAAGTTGGTTTCACATAGGATAAGTTCTCCCAGACTACATATTCTGAAATATGTTCATTAGCTTCCTGCCATAGAATAGGATAGGTGATATGTTCCACTGATCTCAACACTTGATCTGTCTTTCATAATCCTTGCTGGAGTTTATGTATTTTATTTGTCTCTAGACCCTGAACTGGGGCGGGGGGTCTAGAGCGAATCCTTACTTGTTGTAAGGGATAGATTTTGATATGGCAGTATCAAATCACTCGAAACATTAAACAAATATTAAAATATACAAAGAAATACTTTCAGTCTTACCAGAATTATGAATATAGAACACAGTTATCTGCTAGCAAAACTCAGCTGAGCTGCTGGCTTTAGTATGGCGTCCCTCTAAATATTTCAATTAGCTTCTGGGAATTACACCACTAAATAATTCACTGTGTCTACTAGGACAACTTATGACGAATGGCAAAAATGCGCGTCTGAGCGCCGATAATATATTCATCTATGGCCAATCACCGCCTTTTTTCCTTTTCAAATTCAAACCTCCTACCAAAAAGTCATTTCAGTCATACCTCAGTCAAGTATGCATTATTGTCTGTTGGTCCGTCTGTCTCTACTTGCGTTTCACAAAAAAACACACTTGTTTTTTGAACCAACTCCGCCTTCCCCTACACAATTTTGCCTTTAAAGTTATTTTTAGCCACAATTCACCATCCCATCCCGTCTCTTTCATTCCAACTAGATTTTAGCACTTGAGTCTCAAGGCTACAGTTTTTTGAAAATTAGGGACATTTTTTGTTTCAATGCAGACGCTCGCTGATATGAACAACACAGTCTTTTGTCAATATCTTTCTTATTATCTATCCGTCTGTATAAATGAAAGCATATTATTTCACTGCTCAAGATGGGCCATCCGGCCAGCTAGGTTTTATATTCCTAACATCATTATTAAGAAAAAGTTACTTTTCTAGGTTATTTGGTTTTTTTTTTTTTTGAAATATTTTGGAGCATCTTTTGTAATGCGTTCGTCACTGCATTCAAATAAACGGACTAAGTTATCGCAAAAGCGTCCAAGAAATGACTGTTGCGTATAATAGCTAAGGTCCCTTTTGTCGATTTCTTTACCTTGTGTCAACTTGGGGACGTGACTTTTCCTCCTTTCCCCACCAATTGCGTCTTTTAGCCTTGCTAGTTTCAAGCACGCGTTCAGTCAGATTTTTCCTTTTGATCTCCGTTCTCATCCCGTTCCAAGGGTAACGTTTTGCCTTCACGTCTAACAATTTAATTTCCATGGCGGGTGATGACCCGCGGCGTGGGCGATCATGTATTCTAGTAGCTTACGCATTAATTTTTATCCCTACGTTGTATCAGTGGAGATATTTTAACGTTGTATCATGGTTAATTTTATGACAATGTGTGTGGTGTGTAATTGTGAAAATGTGTCAAGTACTGTAATCAAAATCCAGGTTGTGAGGAGTGTAAACAGGAGTATAATGGAGACTGCCATAAATATGAACCTGCCACCCCTGATGCTAACATTGAGGTATGATGTTGTATATACAGTTATTCAGACAAACTAAATCAACCATTAACCTGAACCTGTCACCTGTGCTGCTAATATTGAGGTAAATACTGTTGTTGAGAAAACTATTTCAGCCTATTCCTTTCACCAGTGCTGCTAATATTGAGGTATATACTATTGGTTCTGATTTTTCCCAACTTAAAATTTCCTGGGAGTTGAGAAGAGCTTTGAGATATTTCCCCGGGATCTGGATATTTAAAAAAACAAAACAGAAAAAAACCTTTTTTGTCTTTTGTAAATCTATTGTCATTGCCATAAGGATTAAGGTGATGAAAATAATACATTTTATGATTTTTAAAAAGAACATGATATATTTATTTATAAATATGTTTTATTCTAAAGTGTACTAGAATTAACACAGTTTAACTTTTGGATAACTAATCGTGAAAATTTATTTTATCGTTATTTGTTTTACTATTTTATAAAATAACTTCTCAGGAAAACTAAGGAATTTAAAGATTTATGTGTAAGGCTGTTACGATTTTTTGTTACAAAATTTGGAATTCCGTTGAAGTAGGTTTTATACCTTTTTTTCCTTTGTAGGTTTTGCCTTTTTGTGGCGATGCACGTTTTTCTCAATGTAGAATTAAGTCTGTTGGTTACATCAGAGTGCAATTAGCCATTCAAAAAAGGTGAACGAACGAACAAACTTTATTTTCAAAGGGTTTAAAATTGGACACGCAGGCCCGTCAAACATTCTGCCCTTTCTTTCTCTCATCTTCCATACTGAATCCATTTATTCTCACATGTATCTTAAATAATAAAATAAAAAAATAAAATACAATAAAATAAAATTCCAACATTGCAACAGTACAATAACAGTTACACACATTTACAGTACCTTGTCATAATGAATACAAAAAAGGGCAAAATTATCTTTAAAACCTACATATGATGTTATATAATTATTTAGGAACATAACTAAATTAGGGTGGCATATAATCTGCACTCATGATATATTTGAAAAGTCTGTAATTGAATGAATATGGACAGCGTGTTTTTTAGGTCGTGTGAAAGATTATTCCACAGATGAGCAGCAGAAAAAGCTACACTTTTCTTAAATAAATGTAATTTGTTTAAGCGTTGGCTGCGTCTTCCATTGTATTTGAAAATAGGCCACAGATACATTGGAGCATTCTGTGATAGGATTTTGTGAATAAATTTGGCTTTGTTGAAGAGAAAGCGCTTTCTTAGTGGTAATATGTTAAGATATGTATATGGGTCTACACAGTGTGTGAGGTTTTTGTCTGAAACTAGGCGCACTGCACATTTTTTAATGAATAGAGTCTTTTAGTGTTGGACGTGGAGCAGCCATCCCAGATTGTGGAACAATAGTCTAGATGTGTTTGTATTTGGGATATATAGAACATTTTTCGTGTCTCCTCATCTAGGAAATGTTTGATTTTAGCTAACTGGTAAACTTTTTATGCTGTTTGCTTGGTCAGTGCTTGTACATGCGAACTCCAACTTAAATGTTGGTCAATTATTAGTCCAAGTTTTTTTTTTTTCATTTTCAATTAATGAGGTACCAATATAGAGTTGAAGTGTTGTTTGCTGTGAGTTTTGTAATTTTTGTCTAGTTATTATTTTACATTTTGGTTTAATGATATTTATTTGCATGCGATTTTCGTTGATCCACTTAATAAGATTGTCTGTATCGCTTTGTAATAATATTTCTAGTGTGTTGCAACTTTTATCACTAGTGTAAATGGTACAGTCATCTGCAAATAGGTCGCAGGATGAGTGCTTTATGTGTAGTGGAAGGCCATTTATGTAAATGGAAAAAAGTAGAGGACTGATAATAGAGCCCTGAGGGACACCAGTGTCAGTAGCAGTTGGGCTTGACAAGAAGTTATTGTAAGACACTACTTGCTGTCTGTCGGACTAAAATGATTTAAATAATGTAACTAGTTTAAAGTTAACTTTCATTGTTTCTAATTTCCTTATTAACATAACGTGATCTATCATATCGAATGCTTTCCTAAAGTCTGCAAAGATTGCTCCACATCTTCTTCTTCTTCTTTGATCCTTAGCCGCCGACCATCAAAGCAGTCAGTGGCCATCACGCCTAGTGGTGTCTTGTAGGGCAACAACAAATTGATTCCACTTTGCTCGGTCGGCGGCCATCCTTCGTACAGTGCCCCAACTCTGGTTCATTCTTTGCATCTCAGCCTCCACAGTCCTCCGCCAGGGTTTTTTTGGTCGGCCTCTCTTTTGTTTTCCTTCAGGGGTCCAAAGCATAGCTGTTCTTGTGATGGCATCGGGGTCTCTTCTGAGGACATGGCCAACCCAGCTCCAGCGTCTGCCAGCTATGATGGTGTGCATGTCCTCTTGCTTGCTCCGAGTAAGCAGATCTTGGTTGGTGATGGTATTCGGCCAAAAGATTCGGTGAATTTTTCTTAGGCATGTTGTGTGAAAAGAGGACAATTTCGACATTTCCTTCTTTGTAACTCTTCAGCATTCCGCACCATAGAGAAGCACAGAAAGCACACCGCTCTGATATAATCTTAATTTTGTGCTTGTGCTGTATTGAGAGGACTTCCAGATGTTGTTTAGGCTAAAAAAGGCTGTTCTTGCCTTATTCATTCTGATGTTGATGTCTTTGCCTGCCCCGCCGTCTGGTGTTACTATGTATCCTAGGTATGTGAAGGTGTCTGTCTGTACCAGTTGCTGATTCCTTACTGATATGGGCTCAGGGTTGCTCACATTGAGCGCCATGACCTCTGACTTCTTTAAATTGATGTTCAAGCCCACCTGCTGGCTAAACTTATTAAGTCTATCTGTTTTTTCCTGGATATGTTGATGTGAATGTGCTAGTAGTGCAATGTCATCTGCATATTCCAGATCTTCCACATATGTTATCGTTATTGATGTTTAGGTGCAAGTTGTCTATCATCTTAGTTAAAGCTGTGTGGCATGAATGCTTTTGTCTAAACCCCGACTGACTGTCAGTAAGCAAGTCGCTGCTAACTAGGAACTGTAGTGTTGTTTTATGTATGTGCTTTTCCAGTGGTTTAGATAGCGATGATATCAGAGAAATTGGTCTATAGTTGCCGAGGTTACTAGTATCTGATGAACCAGGTTTGTAGAGAGGATATACTTTGGCGATCTTAAAAGGCAGAAGGAAAATAACTCTTAGTGAAACACTGATTATATACTTGTATATAAGTTAGTGAATCACTGATAGCTGGTGCGGCATAACGCAGTATTCAATTGCTTATTCCATCACGCCCTCGTGAGCTATTATCTTTAAGACCAAGAAGATAGTAATACACTTCATTAACTGTCATAAAAGGAATGTCGGGTGGAACTGAGTTTGTACATTTGTCCTCACAGAATGCTGAAAGTTTGTCTAAGTCACTAGGGGAATGTGGTATTGTGGATTTCAGACTGTTTATTTCTGCTCAAAAGTGATTTCTGAAGTCTGTGCAAGTAAATGAAGTGTTGGAAGATAATGAGTCTGGTGCATTACATTATTTCACTAAGGTGTTAATTGCCTTCCTTATTTCCTTACTATTTGACTTGTTCTGAACCATATTTCTAAAGTGATTTTTCTTTTCTTTGCGAATTAGATATTGAACCTTATTTCTTTGTACCCTGTATATGTTGAGGTCCTTATTTTTGTGCGCTTGATCTCTGCCTCATAGCCTCCAATACTTCTTGTGTGATCCAAGGAGATTTTAGTCATTTGACGCGAATTTCATTAGCGTCAAAAACACTATAAAAATTTTGTTGTCCAGTACGCAATAGTTTCAACCAGATCAGGAAGTTGGTAAACACTGGCGAGAGGTGCAGTTAGCAAGCCATTTAAAAATAATTCCCAATTGAAATGTTTGAAACTTCTAAATTTAATACTTACATGTTTATTTTTGGGAACTTTACATTTATTCTTTGACCATGTGCAGCATACTGGATAGTGGTCACTCATTGCAATATTAGGGACAGAGCATTCAATGATGTTTTCTAGGCAAGTTACCTAGATGTGGTCGATTAGTGTGGAGGATGTTTGTTTTACTCTTGTAGGCTGGTTGACTATTTGTTTTAAGTTATACAATAGTATAATATTTGTCCATGTTACATTTGAATTGTGTTTATTGATATTGAAATCGCCAAGAAGAATAACCTCCTTGACGGTGGCGAATACATTGTCCATCATGATGGTGAAATCTTTGTACCAGGTAGGTCCCGCACTAGGATTTCGATAAAGATACCCCACTAGAAATGGGCACTGGTTTGGTAGCTTTATTTCCAACCATACACATTCTATCTTTGCTGTCTCTAAATTGTTTCTGCGGCAAAAATTAAGGGAAATGGAAATTTAAACTGTTACACCTGTCTCTAGTTTTCTGCTTGAGTCTCGCCAAAGAGTTTTTAAACCATTTAGTGCAATGTCATCTTCTGTTATTTTGTCATTTAGACGACTTTCTGAAAGTCCAAAAATGTGAAAATACTTATTTAGAATGTGTGTAAGTTTAGGGAGTTTTCCTAGAAGATGGTAAATATTCAGATGGCCAAGTCGTAGACCATCTTTATGAAGCCACTGTACATAATTATTAGCCATGTTTAAATATTAAAAAAAAAAATTTAAAGAAGCAGTTTGTAAAAGTCTATTTGACTAGAGATGTAAATGCCCAGATGTAACGTACTGTTTTGATGTGTTATGAATGTTAGTACGTGGAGCGTGTCGTGTTGTCCTGGACAGTACCAAGTTGTAGCGAGAATTTAGGTCACTAGCGTGAGGTGCCGCCAGGGTATAGTAGACACATACATAATGTCAGTAGTCCTGTAGATTCAGATGTGTAGTACTTGTATAACAATGTAGTTGATTGTGTAGGTGAGTAAATAACAGTGCTGATAACACGAAGGGCGTATAGGCTCTTGGACGTCTTCACATTAACGCACACAACCACAAGTAGAAGTCAGTGAAGTAGGGAATGCTGCTGACGTTTACAATATTTATTCATGACGTACGATAATACGATGATGATGGACGAAACAGTCAATAGTATAAGATTGTGTACATAATATGTGTAGTTACAAAGGTCAGCTTCAGACATCACAGATCCCAGACATGTAACAATGTCTTGACCAATGTTTACTGTTCATGCAATAGCCCTAATCCCTGACTGAGCCCCGTCAGGTAAGCCCTAGCAAATATCTTGCTTAGTACGGGTGATATCAGTTATTTAAACAAAGTCAATGCCATTGTCCTACAATTAGCAAAAGACTTCAGACTGGCCTCACATGCCAGATACTTCATTCTGGTGAAGAATATTGTCCGTAAACACGGACCAATATGATGACAACGAAATCAGGTCGCGGGCCTCGATAATCAGGTCACTCTCAGTTTACACAAGCTTCTGAGATTAAATATATTTTCTGCCAAACCATATTCCGCCTGCATTGCGGATCCATAAAGATGATTCCTAGACTAATGTGTGTAACAGGTCAACTTAGACCTAGTCTTTCATATATGAAGCCATACTGGAGTACAGTATAATAACTCCTTGTGAGCTTCGCTCACTATGTCGCCATCAGCGATAAATGTACCTGTAAGATCTAAACGAGACAAAAAGATTGAATAATGTTTCAGTTACCTTCTCAAAGAATCCTTACACTCTAAGGTAACACAACACAGCCAATACTGGCATAAAGAAACATTCAGGAACGGAAGAATGACAAAACTGTCATTTCCAGAATTTCCAATCCCTATCAAAAACTTGGCAGAGAGAAATCTACGGATCGGTACATCCGTTCTAAGCCATAGGTACACTCTCTCTGAATCAGTCTCCCGGCTTTTGCCGCCAAGACCCGCGCATGCCCAAAGAGCATGGACCAGATCGATGCAAACCCAGACCAGGCGTTTCCGCCCAGACGGGTGATAAAGATACTCCGTATATGATCCTATAAATAGACTTAAGACATGTCAACTATAAGACATGCCTGAGACAGGACAACATAAGACAGGGGAAGATAATCACCAGTCAAACCTGTCACAGAAAGATAATAAACATTTTTCTCTCTTTGATCACATTAAACCAAACATACATTAGGTTGGCGTTTTTTCCACCGTCAAAAATGACGGCAACATTACCACACCTCCTGGGGGGAAAAAAAATGGCACATGTTTTTTTTGGGAAATACATCTATGAGCCAGGTGCATTAAGCTCATAACGCATGAATAATGCACCGATGAAAGGATCACCAAAAAATATAACATCATAATGTCAGATCCAATCGACGCACAGTAGAGCGTCTGGTGAGAAGAAAAAATCTCACTAGATAGGAGAAACTATTTTCTCAAAGTAAATATATTCGGGGAGGTGTTACCAACCAATTCAACAGTGCAGGTAATGTTACAACAAAAATTCATATCAATGTGAATAAATGGTGAATGACAATTTCCATTAAGAGATTACACCAACATCGAAATCTCACGACGTATAATGCGTATATAACCATAAATTCAAATGGTCAATCATTAACAACATTTCCCAATTCTTTTTACAAACATATGATTATACATGTGTATAGAACTAATATCTGATGACGTCAGAAGACCAAGACGATGCTCTATTCCGGCGATGTCTTGTAAGCAAAATTCTCAAGGAACATCAGGACGTCTATAGAAGTCATCATAGTAATACAGCGTTCCAACATATCACACCGGTTTGCTGAGAACAATACAAATAGTACATTTCTTAGAATGTTATAATGTACCATAGTCACTTAATATATATCTAAACTATAAATGTGGCCGCATTAATTTTTTTGACCTTTATTTCATATGAAACAAAGCCTTCCTCTGTTTTACCGAAGACGGTAACAGAGAAAGCAAGTAATCAATACAAAACCATGAGTTTAAACAAAGTGACAACAAGTGTTATAGAACCATGTTATTGTAAGAATAGATCATAACTTTAGATATGTAACAGTGGATCTAGATGAAAGAGCTAAGTAGCTTCATGTGGGCATCGAGACAATATGTCTGCCATCACATTATCCGAACCACGGATAGCTCGTACCGTGAAATGAAAAGGTTGAAGAGCAATAGCATATTGAGTGGATCACAAACTCTTCAAATCCTTATTCTGCATAGCTGTGAGAGCTTTTTGGTCGGTTTCTACTACAAAATGCGCGCCGAGAAGGAATCTTTGGAGTTTAAGAATTGCCCAGACCATAGCTAGCAATTCTCGGTCTAGAACAGAATAATTCCTTTCTGCCGCATTCAGTTTTCTCGAGACATACATTACAGGATGCAGAGTCTCAGAATACTCTTGCATCAGTGCCGCCCCGATCCCTATTGCTGAGGCGTCACTACGAAGGACAAACGTCCTATCGGCTGTAGGTAGTCTTAAAATAGGAGGAGACGAAAATAATGACTTAATCTGATCCAATGAAGATTGGCATTCTTGGGACCAACGCACCATATTAGGCGACCCTTTCTTCAATAGGGTTGAGAGTGGTGCCGTAATAGAGGAAAGATTCGGAATGAATCTTCCGTAGAACTGTATTAGGCCAAAGAGACTACGGATCTGTTTTTTAGTCTTAGGAATAGTGATGTTCAGTATCTTAGAAGTGTTGTGGTCTTCTGTCTTCAAGAGACCATGACCAACACGATGACCAAGAAAAGAAATCTCACTAAACCCAACATAGCCTTTAGAGGGTTTAGCTGTCAAATTATGCTCACGTAGAGTAGACAACAGTTCATCTAATCCCCGATAGTGATCTTCCCAAGAATCGCTAAAAAGACAGATATCGTCCAAGTATGCAATCACATCAGACCGATATGCCAGTATTCGACGCATCATGCATACAAATGTAGCTGGGGCATTCATAAGGCCAAAAGGCATAAAGTTCCATTGGAACAAACCCCTAGGTGTGGAGAAAGCAGTGAAAGGTTTGGCTCGTTCGGTTAGAGGAACTTGCCAGTATCCTTTAGACAAGTCCAGCTTTGTAAAGAAATGAGAATTGGACAGTCTAGTAAGTAACTCATCCAACAGAGGCATAGGTTCTGCATCGAACTTCGTTACTTGATTTAGTTTACGGTAATCGACGCAAATGCGTATGTTATTGTCTTTCTTTCGGACAATAACCATAGACGACGAGTATGCCGAACTGGATGGTTCAATTATTCCTAACTTTATCATTTCATCCAAATCTTTCTCGACTTGAGTTTGGAAATGGATAGGAATAGGATAAGGTCTGACCCTGATAGGAGTATGGTCAGTCAATACAATGTCATGTTCAATGACTGTAGTGTGTCCAGGAATGTCCGTGAGAACATCCTGAAATGCTTGTAACATGGAAGAGATTTGTGACTGTTCCCTAGTTGATAAATTAGGTGAAATTGCAACATCCTTCCATGATTCCGTAGAATGTAGTGGAATCATCGGAAGAGGAAGATTAACATCAGAGAAAGTAGATTCCTCATCCTGTATGACAGACAGCGATGAGTAATGGCCACAAGCGACTGTAGCGTCGTCCGTCGCTTGAAAGATAGGTTGTAAGTACTCTGGACGTTCATAAAATTCTGTAAGCATATTTATGTGAAAAGTCTTATGCTTTCTGTCAATATCGACGACATAGTCGACATCAGAAATTTTAGATACAATCTCAAAAGGACCTTTCCAACCAATAAGAAGTCTATTTTCCCTGGAAGGAAGTAATACAAATGCTTTGTCTCCAGGACAAAGTTGACGTAGGCATCTATTTTTATTTGCAAACTGTCTTGCCTTTGCTTTAGCAAATTCAGATGCGGAAGTTGCTAATTTGTAAGCTTCAATGATTTTCTGCCTAAGAGCAATGACATACTCATAAGAAGATTGTGTGTCATCACTAATATCATCGGCAGCTATTAGATCGTGAAGCAAGGACATTGGGCCGCGTGGACGCGCGCCAAAGACGAGCTCGAAAGGAGAAAACCTGGTATGTTCATTAGGAACCTCTCTATAAGCAAAGAGAGCAGTGGGTAAGACTCTGTCCCAATCCTGAGGATGATCCTCAGTTATTTTCCCAAGTAAATTTTTGAGAGTTCTATTGAGACGTTCGACTAGTCCATTAGACATAGGATGATAAATACTACTCAGTGATCTCTTGATATTAAGAGTAGACATCACTTGCGACATTGTCTCAGATATCAGTTGGGTGCCATGGTCTGACAAGATTTCCCTAGGGAATCCCAACCGCGAAAATATCAGCCAAAGAGCGTCTGCAGTATCGGCAGTCGAAATGCTCTTCAGAGGTATGGTCTCTGGCCATCGAGTACACGTCAACACATGTAAGAATAAATTGATGTCCTCTGGCTGATTTTATTTTGAAAGGACCAATGATATCTATCGCCATTTTCTGAAATGGACGGATAGGAATGTCCGCAGCCTGGATAGGTGCTGCATGGCGAGGACCTTTCGATTTTACCTCTTGACATACTCTACATGTGCGACAATAAAGACGTATGTCTCTGTTGACGAATGGCCAAAAGAAAGCTGCAAGAACTCTCGACTTCGTACGTGAAAATCCCATATGACCAGCGCATTGGGAGTCGTGAGCATGTTGCAGTATTCTAACTCTCATGTCTTTCGGAACAAGAATTTGTGAATGTATAGCCATGTCAGAGTGTTGTACCATACGCACTAGTACGCCATTCTTCATAGTGATTCAATATTTGTGATCTGTGTTCTTATTTGGGTCACCTTTTTTTGCCAGAACGAAGAATTTTTTTAACGAAATGTCTTCCTGTTGACTTTTGATAAAAGAGTCACGTGAAATGACATCATGATCATCTTGATCACGTACCTCAACACCTTCGATCGATGTAGTCTGAGGCATATTCTGAGCCTGAGCTCTCGTGACAACTGCATTAGCAGCTTCCAAGTTATGTTCTTCCCAAGCAATAATCTGCTGCGGGGTACACTCTTTAATGCCGTGTATACTCTCGACGATAAGATCCGCAATAGGATTCGGAAGCAGACACGCTTGGACCTCTCCCATAAAGAAGGGAGTAGCCATATGGATGATAGCGGTAGAGTATTTTTCCACTGTGCCACCAAATGTTACACATTTGATCACTCTTCCAGTGGCACATGAAGGATCTACTAGAGATTGTCTAACCCCAATAGTGGTACATCCAGAATCAAAGAGGACTGAGACTGGATCATTATTCATTAGACCCCTATGTAGAATAAGAGATCCTCTCCCGTCATGAGCTGCTGCGGCAGGAAGAGCGGGCAGAGGATGACCGCAACTCAAGGTAGATATAGTAGTAGGTTCAAATAAAGTGGTGCACTGAGGGCATTGAGATGCTCTCCCAAAATCAAAGGCAGAACAAGAACTAGCACTAGCGCTAGGTTTACTATTGTTTTGTTCATTACTAACTCCTTGTGACTCTTGTTCAGCATAGTTAGTATGATGACATGATCTATTATTATTATGCTGCCATCTACCTCGATTACTATTTCCTTTGGAATTATGGTAATTACCCCTATTGCTATTATTATTTTGGTTTGAACCGCAGTTTTCACAATTGTGATTGTGATTTACACCTTGATGAAAATATCTATCAGACTGATACTGCTGTCTTCCTAAAGAATTATGGCGAGGATAGTTTTTTTTGTGGCTACCCCTTTTAAAGTTACCAAATTTGTTGGAACCATAATTATGAGGGCTATCAGATTGCCTCCAATTTCTAGAAGATGAGCCTCTTTGGCATGAATCACTTTGATCCTGACCAAAGTTACGCTTACTTTTCTTATCGAAGTTGCGCTGAGTACCTTTAACTTTACCTCCGAAATTAGAATTGTATGGAGTCGCAGAAGCCACGGGTAAACCTTCTTTAATCTTACTATTGCTAATCGTTTGTTGTGGATGAGCAGTGACATATTGGCAACAATATTGTTCCATTTCTTTTATGCCCTTAGGTTTACGTTTGTGTATAAAGGCAAGAAAAGACTCATTAACAGATGACATTACTTTGTCTCTAAGCAACAAGTCCATAAGTGCCTCATAAGTATGTTCAGTCTTAGACAACTCTATCCATCTAGTGAAAGTAAGGCGTATCTTTCCTATAAAGTCCGAGAACTCTACACCAGATTCTGGTAACATAGTCTTAAAACGAAGACGGTAATCATTTTCTTTAAGCTGATATCTTTTCAATAAGGCTGCTCTGACAACTTCATAGTTAGGGTACACGTACCAGTTGCGGCCACGAGTGAACTTTCCTGTCTCCTGACTCATCGTGTAATGTTATAACAACCGCGATCGGTAGAAACAGTCACGTGTGGCCGCGCTCTAGTGTGGTAAAGTGGGATGATATAAATATTTATAGGGGACTTAGTGTACTGGCTGAGATCAGCTGTGAAGGTATCTGTATCTAATAAGTGTGGTGTATTACAGATGACCTTACTTTGCTACCACATTTAGACCTCAGTCAGAATTATTCTGGAATATTGTGATGACTACGTTGAATGTCTAGGGTTATGATAATGATGAATTGTATGTTCACAACAACCAACAAACAGATAAACAATTTAATTTAATCCACAACACTTTACAACACTGTGACACTCACATACATATAACACTCTATAAGACTATCTTAATAAGTCAAGGGTAACTTTTTAAAAATATGTATTAATTCCTTTCAATACTAGATATCCTGATTCAACTACAAAGTGAACCAGGAATCACAATCAAATGTAATCACAAGTTGTATGTACACAATTTATAGATAGGATCTTTGTATTGACAAATATTATTATTGCAATATGTGTGTAAGTTGTGATGTAGGACTATGAGGTAATACTGGCTTTTTAAGCTAAGTTGTTGTTTGTCATCATGACTTCAGGTGTTTGTTTCTGGTGGAAATAATATTGGTAAGGTTCACAGTTTCTTTTGATTTGAAACAAATAAATGTCCCTCTTGAATTAAGGTAAAGTCACTTTTAGAGGGGGGGTATACACAAGATTGAGCTGCTCTGGCCACGAACTCTTAACTTCTGTGTGGGCGGCAGGAAACAGTCTCCACTGCTCGCTTGCTTCACCGTTTCCTTGAGAAACAATACTGGTTGCTATCTTGACCAAGGAGTATGCTACCAGCCTCTGGATTCAGCAAAACTCAGACCAGGTGCTGCCTCAATACGTTAGTACCACGGTCCCTGAAACAAGAAGGTTGTACCTCCTACTTCAGAACTAACCTATAATCTATTTCCACACTGAAGCACAATACATAACAAACACCGAGTTCAGCGTGGTAGGCCAACTGTTAGCTTCTCATGAACAATATACACCAGTATTCCTCTCCCTAATGGTTACAACGCCTCTGCAATTCCAGCATTATTTCCTTCTATTCAATAAGATAGGTGTCAGTACTATTTGGCCATCCCATGCAGATATATTCCTCTCCGACAAGTTTTATTCATGGTGGAGCCATATCGAGGTTTTGCCTCTGTTTATTGTTACTGAACCACACACATATAGACATAAATTATCAATTCACATTCAATTTTCATCAACAAGATATCAATTAGGTCTAGCTTACCACAATTCATGGAAATATTAAACAAATACGTTGACTGGCGATGAGTTATAGCACAATTCCGATCTGCCTCTGTCCCAGGCTTTTATTAGAAAAATATGAGCTGGATCTCAACGCACTTGCTTTTACACAGTTTAATTTCAAAAAGTGGCACTGAACTGACGCTCCTAATTGACTATATCAACTGGTCTAGCCAATGGGACCATGTTTACAAAAGCTTTTGAAAAAATTTACCCTTCCTACGTTTCCATTAACAACCAAAAATAGTATTTGCAGTCGACTAATCATGTTTCGCCTTACATATAATTCTAACCAATCAAATCGGATTTAACGTAGTGGCCTCATTCCCCTAAAGCAGTATCCAAACATGAGCAAATATGATCTGGTGCTGTCAGACAACACCCCTATAATATTTTGGCTATAATTTGTTAATTACTAGACTATGTGCATAACACTTAACATATTCTTTGTCAGCAAGTCCTAAGGCACCCAAATATATAAATTTAATGGAGCCAAGTGGCTTCGTTACAAATATGTTTTCTAGGATAGTCGTGTATTTGTTTTTTTATTTTTTTTTATCGATTTAGAACCGCCACCTGTCCTGCCTTTTCGACTGTTCTGTCAGACTAATGTCAGGATTTCAGACATAAAACAGTAGAATGTCATGTTTCCTAATAAGCATTAATCATGTTTTCAAAACCTAACCGTGTATTGGTAGTGTTTTTTGTCACTGTTTATTTGAAAAAAAGTTAGTGCTTCATGCCTTTCGCATTCACTTTTTCATCGCGAGACGAACGTGGTAGTATTGAATGCGTTCCTCCTTTTCTCTCTCTCTCTCTCTCTTCTAAGCTCGTCTGTCTTTTCTTTACGCAGTGTATATAATGACATTAATGCTAGTATTTTATCTAGGTCATTAAGCAGTGTGCGTATCTCAAGGTTTTCTAAGAAATACAGTACACGTTTTATTTTTAGAAACGCGTGTATGCTGCTGTAGGCTTTACTATCAAACGTGAAAGCGTTACACTTATGCAGACGAAGTAGAAAAAGGGGGATTTTTGTACGCCATTGTGACAGCACTGTTCTTTTACCATTCCTCTTTCCTTTTATTGAATTAATTCGTTAGGCTTTACATTTACTTTTTAATTTAGATATGTGGATTTAGAATGTTTCACGACATCTAGTCTTGTAACTGTGTGGGCACGATAGCTATTATTATAGAGTGAAAATGTAGTAGTTTGCTCTTATCCTCGAAGTACCACGGCGCGGCCATGTGCCCTAACCGCGGCCAAAATCATGACAAGGCGCGGCCAGTGTGCCCTCACCGCGGCCTTTGTACCAGGTTTAGCGCTGCCAAGACTAATATTAGGCTATAAGTCTAGACTACTCTAGTCTGGATCAAAATTCATTTGCGAGAAAAGTGGTAGCAACAAGAATACGACAATACCTTAAAGAAACAATCAAACATTTTTAATTCAGTAACTCAAACACCACAGATATTACGCTGGCTGGCTGGCTGGCTGGCTGGCTGGCTGGCTGGCTGGCTGGCTGGCTGTCTCTCTCTCTCTCTCTCTCTCTCTCTCTCTCTCTCTCTCTCTCTCTCTCTCTCTCTCTCTCTCTCTCTCTCTCTCTCACATAGAAGCCTAGAATTCTTTATAAAAACTGCAATACAGTGAGTTTGTTTTCATTCTTAAGTCTTTATTCTGTTTTCTGACATCGATGAAAACACCCCCCACAATGACCTACTTTCTTTCACATTTTCACCCGCTTCAGGCACAAATGCTCCCGTTTCATTCATTTCTGTCAAACTCTCACTTTCAAACACACTGTCACTGTGCTCACACTCAAGAATATCTTCAAAGTCATATGTATCATCGTCGTCGTCCAGAATCATTTCTGCTTCATCCACGCTGGTTTCATCATCTGTTCTTGTCTCCTTTCTTTTTTTACATCTTTTCTCTTTCGACTTCTGCTCTTGTTCTTTTCGTTTTTCTTCTGCCTTCCTCTTTCTTGTTTCTTTGCGCATACAGGTGTACTCTTGTTTTTGTTTCTTGCGTTCTTCTTGTTGTTTTTTTCTCTCCTCTTTCCTTCGCTTCTTTTCTTCAGCTTCTTCAGCTTTCTTCTTTCTTCTCTCTTCCATGGCAACTTTGTGCTGGGCTTTTCTGTTCTCTTCTTCCTTCCGTGCTTCCTCTTTCTGTATAAGGACTTCTCTGAATTTATCACCACTGATAACATTGGGCAGTTTCATTATTTTCATCTGGGTCTTTAAATTCAGCAGTGGGATTGTCAATGGATCAGTTTTAGACCTATTTTGTAGACCCGAATCTCGTGTTCTCGGTTGATGTGATACAATTTGTTGGTGGTAAGCCTTCCATAGGCCAAAAACTGCATCATTGCAGTCGTAGTCTTCCTCCAGCCTTGTGTAGTACAAATTCAGGGTCGTTTCCCCAATTTGAGAACAAAGCATAGCAAACTTCCTCAGTGTTGATGCCAGGTTTAAGGACGCATCCGGTCTGGCACTTGTGCCAGGAACACAGATGACGCTGTTCGGTATGCTATGCGTAGCAGTGATGGTGACACTGTTGAGTGTGCGATGTGCAGCAAGAGTGGTGATGCTGCTAGGTGTGCTATGTGTAGCAAGAGTGGCGACACTAGGTGTGCTGTGTGTAGCAGAAATAGTGACGCTGCTGTTTGGTGGGATAGGTGTAGCTGGAATGGTGGTGCTGCTGCTAGGTGGGAGGAAAGAACTATCTGAAACACTTGAAAACGCACATGGAAGAACTTTAGACCAATCGATGTTTTCGGGGTCCAAAGGAAACAAGCCACTCTTTTTAAATGCCTGTGCAGCAAGACTTTTGGAGACAGTGTTCTCATAAGCGTCCTTGAATGCCACAGCAAATGTCCGCTTTGTGATAATTTCAGCCTCGTTTTGCTTCTTTACTGCCTTCCTCCATTCAGTTTTCATTGTCTTGAAAATGCCTACGTCCAGTGGTTGCATTATGTGAGATGTATGAGCAGGCAAGCAATACAAAATTATGTTGTTTTCCCGACAAAGTGTTGAAGCTATCAAAGACTGGTGGCTCACATGACCATCCACTAAAAGGGGTTTTTTAATTTGGGCTGTCTGTGGGATAAAGACTTGGACTAACCATATAATCTAAGGACTAAAGCTAGTCTAGAACTACGATTTATTTAGAAGATAGAGACCTAGAATCTAATGTCATGCATAGGTTCATTGTTATTTTTTATGTATGTCCTCACCGCGGCCAGTTTGGCCGCCACTGGGCAGATATAAAAAATAGCCCTCCCTGGCCGCGGCCACCCCGATATTTAGGTCATTATAGCGTGAAACAGTCTTTTCACGATGAATACAGATAAATGAGATTCATTTGGATATATTAATCAAATAAGTACTTAAATATTTTCATAAAACAATGAGAAACATGTGTTCAAAGTACCTTACCTTGAAACTTGCAAGGTGATCTTTTCCTCACCAAATGTTTCAACGTTGTGAAAAACTTTGTAAACGGCGTGAAATTAACTCGAAAGCAAGCTTAACTTAGCGCGATAACCCCAAGGGAGGTTACTCTCAATTCAAACGTAGTCAAGAGCACGTGGAACAGTCACTTTCAGTAATCGGCCGTGCTCTGGGCATGGCCGCGCACTGGCACGTGTACTCTAGTCCTATCATGTTCTTCTATTGCCATTATAATATTTAATGGCTCGCCTGTAAGTGAATTCAACAGTTGTCTAACATATTGTGCCTTATCTACTTTATATGTTACACAATTAAGTTCTAGTCTATCTAGATAAAACGTTATGTCATCCTTTGTAGGATTAAAATGAGGAAGTTTGAACTTATAATCATGACTTTTTGTGCTCGAAGAAGTCGCTTGAGAACTCCCTATATTAGTCACTTTCAACTTCTCTATTTCCCAAGCCAAGAGTCTTTCTTCATGTTCTCTTTGATGCTTTTTCTCTTCAAATTCTCTGTCTTGCTGAATCTTCCTTTCTTCAGCTTCTCTTTGATGCTTTTTCTCTTCAAGTTCTCTTTGATGCTTTTTCTCTTCAAATTCTCTGTCTTGCTGAATCTTCCTTTCTTCAGCTTCTCTGTCTAGCCGAATCTTCCTTTCTTCAGCTTCTCTGTCTAGCTGCGCTTGAATCTTTTTCTCTTCAAATTCTCTGTCTAGCTGAATCTTTTTCTCTTCAGCTTTTTGTGCTTTGGCATATTGAGTAAGCGCAAACTCCTCCAATTTCTCACCAGCTTTGCCAAGGGCCAACCCTTGCTGGATGAAGAAATCTAATGTAGACATCCTGTCTACAAATGTGCTGTCAATATATCTGAAATAGCAACACAAGTTATCCCAATCTCAGTGGGAGATGAGTCTTTTATAAAGACTAAGTACAATTACCTTATTTATTAAGTCACCAGTAATCAGCTCAGTATATAATTTGCATCATATGAATAATAGTACATGATCAAGTATACATGAAGACTGTATATATCAACAATATCACGATAACTAAACAAAGACAAGCATCTAAACAAACAAAAACATTCGCAGAGGTCAAAAGAAAATACAGTTTAACTAAATCAAATGTTGTGAAAAATCACAATGATAAGTGCGAAAAATTCACAATAATACAATGACAACACAGTGTATAAACAAAAGGGTGTAAAGAAATTAACAATAGAAAAGAGAAGGCAGACAAATACAAACCAAAACGAATCAAAAACTAAAGTACGGAGAAAAAATAACGAAAACAACACTAACACATCTCGTCACAGCTAAGAAAAAAAAACTAACTAGCAACAAAAGTCGCTTGCAATTTCCACACTGAGGAATATGCACAATCCCTAAAGAATGCTTACAGTAACCCTCGGTTGAGTGGGATATTTACTGTAAGACCCTCCAACCTGAACCCGCAGAAAAAAAAACACACACTAACTCAACAAGTAAACAAAGAACAAGTAAATAATAAAATCCATATAATGAATGTAACGAGGAAGGCTTATTTGCACACAAAATAAAAGGCTCAGTTTAACATGTAAAACCAGGCCACTTATCTTTAAGCATAATCCTCTACAACCGCAAAGATGCAGTTCATTGCAGTACACTTGTAAACACTAGTAGACGTTCCACCGTTGAAGGTCACCGTAACTTGACAACGGTTGTAGTAGTCTCCAAAGTGAAGCTATCAAACCAAACTCGACTTCAGTTGAGAATGTTTGTAGGCTGTCGTAGTAAACAACAGGTTCAACTGTTCTATGTTTACAATTCGAGCTTGCACGTAAAATTGTGACGTGAACTTTGACACATATGTCCTTCGACGATTCTCACAGTGTTAAATAACTTCGTCAGCAACTGTGGTCTATGTAGCACTATTGTAGCAGCTGTGGTCCATGTAGCAATTCTGCAGCAGCTGTGGTCCATGTAGCAATTCTGTACCATCCATAAATGTATACGTCGGTCAGCAGACGTTGACCTATTTCCTACTGTGTAGCTGCAACTCAATGTCAATCTTGTCTTCTGGATGTATAAATCCAGATGTGGGCAGGAAAATCCGTGTCATTGACAAAAAACCCAAGAATCTGGTCCACCAGATGTAAAAGTCTATTTGACTAGAGATGTAAATGCCCAGATGTAACGTACTGTTTTGATGTGTTATGAATGTTAGTACGTGGAACGTGTCGTGTTGTCCTGGACAGTACCAAGTTGTAGCGAGAATTTAGGTCACTAGCGTGAGGTGCCGCCAGGGTATAGTAGACACATACATAATGTCAGTATTCCTGTAGATTCAGACGTGTAGTACTTGTATAACAATATGGTTGATTGTGTAGGTGAGTAAATAACAGTGCTGATAACATGAAGGCCGTATAGGCTCTTGGACTTCTTCACATTAACTCACACAACCACAAGTAGAAGTCAGTGAAGTAGGGAATGCTGCTGACGTTTACAATATTTATTCATGACGTACGATAATACGATGATGATGGACGAAACAGTCAATAGTATAAGATCGTGTACATAATATGTGTAGTTACAAAGGTCAGCTTCAGACATCACAGATCCCAGACATGTAACAATGTCTTGACCAATGTTTACTGTTCATGCAATAGCCCTAATCCCTGACTGAGCCCCGTCAGGTAAGCCCTAGCAAATATCTTGCTTAGTACGGGCGATATCAGTTATTTAAACAAAGTCAATGCCATTGTCCTACAATTAGCAAAAGACTTCAGACTGGCCTCACATGCCAGATACTTCATTCTGGTGAAGAATATTGTCCGTAAACACGGACCAATATGATGACAAAGAAATCAGGCCGCAGGTCGCGGGCCTCGATAATCAGGTCACTCTCAGTTTACACAAGCTTCTGAGATTAAATATATTTTCTGCCAAACCATATTCCGCCTGCATTGCGGATCCATAAAGATGATTCCTAGGCTTATGTGTGTAACAGGTCAACTTAGACCTAGTCTTTCAAATATGAAGCCATACTGGAGTACAGTATAATAACTCCTTGTGAGCTTCGCTCACTATGTCGCCATCAGCGATAAATGTACCTGTAAGATCTAAACGAGACGAAAAGATTGAATAATGTTTCAGTTACCTTCTCAAAGAATCCTTACACTCTAAGGTAACACAACACAGCCAATACTGGCATAAAGAAACACTCAGGAACGGAAGAATGACAAAACTGTCATTTCCAGAATTTCCAATCCCTATCGAAAACTTGGCAGAGAGAAATCTATGGATCGGTACATCCGTTCTAAGCCATAGGTACACTCTCTCTGAATCAGTCTCCTGGCTTTTGCCGCCAAGACCCGCGCATGCCCAAAGAGCATGGACCAGATCGATGCAAACCCAGACCAGGCGTTTCCGCCCAGACGGGTGATAAAGATACTCCGTATATGATCCTATAAATAGACTTAAGACATGTCAACTATAAGAATGCCTGAGACAGGACAACATAAGACAGGGGAAGATAATCACCAGTCAAACCTGTCACAGAAAGATAATAAACATTTTTCTCTCTTTGATCACATTAAACCAAACATACATTAGGTTGGCGTTTTTTCCACCGTCAAAAATGACGGCAACACAGTTCTGCACAAAAAAATAAGAAAAAAAAGCGCCAAGAATTTATACAAACTAATACTTCACTAAGGAAGTGGAATTTACGGAAATAAAAATTGCCAGAAATACAATATTAAAATAATCTATACAACCAATACAAACAATTTCAACTAAGTGATATATCTGGAGTATTTTTCTTCTTCTGCGTTCGTCCTGAAAAGGAAGTTGGTTATGTTGTGTCGCTGCTTACAGCAAAACTGCGATATTTGCGCCTTTTGGACCAACACATCCGTTTTCAGCATGGCATTTTTGGGACCGGGTTTGCCTTCCCTCTTCGATCCCTACTCTCTCGGCCAGACTGCAGTGATGCAGCCTGTTTCCAGGACCACCACTTGGAGGTGGAGTAGGGTCTTGGTCAGCTCTGGTCGCTGACTGCATTCATCTCATTTGCTGTGTCTTTGGTCCCATCAGGAGTATTTGAAAATTGTCACAAAATAATCAGGCATACAACATATCACACCAGAACTGCTCAACGCAACAAATTGAAGTTAAACGAAAGATGTAAGAAATGAAAATTGTCACAAGTCAAACAAGTATACAACACTTCACACCACAACACCATTAGTTCTAACAAATTAATGCTACGATTGATAATAAGAAATTGAAATTGTAGCAAAATAAGCAATCAAAGAAAAATGTTAGAGGCCTGTAGCCGATGAGTTGAGAATGATCCCAACTAGTAACAAAGTCCTGATTATTTTTACCGTTGTATTAAAATACCAACAAATGTTCAAAAGGAGTGAAGGCTTTAGTCACAGAGATGAAGTGAGGCAAAGTGTCCATCAATAACTGATATCTCTGCCTGGCATATAATAGGGGTGATTTTGGGCAGACATCATTAATGCTTGTCTATGTTACGCAGGGCTGAATTGCATCAGATAGACAAGTTCTGGGTTCCACTGATAATAAGGACTAGGGGAGGAAGAATGGTGACCTCTGATTTCTCCCGTCGTTATTCTAGCGTTGGTAGGAGTCTTCTGGGCCTGGGACATTGGGATACTGTTGGTGGAGGTATCTGAGAGGGGCTGTCTTGTGTGCAAAGGGGGAAACATGGTATCATAAGATTCAGCTTCCTGGCTGAAAGTGGCGTTGTGATACCTGGACGGTTGTCTGCTTGCGATAGGTGTGCTTCTTTGTGGGGCAGGTAGGGTGTTTGATGTATTGTGATAATAGGTTGAGGTCACAGTAGATTTTTTTTCTTTTCTGTGAGGGTTGAACTGTCTTGTTGCATCCTGTCTGGATATTTTATGTTTTTGGCCAGAATACTGCTTCCCAGTGTGGATGTTTGAACTTGATTTCTGTAGAGTCATATCTTAAGTGCTCCTGAGTTAGATGTAAAAAATGGAGTATTGTTGATGAAGCCGAGGCCATTTTGTTTACAATAGTTCATTAGTGTTGTGTTGTAGGTGTCCGCTATACGTCGATGAAACTCATAGCATGGTGGTATGATTGATGACATAAAGACGAATGCTTTGGGAAATTTTTGTTTTACTGTAGTCACCGATCCAGAAATTCCTGAGGGGCTTAGGCTCTCCTCATTCATGATATCATTAATTCCTACGTGTAGTGTTGTTTTTGTTATGTTGTGATTAATATCAATCATTTTAATGATGTCCAGTAGTCGTTTAATACCAACTCCCGACACTGTCATAACTGAAATGATCTCTTGGCTTGTAGTGGACATTTTATCACAATAAATACCTTTCAAGAGGGAGTCACCAATTATAATATGCGTAACGTCACTACGTGATTGTTTCGACTTCTTCTTCTTCGTTCGCCCTGAAAAGGACGGTGGTTGCGTTGTGTCTGTTTACACCTAAGCTGTGATATCTGCACCTTTCGGTTGACACATCCGACTTCAGCATGGCATTTTTTAGGGACCGGGTTTGCCTTCCCATTGCGATCCGCACTCGCTCAGCCAGACTGCACTGCTGCATACTGTTTCGACTTGATTTTTACTGCTGCTATTTGTGGTGTTCTTTTTGTGGACTGTAGTGATGGGTCTGAGATTTTTGGATGGGGTTTTCAGGCACTGGAACGTTGTCTGGTAAGGATGTTGTATCTATTCATTTTTTTTTGAATAATCATGTAGAACTTGAAATCTGTTGGTAATTTTGACTCCAATAGGATATGTTTGGTTTGTGGGTGTCTCTTCATGTTTTTTGTGTTCAATTTGGTGATGACCATTTTGTTCATTTGACTTATGTTTATTTGTGGATTCTTTACAGTCTTCTGTCATTGTTTGAGGATGATCTGGTTTGTCTTTTCTTATAAAGTGAGAAGTCTCTCTGCAGTTTTTTGATGATGTCTTTCATGCTGTAATTTTCTTCCCTCAGAGATACTATCTCACTTTTTAACACATTAACTACCGAATTGAAAAACACACTGTGGCCGAATTAAATTTTTTTCCCATTTTCATCCTGTATGTGTTTGCACAAAGTAAGCTGTAGTTTTCGTAATTGTTTACAGATTTTTATGAATTACACGTCATTTTAAAGATAAATGAATGTACTATTACAATAAACACTGGTTGTAACTCTAATAGAAGTTGTTGCTATTTAACGGCCCTACGATGGCCGAGGACTTGCAATATTTTCACAATTATAACTGCTTGCGCCCCATCTCTATCAAAATCACAATTTCAAACAATGTGCACACCGTTGTCACTCTTGTCCTCGTAGCTAGATCTATCAGTCAATTGTTGAAACACGTTTCTATCCTATTCAGCCGTTAGACGAGATGTACACGCATTTTTTGTAGTCCTATCACTAGTTGCCACGGTAAACAGTTTTACACGATTTGGTAACTAACCCAAAACGCTGAAAAATAAGAACATAATATCAATTTTCCAGTGTTCTACAACAACCATGCTTTGGGAATTTGTTTTCCGGTGGCAACTTAAAATCTCGAACCAGATCAGAAAGTGTTTCAGTACATTTTAAATTTGTTTTATTACTAAAATTAGATTGGCGCTCTGAGCGGCTTGCGGTCCAAATGTGATTATTTTGTGAGCCACTGACAGCGGCTTGCGGTAGTTAATATGTTAAGAAGTTCATTTTCGGCCTTGAGTGATGTCTTTATACTAGATATGGGATCACCAATTAAACTTTGTAAAGTGCTCTCCATATTTTGCATTAGCTCCTGGCAGCATTTTCGGCCTTGAGTGATGTCTTTATACTAGATATGGGATCACCAATTAAACTTTGTAAAGTGCTCTCCATATTTTGCATTAGCTCCTGGCAGCATGGCACAGTAACTTCGGGGTGTCTTCTTTTTGTTGCTCGAGAGATAAAGTTGCAGCTTTTTGTATATATATCCTCATGGTCCATGGGATCATCTCATCTCAGCCCGTAACCCGTCATGGGTCGTAGGGGTGCCATGGTGGAAGCATCAGCAGACAGGGTCCTCCACTGCTCTCTATCCTCAGCAATGCGTACAAGTGTGGAAAAACCATGTCCTGCCCATTCTTTGATGTTATCAGCCCAGGATTTTCTCTGCCTTCCTCTTCTCCGTTTACCTTCGACTGTTCCCTGAAGGATCGTTTTCGAAAGGGAGTCATGACGAGTTACATGCCCAAACCAGGCAAGCTTTCGACGTTTCACTGTTGACAAAAGTGGTTCTTGGTGGCCTGCATAGGTGTTTATCTTCTCTCTAACATAGACATTTGTTTTGTGCTCTTTATAGCAAATGCGCAAAATTCTTCTATAACATTTATGCTCGAAAGCCTGAATCCTTCGCTCCGTATCTGCAGTGAGTGTCCAGCTCTCACACCCATACAAGAGAATAGATAATACAAGTGATTTGTATAATTTGATCTTCACAGGAAAACTGATGTTACTTTTCCAGATCACATTCAACCTTGTCATGGCAGCTGAGGCCATCTCAAGTCTTGTCTTGATTTCTTTAATTGATCTTCCATCACTGCATATAGTGGACCCGAGATATTTAAAGGTGTTAACTTCTTCTAACGTTTGCCCATTTAACGTAATGTTGGTCGGAACATGTTTCTTATGGCTATTCACCAATATCTTGCTTTTTTCTATATTAATTTCCATCCCATACGTTCTTGTTACTTTCTCCAGTCTAGAGGTAAGGTCTTGAAGTTCTGATTCTGATCCAGCTATCAGATCAATATCATCAGCAAAACGTAGGTTGCACAGAGGTCGGCCTCCAATCGATATGGTTGATTTATAATCGTAGAGAGCCTCTTGCATAATATGTTCTAGATAAATATTAAAGAGCACTGGGGACAGGATACATCCCTGCCGAACTCCTACAGTTGTTTTGAAAAATTCTCCAATGTCGTTGCTTGCAAAAACAGCACTGCTTGCGTCCTTGTATAGTGCTTCAATGATATCTATGATGTTGGTATCAAAATTGAATTTTTTCATTACTTGCCATAAGCCTTCATGCCAGACTCGATTGAAGGCTTTTGTGAAATCGATGAAGTTATGGTATAAATCGTGTTGATGTTGGAGATGTTTTTCGATAAGTAATCTAATATTGAAGATTTGTTCTGAGGTACTTCTTTTTGGTCTAAAGCCAGCCTGTTCCTCTGACAAGATTTCTTCTGATTTCTGTTTTATTCTGTTCAAAAGTATCCTTAACATCACCTTACCATGGGATATTTGATGGCGAACATAGGTTTATAAATTGTAGTGGTGTCTGTTATTTTATCGAATTCTGCAGAAGATGAAATTTCTGATTCTGTGTGAGAAATTGGGCTGCAGCTGATGTTGAGGATGTCGTTGTTGGCAGGAAAGTCACTGATGCCTGAAAAGGTAGTGTTTACTGCCAAGCAGGTGTCAACATGAATGTATGGTATTTCAACACAATACAAATACACACTACCACTGCATGTCTGTACTTCACGCAGGACAGGAACAATAAGACTCGTATGCGCTAAGGGCTTTACGAACAGTGGTGACACTAATAAAGGCAAGCTCAAATAGCAATTATCCCTTTATTCACTGAACAGTAACTTGGCCAAATGTTGCCAGAATGAGATACAAAATATACAAGTGCTACTAATGCAAATAGTACGGTAGATATAAAACTATCCGATCAGCCTCGCCTCAAGTCTGACCATCACTCAGCATAATGAGTGATGAGGCGAACTACAGTATAACATTCTCATATAAATATTCAACACAATGCAAGAATGAAATTTACAGTAAATACAGCGGACAACTTCATAGAGCAAAATAGTTCTGAACCAGAACAAATACACCAGGACTAAATTAACAGTGGCAAATACTCACTGTCCCGCCATATACTGAAGACGGTATCAAAACCGGCTTTCCAAAACATGTCTCTACAGATGGCTACCAAGACTCCAATTCTATATGGCTCCTTTTTTGCACCAAAATTCAACCTCGTCACATGGCATCACATGATGGGTTGTTTAAACCGGGACTCGAGCATATCGAATTTCGTTTACGGCCCAGGAAAACACAGCCAAGCAAATGAGTCGAAACGGCAGTAAAACGAGCCGTGTCAGCGGGGCATAGATATAGCAGAGTTCATTCTTCTTTGATCCATAGCCGCCGACCATCAAAGGAGTCAGTGGCCATCACTCCTGGTGGCGTCTTGTAGGGCAGCAACAAAATGCTTCCACTTTGCTCGGTCGGTGGCCATCCTTTGTACAGTTCCCCAACTCTGGTTCATTCTTTGCATCTCGGCTTCCACAGTTCTCCGCCAGGTTGTTTTTGGTCGGCCTCTCTTTCGCTTTCCTTCGGGGTCCATAGCAAAGCTGTTCTTTTAATGGTATAAGGGTCCCTTCTGAGGACGTGGCCAACCCAACTCCAGCGTCGGCCAGCTATGATGATGTGCATGTCCTCCTGTTTACTCTGATTTACTCTAAATAAGAAGTTCTTGGTTGCTGATGGTATTCGGCCAAAAGATTAGGAGAATTTTCCTTAGGCAGATTGTGTGGAAGAAGGACAGTTTCAACATTTCTTTCTCTGTTACTCTCCAGCACTCCACACCATAGAGAAGCGCAGAAAGTACACAGCTCTCATACAGTCTATATTTGGTGTTTGTGCTGTACTGGGAAGACCTCCAAATGTTGCTGAGACCAGCAAAGGCTGTTCTCGCTTTATTCATTCTGTTGTTAATGTCCTTGCTTGTTCCGCCATCTGGTGTTACTATGCATCCTAGGTAAGTGAAAGTGTCTGTCTGTTCTAACTTCTGGTTCCTTATTGTTATTGGCTCAGGATTGCCGACATTGAGTCCATTCTAGTGTCTTCTAACTCAACATCAGTTACATTTTTTGCTGATTCCTTTAATTCAACAAATTCTGTTTCTAACTATGATTCGATTGCTGCGGCAGTCCCCTGAGCCATCAATTTATTTTTAGTATGGTAAAGGACACACATTGAGGAAACCTGTTGATAGCATTACAAGGCAGTCATTGTTCTGGAATCCACAGGGAAAGAGAGGCAGAGGTAGACTGTTGCGGGTCTTTTATATTATTATTAATAAAGTCTGAGTAGACATCTTGCTACTCTGGCCAAGAACACATAGGGGTACATCTGATAGACCACGAACACCGCAAGTCAACTGGAACTAGTAATGTCACCACAAAGGCCAAGTGGACAATTCAATATACTGTTTAATCTCACAAACGCTGCTCCACAATTATCATCTGGAAAGCCATAATATCTATTGGCATTACATATACAGTCATCAGTATAGCTCAGTATCGTCTGTAGCTAAAACGCTGTACTCAACAGGTTTACACATTTTAATTACGTTCTTCAGAGACATCATAATTCCTTTCAAACATAAACTAGCATCATCACTTACTTACTTAGTCGTTCCCCTTCTACCGTGAGGTGTAGAGGTTTGGAAGAGAGAGCGCCAGACCATTCTATCAGCTGTCTTCTTCTTGGCCTGGTTCCACTCTAGTCCTCGGTCCTTCAAAGATTGTCTAATGTTGTCCTCCCAGCGGACTCTGGGTCGTCCTGGAGGTCTGGATCCCTGGCTCTTTGTTTCCCATGCTTGTCGTGGTAGCCGATCTTCTCCCATTCTGCAGACATGGCGAAACCATCTTAGTTGGGACTGTTCTATTTGGGTCTGCAGCGGATGGGATTTTAGGCCTTGACGGATCGTCTGGTTGCGGACCATGTCTCTTCTTGTTACTTCAACAACTTTCCTCAGATACCTCATTTCTGAGGTTTGGATCTGGCTTTTGTGGGTTGTAGTCATTGCCCACGACTCGCATCCATATGTCAAGACTGGGACATAGGTGGAGCGGTATACAGCCATCTTCGTTTTCTTACCAACCTCTTTCTTGCTGAGGAATCCACGATTTATTAGCATCATCACACGGAGGTGTATGGATGATCTAGTGGTCGAACAATGTAGGAATGTGTCATGTAATAGTATAATTCTCAGGAGCTCAGAGACAAACATCCACTTGCCTCAAAAACACACATAGAAGAACCTAGCAGACGATCGCTAACTTTTTGGGATACCAACTTTGGCATCTGCAACCTGAGCCAAAAGGCCATGACGTAACTTCCTGTTTCCAAGGACTACCAATAATAAACAAATATGAATCCTTTGTCGAACCATTTTGATATCGACAGACATGTTTTGAATTTTAATCATAACATAGACCAAAAAACACACGAAGAAGAGAGCTGGATACAGGGGTGAAAATGATGAGGAAAACATGGAAAGAACTTGAGCAGATGGCACGGGACAGGAAGACTTGGCATGTGTTTGTTGAAGGCCTATGCTCCCCAGGGAGCTAAAGGGTATTGATTGATTGAAAGGTGAACTTTGAGATGTGCTGTTGTTATAACATCTACTAGAGCACTAATATCTGCTCCTGTTTCGTATTATTTAATGACAATTATATGAAATGCCTCGTACTGAAAGGTGCTCTGGAATGTTATGGTCACACATTTTCCATCACTTGAGAGCTTCAAGGTTATACCGGACCTGGTTCTACAACCTTTACGATTTACACGGAGAGCCCTTTCTTTGTTCAGTGCGTAGCTTTTTATGGTTGTCGGCTGTAAACAAGTGTCCCTGGGGCTCATTGTTAACTGTGAACTAACGCCTTCCTCCAAGCATGACATAGTTACATTCTACAGAAGGTTTTATTACTAGTGAGGAACATTGTATACGGGGAAACTTTATAATGCTGCACAGCAACGCTTGACCAACTGACCTCTTGCTATTGCAAAGGCCGCAGCCGAATGAGTCACGTGGTCATTGTTGCAAATATCCTCCCATAAGATAGAGAAAAAAAACTGGTTAAAAAAATGTGCCAATTTCTTCTTCTGTACTATCTGCTGTTGGGGCATATATTTGCATAAAATTGATATCAATTGATCTACCACTCAATTTAACTAATAGGACTCAACCTGATATTGCCTAAAATCCCTTTACTATTTTTGCTCTTTCTGCATCTAATATTTTGCCTACTCCTCTTTCATGTTTATTTCCTCCGGAATAAATTATTTTGTAGTCGTCAGAATACATTTCACCTGTTCTGGTATATCACATTTCACACATATTTAGTACATTTACATTCATTCTTTCCATTTCCATCTTGATGTTATTCAATTTTCCATTCTGCATTAGTACCCTGACATTTCAAGTTCCTGTGATTAAGTTATCCTTAATTCTAATTTTGCTAACAGTAGCTTGATGACGATCAGGTATCACCTGTAGCACATGATGCTCCATACAGCATGAGGTGATTCCTCTGGAATCCCCCTTAACGTCGTTGTCTTTTACTAGGAAGTTGTTTCGATTCATGATTATACAAGGGATAATACGACGGTAGTTTCCCATTGCTTTCCGTCAGTTTGAGTATGGTTGTCTCGGCTCGCCTGTCACTAAAAAATCAAACCCACAAGGCAGTGGGGAGGGAAGAGGTTAAAGCACCTCCATTTCACTGGCTGTCACATGATAAAGCTTCAGAGGTGATTTGATACAGACAACCGTCCCTTGCAACTATCCCACCTCACCCTTAGTGACAACCACCATTTTTGGTTCAAGGCTGATTATTCAGTATTCACAGCTAACCTCTGTATCTAGAGGCCATTCAACCATCCACCACCCGTTTGAGGTACCTGATAGGACGACAAGTTCCTTCCTCAGGCCTCAGTATATACTGTTATTTAAACAAACTATATCAACCATCAATATAAACCTGTGATCCGCTGACGCTAATATTGATTTAGGATGTTGTATCTATAGTGGGTTTTGTACAATTCCTAGGGGTCTCTGATGAGATAAAGGAAATTAATCTGAGATAAACATGAAGGTATGTTTTCAGGCACTCGTAAGAAGTAAAGAAGTAGAAAACATACCTTTATGTTTGTCTCATATTAATTTACTGTTTACAGGTCTCGGGTTTCCCTTCCTTATGTGTTATAAATGTTTATGAGATAAAGGAAGAATGGGACTACTACTGCACTATCTGGTATGTTGTACCAGGTGACTGATATGAGGTTTTGTATGGGGTGTCAACATCATCATATAAACAAACTACTACACTATCTGACATGTTGTACCAGGTGACTGATATGAGGTTTTGTATGGGGTGTCAACATCATCATATAAACAAACTACTACACTATCTGACATGTTGTACCAGGTGACTGATATGAGGTTTTGTATGGGGTGTCAACCTCATCATATAAACAAACTACTACACTATCTGACATGTTGTACCAGGTGACTGATATGAGGTTTTGTATGGGGTGTCAACATCATCATATAAACAAACTACTACACTATCTGACATGTTGTACAAGGTGACTGATATGAGGTTTTGTATGGGGTGTCAACCTCATCATATAAACAAACTACTACACTATCTGACATGTTGTACCAGGTGACTGATATGAGGTTTTGTATGGGGTGTCAACCTCATCATATAAACAAACTCCTACACTATCTGACATGTTGTACCAGGTGACTGATATGAGGTTTTGTATGGGGTGTCAACCTCATCATATAAACAAACTACTACACTATCTGGCATGTTGTACAAGGTGACTGATATGAGGTTTTGTATGGGGTGTCAACAGAAGCAAAGAACAAGGTGCTAGCAGCAAAACAGAAGTCCTGGGAAGAATTTGGAGAAAAGATAAAAAAAGATGTGCAAGAAAACCAGAAATTGTTCTATAAGACCCTAAAGAACATGAGGAAGAAAAAACAGTGACCTCATGAATTTATAAAGAACAAGCAAGGCAAACTGCTTACTGCCCCGAAGGAAGTAATGGAAAGAATATTTCTCAGAACTCATTGATGGTGAGCAAGGTCAAGCATCAGAAATGATAACCACTAGCTCTGAAGAGAAAACCAATGGTGGTGAAGATGACATAAAGATGGAAGAACTGAAGGCAGCACTGGAGAAAATCGAGATGGGCAAAGCAGCAGGGCATGATGGTATAACACCAGAAATGGTTTAGTACATGGGAGCATCAGGCGACCTAGTGCTCTTAAGGGTCCTACAGGCAGCATAGTGCAACAAGAACATACCAAAGGATTGGGAGATTGCCATAACACCAATTTTCAAAAAGGGTGACAATCAACAATGTGGAAACCATAGAGGCACATCGCTTCTCAGTGTCCCTGGTAAAATCTACTCTAGAATCCTAGAGCAGAGACTCTGACGCCTAGCTGAGCCACAATTGGATGAGGTCTAGTGCGGATTCCGAGCAAACCGAAGTACTCAAGACCTAATCTTCACACTCAGTTAGCTGAGTGAAAAGGCCCTTGAGTATAAGAGTGAGATTCATCTTTGTTTCATAGATCTGGAAAAGGCATTTGACAGGGTCCCCTGGAGCAAACTTTGGGACTGTTTGGCAAGGAAGAATAGTCCAGCACCTTTGATTCATGCTATACAGAGCTTCTACAAATCTTGCAGAAATTATGTGAGGATAGCATACCATAAGTCAGAAGAGTTCAGGACCACCACTGGTGTAAGACAGGGTGATATCCTGTCACCTTATCTTTTCATTCTCCTCATGGATGATGTTATCAAGTCATGTAATGAGAGAACAAGAGAGTATTTAGTGGGGTACTGGAAGATGAGACAGGTATGTATTTCAGAGCTGGCATTTGCTGATGATGTTGCCCTGATTGCTAAATCAGAGGCACATCTCCAATCCAACCTGCAAGTCTGGAAAAGAGAGGGATGGTCATAAGCAGCTCTAAAACAAAATCCATGGTGATATCACGAGAAGAAAGAAGACATCAGATTAAGCTGGGAGAACAGGTCCTAGAGCAGGTCGACCACTTTAAATATATCGGAGCTATTATAGACCGAAAGGGAGGCATCAAAGAAGAGTTTGCCACTCGAAAAGCAGCAGCTGGGAGACTTTTTCAGGCCATAAATCGAGGATTCCTCAGCAAGAGAGAGGTTGGTAAGAAAACGAAGATGGCTGTATACCGCTCCACCTATGTCCCAGTCTTGACATATGGATGCTAGTCATGGCAATGACTACAACCCACAAAAGCCAGATCCAAACCTCATAAATGAGGTATCTGAGGAAGGTGGTTGAAGTAACAAGAAGAGACATGGTCCGCAACCAGGTCAAGGCCTAAAATCTCACCCCCTGCAGACCCAAGTAGAACTGTCCCAACTAAGATGGTTTGGCCATGTCTGCAGAATGGGAGAAGATCGGCTACCATGACAAGCATGGGAAATAAAGAGCCAGGGATCCAGGACGACCCAGAGTCCGCTGGGAGGACAACATTAGGCACTCTTTGAAGGATCGAGGACTAGAATGGAACCAGGCCAGGAGGAAGACAGCTGATGGATAGTCTGGCGCTCTCTCTTCCAGACCTCTACACCTCATGGTAGAAGGGGAATGACTAAGTAAGTAAAATTTCACGAGAGGAAAGAGGACATCAGGTTAAGCTGGTAGAACAGGTCCTTGAACAGGTTGACCACTTTAAATACCTTGGAGCTATTGTAGACTGAAAGGGAGGCATCAAAGAAGTGTTGGCCACTTGAAAAGTCACAGCTGGTAGACTTTTTCAGGCCATAAATCAAGGATTCCTCAGCAAGAGAGAGGTTGGTAAGAAAACGAAGATGGCTGTATACCGCTCCACCTATATCCCAGTCTTGACATATGGATGTGAGTCATGGGCAATGACTACAACCCACAAAAGCCAGATCCAAACCTCAGAAATGAGGTATCTGAGGAAGGTGGTTGAAGTAACAAGAGTCAAGGCCTAAAATCTCACCCCCTGCAGACACAAGTAGAACAGTCCCAACTAGGATGGTTTGGCCATGTCTGCAGAATGGGAGAAGATTGGCTACCACGACAAGCATGGGAAACAAAGAGCCAGGGATCCAGACCCCCAGGATGACCCAGAGTCCACTGGGAGGACAACATTAGACAATCTTTGAAGGACCGAGGACTAGAATGGAACCAGGCCAGGAGGAAGACAGCCTATAGGATAGTCTGGCGCTCTCTCTCCCAAACCTCTACACCTCTTGGCAGAAGGGGAATGACTAAGTAAGTATGGAGCGTAAACATCATCATATAAACAAACTACTGCACTATCTGACATGTTGTACAAGGTGACTGATATGAGGTTTTGTATGGGGTGTCAACCTCATCACATAAACAAACTACTACAGAAACCACCACTGTAAGAACTTGTGAATGTTTGATACAGACTTCCTGCAAGGTGACCACCTGCATTAGTGGATACATGCTCTATAGGGAGCAAGAAAGAAAAATGTTGATGATGATGAAATAAAGTTCAGGCAAACTGTATCAGCAAGTTCTTCTTGGATCTATAGCTGCTGGTTGTCAAAGTTGATGATGATGAAATAAAGTTCAGGCAAACTGTATCAGCAAGTTTTTCTTGGATCTATAGCTGCTGGTTGTCAAAGTTGATGATGATGAAATAAAGTTCAGGCAAACTGTATCAGTAAGTTCTTCTTGGATCTATAGCTGCTGGTTGTCAAAGTTGATGATGATGAAATAAAGTTCATGCAAACTGTATCAGCAAGTTCTTTTGGATCTATAGCTGCTAGTTGTCAAAGTTGATGATGATGAAATAAAGTTCAGGCAAACTGTATCAGCAAGTTTTTCTTGGATCTATAGCTGCTGGTTGTCAAAGTTGATGATGATGAAATAAAGTTCAGGCAAACTGTATCAGCAAGTTCTTCTTGGATCTATAGCCGCTGGTTGTCAAAGTTGATGATTGTGGCGTTACATTTTATTCCATTCCGTTGAGCAATTATACTCGTTTTTCTTTCATGTGTCTAGGATTATGATACCAAGTGTCCTCAGGGTTCATTACCGCCACACTCCCTCTATACAACTGTACTTCCAAAGACCCATATCAACAGGCAACAGATCGACTTTAAACTCCGTTAACTTTTCCACATTAAATCACATGTCATGGACATTTATTACAAGGCATGACAAGTTAGGTTAATTCAGCAATGTACATACTCCGTGAGTCCTAATCAATATTATCCAATTCCTCTTCTATCCCTGATTAGACATATGTACACATTATTATCTTTCGATATATTTATCATTCGACATTTCTTGAATATCTACCATCTGGTAGAAAACACACAAGCCGGCCCTTCAGGGTAAACACATGCTCTGTCCATTTTTTCCCCAAACTGCTCACGTCATGTGCGCTATACACATAGCGACAAAATCATCATTGTGCCGCACTCATCAGCACCAAAATCTTGTTTAGTTTATGGCGTGTGGCGTGCAATAGCCAGTGCCACATTACCCCCCCATCGAACGACTGAAAACATAGTTTTCAGACAGGCAATTATCATATGAGATCAAATTCTTAAGATCACCGCTAATCCACTTATGATTATCCACCCCAAATTAAATTATATAGATTGCAATCAAGATATTAGGAACATAGTAATGCCAGTAATACGAATATGAATAAATAAGTACTTATTTGCATATTGTCCATATAAGTGTGATCATCACAGTTAAAAACTATGGTCTATGTTTGCATAGTGATCCAACTGTCTATAGTGCTCATTGTTACAAAACCTATGGACTATCAACCTTGTTACACGTTAAATATGAAATACGTCTGTATTCGAGTTATTCCATAACTCTTGAGAGGGTGTCAGCCAGGACATTGTCCTTTCCTGCTATCGGGAGAACGTCAACATCATATCCTTGAATTTGTACAGACCATCGGGTGAGATGTGCATTGGTTGATTTAAAAGTCTGTAGATATGTGAGTGATTGTTGGTCTGTATGTAAAGTGTAATAAGTACCTACCCGGAATTTCTGTAAATTATTTAAAGTCCATACCACGGTTAGACAACTCTCCTCTCAACCAAAGAGTACCTGGACTCGGCATCAGATAATGTTCTGTCCAGTAAAAAATAGGATGGTATTCGCCATCAAAGTGCCATACATACACCAACGTATTTATTGATGCAATCTGCAACGAGAAACGGTTGTCGTAGGTATGGTTGTCGCAACATTGGACTTGTAATCGTAATATAAAATTTGTTATATTATGTTATATAAAGCATGGTCGCCCTATTCGTTCTATTCTGTTTTGTCAGGCATACCTTACATAGATCATATAGGACAGAAGTCAAAGAAAAAAACTTCAATATAAACCTATGATAGAAGGTACAAGCCCCAGCAAGCTTCCTACTTGCTTCTCAGTACTTACTACTGCAATTGTAATAGACCTCTGCAAAAACCACGAAGTGTGACAGAAATAACAAAAGTAGCAAAGACCACACCAATCTAAAGGTTGAAATGAAAAGAATGAATAAGAAAGTACCAACTTACCGAAAAAAATAATAAAAATGCCATACCAGAATATATATCTGAACAAATTAAGTCAACTTCCGGAAGAATGAAACCAGACGCGTGGTGCAAAATCGTGCACCAATCTAACATCGAGACAGTAATACAAACAAGAAACCCCATTCGTATGACCAATAGCTTCTTGCGCATCGATATTAAGACAAAAGAAAACAAATGCGCATAGAATTATGCACAGGACAAAGATGCGTATAAGGAACATTAGCGGTGTGCAGGAAATATGCACGTGCGCACCAGATTGTGCGATGTGGTAAATGTTGCACCTGCACGGTGCGGGTTTGTGCAGTCTTTCACCACAAGACCAACTTCGGCAAGAGCGAAGTGGGAAACAAAAGTTGTTCCTGGTTATACTGGACTGAATAGAATTGTCCTCTGTCAATTCATTATGTGTTGTGTTGGACTGACGTGCATGTGGATCTTCAATATCATGAATATTGCCAGAGCATGCAGTCTTTGGGCTTGTCGTACCCAATCTAACAATAGGTTCAGCCTGCATTACCTCATTAAAAGAAGAATTCACCTTATTATTGTCAGTCAAATATATGTCATCCTTATCATATCTCTCACCCTTTTTCGACATACATTATAGTGATCAGGTTGATCAAATAAATCTTTCTTCTTAATAGAAGACATACCATGATCCGTCATATCGATAGTACTGTCCATGGCATGTCACCTCCATGAACCATCATAACAACCATGCTTCCGATATGAAGCACTGGTTGGAGGGAAATTGTATCTCCCTCGAAAAGAGATTTTCCCCTTGTTATCCCGTGTATATGTATTGACATACTTTCTAACATTAGTTAATGGAAATAAATGTCCCAAAGAAGACTCTTGTTGTTGGTGAGAAATAAATATATTTTTGTCAATGTAATGACAAGTTGCACTGTGTTGTGTGGGAATAGAAGAATTTGATTCATTTGTCTCTGCAGCTTGTTGTGCTCTAGCGTTAGCCAAAGACGGGTGATCTCTTTCCCATTTAAGAATATCATGTTTAGAACATTCTTTAACACCATTTATGTTACCAATAATCAAATCACAACAAGGTCGATCAAGACCACACACTCTAACTTTTCCAGAAAAGAAGAGTGTCTATTTCCACATCTGCCAGTGGATAACATTCAACCGTTCCACCGAAAGTTACACACTTCACTGAAGTACCCATAAAGCAAGAAGAAGGAATTAATGCCTTCCTTAGGCCAATGGTGGTGCATTCGCTGGCACGTAAAATAGACACGGGCGTGTCAAAAACAAAACCTCTATGGATCACGAGGGAGCCAACCCCATCATTTAAAGCCAAAACTGGAAGAGCATGACCGCATCTCAGGTATGTAGTAGACCCAGGTTGAAACAGCGTCATACATTCTGAGCAATTACTACTATTTTCTAGATCAACATTACATGAGTGAGTGTAATTATCATTATTGTCATTTTTAACCTTATCAACCTTAATCTGACAAGCATGAGCTTGTGATCTTGCTCTACTTTGACTTCTAGAAAAATGTGGTTCTTTCCGATCCACTGGACGCTCAGAACGAGAGTACCTCTTATTGTCAGTGCAAGAAAAATCATTACGCGAAGGTGCCGAGAAATGATGTTTGTTAGTGTACCCATTATTTGCATATTGATTATTTCTGTGCCATGCATTTTTATTATGGTGGTTAAAGTTTTGCCTCTCTTCACCCCGTGAGGGCGAGGGATTATGATGGAAATTATATCTACCTCTGTAGGAGTTTTGATAGTCGTCCCTATACCGCCTGTCCATGCTACGTGGGCGTGATTTATCATGAGTGCCAGCACACGCAGGCAAAGTTTCCATGACCCTCGTCTTGCTTAAAGGCAAGTTTGGGTGTGCGACGAAAAATTGTTGAGCTAATTTTTCCATTTCTCCTATATTTGTGGGCTTCCTTTCTTGAAGGAATGAGAAAATTTCAGTATTTACAGAAAATAAAATTTTGTCTCTTAAGACGAGATCACATAACCCTTCGAAAGATTTAGTAATATTAGACAGTTCGATCCATCTGTTTAGACACATCTTCACTGAAGACACAAAGTCTTTGAAATCCTTACATTCCACAGGATCCATAGATCTAAATTTTAGATGATATCCTTCCTCGTCCAAACAATATTTGCGAAGAAATACTGATTTTATGGATTCATAGTTGGGAGCCGCGCTGGTGTAATGGCTTCGGCGTTGTACTGGCGACCAGGTGTTCATGGTTCAAACCCGGGCGTCGGCGTTTGAAGAAATGTTTACGGCCGGAAATTTGACTGAATAGCCTGAACGGCTCCTGTGATAAACCCTCTGTGGATGGGAAGGAGCGAAGCTCCTGACCGGGTTGGAAGGAAAGTCCTCAGGTCCTCAGCCTCGCAATGACATGTCATTGGGCCGAAGGGGCTGAAAGCCCAAGTGCCGCTGGTTAAGGAAAAAAAAAAAAAAAATGGATTCATAGTCATTTCTTTTGTCATCGGCAATGTTAAAAAAAGTTTGTAAACTTTCACCAGTAAGTAACCCGACAAAATGTTCAGGCCATGAGGCCTTAGGTAAATTTAAAGCAGTAACTCTCGATTCAAATCTCAAAAGAAAGAATCCTATATCGTCATGTAATGAAGAAAAATTTGGTAATTTTAAATTAATGATCTTAGAAGATCCTGTACCAGGAGATTCTCTAGAACAAGAAGATTGTCAACGCAATTTTTCTAACTCAAAGGTTTTTTCTCTTTCAAATTTCACTTGATCTGCAGCAATTTCTGCTAAACGAATTCTCTCCATTCTCTCATGTTCCCTCTCTTCTTTCTCTCTTTCTTCTCTTTCTCTTTTTTCTTCTCTCTCTTTCTTCTCTTTCTCTTTTTTCTTCTCTCTCTCTTTCTTCTCTTTCTCTTTTTTCTTCTCTCTCTCTTTCTTCTCTTACTTTTTTTTTCTTCTCTCTTTCTTCTCTTTCTCTTTTTTCTTCTCTCTCGCTCTTTCTTCTCTTACTTTATATTCTGCAATTTCCTTATCTACATAAGATATAAAATCATCACCTGAGAAACCACAGTCCTTCCCATTTTGTATAAATCCTGCTTTAACTTTTACAAAGTCGGCCATAATGGAACCAAAGAGCAATGGGATATAGATGCAAAATTTCTCTCACAATTGTTGCTAAATGACTATACTTAGTCATAAGGTAATTTAAACCTTTTCAAAACCCACTGTATTTACAGTATTTCTTCGTTTTGTGTGATATACTTTCCTATGAAGTATATGATACTTATCCACTACTCTCACAGAGTATATGTAATCATCATATATAATAATCAGCAAATAACAGTATACTATAATCACCAGCCAGTAATAAATATTACCATTAATACCTATTTAAAAGCATGCCATAACATCACATTAGACAAAAGACTAAAAGACAACGCTGGAAACAAATAAGGAAAAGACAACAGTGTAAAAAGTCATAACATTATGCAATATAATAAAACAACTGTTTCCACCGCCAATGAACAGTACAGGACGAGATACAATCACATAGAACTGCTGTACATTATAAAAAGAAAGTCAGAGGAGACCATACTGAACTAAATAAGAAATACACGACAGTATGTTACTTGACAGCACAGCTAAACAAATAAAATATTAATCTCAGTCAGAGCGGAAATACGACAGCACTAAATGCTGAATCCCTGAAAGAGATCAATACAATCAAAATCTATAGAACGATAACAACTAAATTCATCCAAAGATATAATTGAGTGTCGCCCACACGAAAACATAAAACACAAAAGATACACAAAACAAAATGTGCCTGACATTGTTAGGACTGGAGACCATGACATTATACAACATATATTCACTTATCTGAATAAAAAAATCCACGACCGCCAATCCTCGCTGTAGACAAGAGCATTCAACCTCGCACTGTAGCCTTGAATCTATGCAATACACCAGGCTTAATGACAGAATGTAAAGTCGTTCCAAAACACGTATGAGCGTACTGTTCAAGACGTTCCACGTTCCTGATTATGAATTCGAAGTGGTCAGCAAATCTGTTTGATGACGTACGTAAAAGATTAAATCATCCTTCCTGACCATTGCAGACAAACGAAATGATTTCTCGGACATCAGGATTGAAAGACTTGTCAGACTTTGAAAGACTTGACAGACTGGTTCTGGATACCGTCACGATCTTCACGATTTATCTTATTATAGTTATTATTCGTATAATAAATGTCCACTGGTAAGTTTACTTTAGGATGTAAAAGTCTGTTAAGTTGACCATGATGTAACGGTTCATTACAACGATTCAACGTGGAATGGCCTCGAGGCGACAAGATTCATCATAATAACCTGTGACCGCAATATATGGTGCCGATAATCTTAAGATATGTCCAGGCAGTCAAATGCATGATCAGCGACTTCAATCGAATATATGTTGTTTGGCATTAATGTCTTCAAAAACAGTCCAAGGTCTTGGCATGACCTCGCACCAAAACTGTGATTTCTTGTGATTTCAAACATTCGTTTTCTTGAGCAGTTTCCACAGTACAGCCTTGTATACCATTTCATACGATTACTTCATAATCAAAGGACGCAGCCCCCAAATCTGTGGCGTTACATTTTATTCCATTCCGTTGAGCAGTTATACTCGTTTTTCTTTCATGTGTCTAGGATTATGATACCAAGTGTCCTCAGGGTTCATTACCGCCACACTCCCTCTATACAACTGTACTTCCAAAGACCCATATCAACAGGCAACAGATCAACTTTAAACTCCGTTAACTTTTCCACATTTAATCACATGTCACGGACATTTATTACAAGGCATGACAAGTTAGGTTAATTCAGCAATGTACATACTCCGTGAGTCCTAATCAATATTATCCAATTCCTCTTCTATCCCTGATTAGAAATATGTACACATTATTATCTTTCGATATATTTATCATTCGACATTTCTTGAATATCTACCACCTGGTAGAAAACACACAAGCTGGCCCTTCAGGGTAAATACACGCTCTGTCCATTTTTCCTCCAAACTGCTCACGTCATGTGCGCTATACACATAGTGACAAAATCATCATTGTGCCGCACTCATCAGCACCAAAATCTTGTTTAGTTTATGTCGTGTGGCGTGCAATAGCCAGCGCCACAATGATGATGAAATCATGTTTAGGCAAACTGTATCAGCAAGTTCTTCTTGGATCTATAGCTGCTGGTTGTCAAAGCAGTCAGTGGCCATAACACCTTGTGGCGTCTTGTAGGGCAGAAATAAAATGCTTTCACTTCGCTTGGTTGGCAGACATCCTTTGTGCAGTGCCCCAGCTCTAGTTCATTCTTTGTATCTACACCTCCATGATTCTCCACCAAGTTGTTTTTGGTTGACCTCTCTTTCACTTTCCTTTTGTGATCCATAGCATAGCTGTTTTTTTAAAATGACATCTGGGTCTCTTCTGAGGATGTGGCCAACCCAACTCCAGCGTCTGCCAGCTATGATGGTGTAAATGACTTTTTGGTTGCTCCAAGAAGCAGTTCTTGGTTGGTGATGGTATTTGACCAAAAGATTTGGAGAATTTAAACAGATTTATTTGGCATGCTTACTTACTTATTCATTCCCCTTCTACCGTGAGGTGTAGAGGTTTGAAAGAGAGAACGCCAGACTATCCTATCAGTTGTCTTGCTCCTGGCCTGGTTCCATTCTAGTCCTCGGCCCTTCAAAGATTGTCTAATGTTGTCCTCCTAGCGCACTCTGGGTCGTCCTGGGGGTCTGGATCCCTGGCTCTTTGTTTCCCATGTTTGTCGTGGTAGCCGATCTTCTTATTTGGCATGCATGCATGTTAATTCTGTTTTGTTTGTGTGTGTTTTAACACATTTCAAGCAACTAATTGTCATGTTTGAAAACACATTTCTTTGCCAAATTACTGATTACAAATTACAAATATGCTACATGTGCATAGGTGATGGCAGTAATGAAAAAATATTACAGAAAAACACATCTCCACATTTTATTTTTTTTTAATTTAAAAAAATATTTTTTTTTTTTTTTTTTTTTTGTAGTAACATAAAACCTTACTTGGTGAAAATTTGTTTCAGGTTGATTGTGACAACAGCTACACTAAAATTGAAATAATGCATGCTAACTACTTGGAAATGCCAGAAAGTAAACAACACTTAGGCTCTTTTGGAGATGACGAAGGTATGGATAATAACTAGTGTTTATATGAAATTCATGTTATGACTGTGTACATGAAAATGTCTATATAATATTTAATAATAGTTGCCCATCGCAAGCGAAGATGGTGACAGCTTCAGACTTGAATTGTGAGACCTCTGTGCCGTGATCTCATGTGGCTAATTAGTCCTATTTTGGCCCTACAGGGCATGCCACATACGGGGCATGCCACATACGGGGCACACATGGTTAGAGTCGATAGTAGTGTTGCTGCGCATTCTGACTTTTCTTGCAGCACGCTTGCCTTCTGCCTTATCAGCTAAATTCTGTTCTGCAATGCGAGCGCCTTGAGTAACGTTAGTCCGCCAGGCAGAGCGATCATGTGCGATAGTCTCCCAGGAGGAGACATCAATTTTGAAGCTGCTCAACGATGCTTTCACTGTGTCTTTGAAGCGTTTCTTTTGTCCCCCTACTGTTCGCTTACCCATAGAGAGTTCGCTGTACATCAACTGCTTTGAGAGGCGTTTTTCGGGCATGCGAACAACATGTCCGGCCCATCTAATTTGGGCCCTCTGCAGCAATGTGTAGATGCTTGAGATATGTGCTCTGTTGAGGACCTCAGAATTAGATACTCTATCATGCCACTTGATCCTGAGTATCCTGTGAAGACAGCTCATGTGGAAATGATTAAGCTTCTTGGCGTGTCTGCTATACACTGTCCATGTTTCACAGGCATACAGGAGGGTAGCGAGCACTATTGCATGATATACTTTTATCTTGGTGGCGGCACTAATTCCTTGTCGATCCCAGACATTTACTCTTAGTCTTCCAAAAGCTGCGCTTGCCTTTGCAATTCTGTTGTTGACCTCGGTGTCGATATTCGCATCTTTGGTAAGGGTACTGCCTAGATAAGTGAAGCTGTCCACCACTTGGAGACGTTGGCTCTTTACTGTGATATTTGGTTCACAGTAAGATTTCCCAGGAGCAGGTTGCAACATTACTTCAGATTTCTTCGTATTGATGGTAAGACCAAAGTCATCACACGCTACAGAAAGCCTCCTCATATTGTTCTGCATGTCTAGTTCTGTGCAGGTGTCGAGGGCACAGTTGTCCGCAAAGACAAGGTCAGAGATCATTGTTTCATTCACCTTTGTAAAGGACTGTAATCGTCTCAAATTAAACAGCTTCCCATCTGTCCTGTATCTGATGTGTACGCCGTCACTACTGCCATGCGTAACGTTAGACAGCATGGCATCAAATATCATACTGAATAGTGTCGGAGCGAGCACACATCCTTGTTTGACACCGTTTGTGACCGGAAAGGGTTCAGAAGGTTCTCCATCATTCAATACGCGAGCCATCATACCTTCATGAAACTGGTGGACAATTGAGATGAACTTATCAGGACAGCCGAATTTCGCCATAATTTTCCATAGTCTATCCCTATTGACAGTGTCAAAGGCCTTGGTCAAGTCAATAAATGTTGTGTATAGGTCACTGTACTGTTCCTGGCATTTCTCCTGAAGTTGGCGAGCGGCAAATATCATATCGACGGTCCCGCGGCCTGCTCGGAAGCCATACTGACTCTCTGGAAGTAAGTCCTGCGATTCGAGATGAACAGTCAAGCGATTGAGCAGTACTCGAGCCAGGATTTTGCCCGCAATAGATAATAGGGAGATTCCCCTATGGTTATCACATGATTGATGATTTCCCTTTCGCTTGTATATGTGAACAATGGTGGCATCTTTCAATTCCTGTGGTATCTGTTCTTCATCCCAGACTGAGTGGAAGAGGTCTGTTAATCTCTGCAGCAGCATGCTGCCTCCAGCTTTATAAATCTCAGCAGGAATAGCATCTGATCCAGGGGCTTTGCCGCTGGGCTGTAGACTGGTTGCTTTCTTGACCTCTTCCAAGCTGGGTGGAAGGTCAAGTCTATCGTTGACTGTAACTTGCGGTATGCTTGCAATGGCCTGGTCATTCACGGTTGATGGATAATTTAAGATGGCATTGAAGTGTTGTGCCCAGCGTTCCAAAATCTGCGTTTTATCAGTGAGCAATGCCATGCCATCAGCATTTAGGACCGGTGATGATTGATTTGATTGAGGGCCATAAATTGCTTTCAGGGCATCATAAAAGCGCTTTGAGTCATTTCTGTCTGCATATCTCTGTATCTTGTCTGCTTTATTGCTGAGCCATGCATCATGCATCTTCCTGAGCTTATTCTGGACAACTCTGCATATATTGGTAAAGGCTGCCTTTTTGGATGTTGAGGAAGGGTTGCTTTGATAGTCTCTGTGCAAGCGATATTTTTCAGCCAGCAGTGTTTTAATATTTACATCATTCTCATCAAACCAGTCAGGGTTCTTGCGTGTTGTATATCCCAAGCTCTCAGAGGCTACAGAGTACACAGTGTTCTTTAGAGTGGCTCATTTTTTCTCTATAGTTTGACCGAGCTCAACGTCCCTCAGACGGCTGTCCAAGTCCCTTGAGAAGCTCTCTGCAGTTGCTTCGCTTTTAATTTTTGTGATGTTGAGCCTCTTCATGGGTTTCTGACTCTGGTGTCTTCACTTGGGCTGTATGTTAAGGTTGAGTTTTGATACAATCAGCATGTGGTCAGTCCAGCATTCGGCACCACACATGGCCTTGGTCACTCTCACATCACGTCTGTCGCTCCCTCTCGTGATGACATAATCAATGAGATGCCACTGTTTGGAGCGGGGGTGCATCCATGTTGTTTTATTTCAAGTGGGTAGGCGAAACATGGTGTTCGTGATGGACAAATCATGTGTGGCACACAGGCTGAGTAATAGGAGCCCATTACTATTACATTTGCCTATGCCATGTTTTCCAAGTATTCCTTCCCAGGTGTTGTGGTCAGTGCCTACTCTGGCATTAAAGTCGCCGAGAATAATAAGTTTCTCAGATTTAGGAACTGATGAGATGATAGAGTTAAGTTCGTCATAAAATTTTTCTTTTGTTTCCTATGGGTTTGTCATTGTTGGGGCATATGCACTGATCAGTGTGGCACTTCTGTTGCTTCCTAGTGGGACATGAAGGGTCATTAGGCGATCATTAATGCCCTTAGGAGATTTGACAAGTTTACGTACGAAATGAGATTTAATGGCGAATCCAACGCCAGCCTCACGCCGTTCCTTGCTGTCCCGGCCACTCCAATAAAATGTGTAGCCACCTCCAATTTCAGTAATCTGACCTTCTTCTGGTAGTCGTGTCTCACTTAGGGCTGCTATATCGACATTATAGCGCGCCAGTTCTTTGGCCACAAGTGCAATCCGTCTTTCAGGTCTGTCGGCCAGGGTATTGTTGAGTAGTGTTCGCACGTTCCACGTGCCGAAGGTAAGCACCTTCATTTTTTTCTTATTTTTTGTTCGAACGCATGATTGGGATACCCTCCAGCCGCGTCAAGCTGGTCAGAGTAGGTTGAAGCAGGCTATGTTCAGGACACCTTTTCTAGCCCCTTCCTCGTGCAATGGAGGTGAGCAGAGTGATCCTAAAGAGGGCTTCTCAGTCGCTCAGGGGCTGCCGGATCTTGCCGCTGCTTCAAAGTTCCAGCGAGAAACGACCCTATGGCCTGAGCTGCCTGTGTGCAGGATTGTGGCTGCAGCTTGAGTGTATCCACACTTTCTGGTTCGCCACTCCCCCATCGCCACAGGTCTTTAAGTGTAGTGTCTGTATGTTTCTGTCTGAAGCTGTGACTTGCGCTGTAATTGGATTTAAGTGAGGAAGAGTTGCGCTAATCGTCATCCTCACTCTCTTGTCCTGAATTATCTGGTCCAGTGGCAAGATATTATCGAGACGACTGGAGACAACACAGGATGCAGTGGATGACCAGGGCGTTCTAAGTGTCTCACCGTGCTCTTTGCGTTCCACTCCGCGCTGCTGGTAGTTGCCTTCATATCCGTTGAGCCAGCTGATGGCTTCGTCCGCATAGTCCGCCAAGTCCAGTCTTCACATGCTAGGTAGACAAGCCCTGTTTTTCACCGAGGGTTTTAATGCCCCTCGGCTACCCTCACCTGGTTTAGCCCGTCAGTCGAGGTGGTGTGCCGGGGTGTGGCCGCTGTGCATGCACCAGCTGCTTGGAGCCACAGGGGAGAGCTGAGAAGTAGGTGGGGACCAATTGTGGAAGAGCCACTTTCGAAGGAAGTGAGACTGCCCCTTCACCAGAGTTACTACCCCTCCCTGACCTCTCCATACACCCCATATATATATATAATATTTAATATAATGTTATATAGATATTTTCATGTACAATGTCATAACAGCATTATATAATATTTAATATAATGCTGTTATGACATTGTACATGAAAATATCTATATAACATTTAATACAATGCAGTTATGACTGTGTACATGAAAATGTCTATATAACATTTAATACAAAGCTGTCATTGAACCTGTGGTGTAGAATTCAACATGTAATTTTTAAATAATTTTGTGTGATATTATCAATCAGTTAGTACCCTTTAGCTCTCTAAGTAGCAAAGACCTCCAAGAAATACATGCCAAGTCCTACTGTCAAGTGACATCAGCTCAAAGACCTCAAAGAAATACATGCCAAGTCCTACTGTCAAGTGACATCAGCTGAAAGACCTCCAATAAATACATGCCAAGTCCTACTGTCAAGTGACATCAGCTCAAAGACCTCCAATAAATACATGCCAAGTCCTACTGTCAAGTGACATCAGCTCAAAGACCTCCAATAAATACATGACAAGACCTACTGTCAAGTGACATAAGCTTAAAGACCTCCAATAAATACATGCCAAGTCCTACTGTCAAGTGTCATCACTCAAAGACCTCCAGTAAATACATGCCAAGTCCTACTGTCAAGTGACATCAGCTCAAAGACCTCCAGTAAATACGTGCCAAGTTCTACTGTCAAGTGTCATCAGCTCAAAGACCTCCAGTAAATACATGCCAAGTCCTACTGTCAAGTGACATCAGCTCAAAGACCTCCAGTAAATACATACCAAGTCCTACTGTCAAGTGACATCAGCTCAAAGATTGTCCTTGTCTTTCTCATTTTTGTTTATGTCTCAAGTTCTCTTCTGCATGTGTTCTTTAATAAATATAACAGACACAAATATGTGCCCATGTGGGGAGGACAAACAAACAGTAGCACAAATACTCTAACAACGTTAGGTCCATGAGAGGAGCAGGGTGGCAGCATGGCCTTCTTCAGCCCAGTTGAGGGAGAAACTGAATAGTGGTGAGAGAATCTGAGACGATCTGTCTACTTTATAAGAGAGATAGATGTGATTATTTAAGAGCAAACGACCAACAATAAAAACAATAGTGGTCCCAACACGTTATTTTTTTAATTGAAAAGAAAAATGTCCTGTTTAAGCTCTGATGGGTTATAACTGATATATAGTGTCATTGTGTTCATATAATGTATTCAATTCCCAATATGCGAAGCATTTCCTAGTAAATTGTAGGATGTACAAACAACAGAGAAAAACAATATAAAATTATTTGCATTCATGTGATTTATCTATAACGGCTGAACAGGTGTTCAGGATAGATATGCCTAGAGAATTGCACAATATAGTAAAACAGTATACAACACGAGCAAAAATTGAATGCGAGTCATGGGCAATGACTACTACCCACAAAAGCCAGCTCCAAACCTCAGAAATGAGGTATCTGAAGAAGGTGGTTGAGGTAACAAGAAGAGATATTGGCCGCAACCAGGCGATAGGGCAAGGCATCAAAACCCAGCCACTGCAGACTCAAGTAGAACAGTCCCAACTAGGATGGTTTGGCCATGTCTGCAGAATGGAAGAAGATCAGCTACCATGACAAGTATGGGAAACTAAGAGCCAGGAATCCAGACCTCCAGGATGACCCAGAGTCTGCTGAAAGGACAACTTTAGTTAATCTCTGAAGGGCCCTGGACTAGATTGGAACCTGACCAGAAGGAAGACAGCCGACAGAATAGTATGGCGCTCCCTCCTCCAAACCTCTACACCTCACGGTAGAAGAGGGATGACTAGGTAAGTGAGTATCTGAATACGGTTATGAATGATGTTATACATTAAACATAATTACCTGCACCTGTGTGTTCTCTTCTTCTTCTGTCATCCTTAGCTGCTGACTGTCAAAGCAGTCAGTGACCATCACACCTGGTGGTGTCTTGTAGGGCAGCAACACACTGCTTCCACTTGCTCGGTCAGCAGCCGTCCTTCCTGCAGTGCTCCAGTTTTGGTTCATTCTTTGCATTTCAGCTGCCAGAGTTCTCCACCAAGCTGTTTTTGGTCGGCCTCTCACTTTCCTTCAGGGGTCCAGCATTGCTCACCATAGAGAAGCACACAAAGTACACACCTCTCTATAATCTTTATTTGGTGTTTGTGCTTTACTGAGAGGACTTCCAGATGTTGTGTAGACTAGCGAAGGCTGTTCTCGCTTTATTCATTCTGTTGTTGATGTTTTTGCTTGTTCCATCATCTGGTGTTACTATGCATCCTAGGTATGTAAATATGTCTGTCTGTTCCATCTTCTGGTTCCTTATTGTTATGGGCTCAGGATTGCCCACATTGGGTGTCATGACCTTTGCATTTAAATTGTTGTGACCAGGAGCTTTTCCATTTTTTAACCCTTTGATTGCTGTGAGGATTTCTTCCCTTCGCGGAATGTCTGTATTTACGTCTAGATTATTTTCAGTCTCAGGAACATTCAGCTGCATCTTTGGTGGTTAAGCCTTATTCAGTGTTTCTCTGAAGTGCTTTGCCCAACTTGTTTCCTGCCCATATGCTGTGGTGATGAGATTTCCTTGCTTGTCTCTTTTTAAGGTAAAATTGTTTGCACTCCATTTTCCGCTGAGGGTTTTAGTTATTTTATATAATGTGTTTTGTTCATTTCTCAGTTCTGCCTCTTCTGCCTGTCTTGCAAGATTGTCTAGGAATTTCCTTTTGTTGGCTCGGGTTTGATGTTTTACTTCCTTATCCAGCTGACTGTACTGCTCGCTATATATTTCCTTTAACCTGGGGAACTTTGCTTCTGTTTTCTTTCTTTTCATTTCTTTTCTCATCGCTACGGTGTTTAATGTTTCTGGTGTTATCCAATCTTCTCTCTTCCTTTTCTGGAATCTCAAGCATGATTTGCTGATTTCCTTATATATTGTTGAAATGGTGTTGAATTTCTAGTCAACATCATCAATTGCTATCTTTTCCTGGCTATTGTCAATCTGATATCATCTCTTTATATCAACCACAAAAGCTTTTCTGGTAAGGGGATCCTTCAGTTTGATGATGTCAAACCTTTCCTGTTTAGTAACAACTGGTCCAGCAGTTCTGAGTTTCACCTTCAGTCTTGCTACTACTACTAAGTGGTGATCCCTCTTTACATCTGCAGCTCTTCTTACTTTCACATCTTGTAATGAATGCCTCCATCTACCATTGATCATGGCCTATCTGGTTTCTATCTCAACTATTTGGTGATTCCCATGTTAATTGTTGAATTTCTTCATGTGGAAAAGCATTCCTCCTATGACCAAGTTGTTAATGCTGCAGAAGCTTATTAGTTTATACCCATTCTAGTTTAGTGTCCCGCTTGCAGCATTTCCCTATTACTCTTTCATTATATGTATTGTGTGTTCCAACTTTCTCATTGAGGTCACCAATTACTATGATAAGATTGTATCTAGATGTGGTTTCCATTTTCTATTATAGCTGTTGATAGAATTCGTCCTTGACCTCTTATTAAGTCTTAATCACAATTATTTGTTGGTGCATAGCATTGTGTTATTGTGGTGTTAGTGAATCTCCCTCTCAATTTTGTTCTTATTAGTCTGTTGTAGTTGGGTTTCCATTCTAGTAATGACCTTTCTATTTCTTTCTTAAGGATAATGGCAATGCCTTCATTGTGCTGCATCGTTTCTTCCAGAGTAAAGTACTGTTTCTCCTGTTGCTGTTTTTATTCTCCCTGTCCTGGTCGATCCGCTCTCACTTATTCCCAGTATATGTAATCTGTAGTCTCTCATTTCTGTTCTGATTTGCCTCAGTTTTCCTGCATCATTCATAGTTCTTTCATTACAGAATCCGATTCTGGTTTTGCGTTTTGCAATCAGGGCATCCACTTTCATGGCACTGGCTTCCTTTTGGCTTTCACCACTGTAGGTCATACAAGCTTCAGACTTCAGATGTCTATCCCCCGTCAAAGCTTTTTCATTTGTTGCTGTTTCCCTAACTAATTTGTTTTTTTAACATAGACAGGGTTGTTGGCCCTGTGCTAAAACCCCCAGCCTGGAGGACCAGGGTGCCAGCTTTGGTCTGACTCCTGCCTGTGCAGACCTGTCGAGCTTGGTAGAACCTGCCAGGAGTAAAACTCCTGTTGGCATAGCACTGGGGGTTGTCAGGATACTCAAGCTGCCTTACCGCTTCAAGGTATAGGCCCCAGTGAACGCAGACCTGTGTGTTACCTGGGCCTAAAATAGAAGCAAAGAATAGTAACACTGTGTTGTTACCATGCATAACATAAGAAGCAGCTAAGGAGGGTTGGGCATGGATGGCTACGCTATACTTTATAAATTTTAAATGACCAAAAACTTAAACAAAACTATATGGACATGTCTAATAAACAAAACAATTTAATTCAGTCATCCAAGAGCTGATGGTACAAGACATGAAGACTTGGTATAAGTTTGTTCTAGGCCTTTGCTACTTGGAGAGCTGAAAATTGATGATAATTACCAGGACATTATACTTATATTTTTACTCTAACATTTGCTTACAAGATTTTAACGAAACATATAAGTCCTGTTTCATTATTTATCTTTACTGATTATTTTCATTATTTCAGACACATATTCTAGTCCCCTAAGCAACATTCCTTACCTCCAGCCTGATATCCTGGATGAGCATATGAAAACAGTACACAAAAATGGACACTGGAAGTTTGATAAGAAACCTTATGATCTTCAGGATTTGTTACCTCAGGACGTTGGAACCAAAGTGAATGAAACAGCAAATAAGAAAAGAGATGTTACATTTGCTGATGCAGCAAGAGAAGACAACATGAAACTGAGACTCACTAATAATGAACCATTAGTGAACTTCATCTACAGTCATGACAGGACAGCTAACCTTTCTGATAACCTAAATTATAATACACCAGATTTAAAAAATGAAAACTGTAACATAAATTGCAGTAAAATATTTTCTGTCAGTGAGATAAATGTTCAGCTTAGTGAGAATGATAGAGCTGTTGCTACTGACAGTGATTTAAACATTCAGACTCACAAAACAAGAGAGAAAGAGAAACCTTACAAGTTTGATACTGTAAAAAGTAACCTACATCAACATAACAGATTAAATACAGGAGAGAAGCCTTTCAAATGTGATGTTTGTGGTGCAGCATTTACTCAAAGAGGTAACTTACAAGCACATAAAAGAATACATACAGGAGAGAAGACTTACAAGTGTGATATTTATAATGCAGCATTTACTCAGACAGGTCACTTACAAGTACATAAAAGAGTGAATACAGAAAAGCCTTACAAGTGTGATGTTTGTGGTGTAGCGTGTACTAAAAGAAGTAACCTAAAAAGACACACCACATTACATACAGGGGATAAACCATACAAGAGTGATGTTTGTGGTGCAGTATATACTGAAAGAAGTAACCTAAAAAGACACAACACATATACAGGAGAGAAACCTTACAAGTGTGATGTTTGTGGTGCAGGATTTACTACGAAATGTGACCTACAAGTACATAAAAGACTACATACAGGAGAGAAGCCTTACAAGTGTGATGTATGTGGTGCAGCATTTACTCAGACAGGACACCTACAAGCACATAAAAGACTACATACAGGAGAGAAGCCTTACAAGTGTGATGTTTGTGGTGCAGCATTTACTCTTACAGGAAACCTACAAGCACATAAAAGATTACATACAGGAGAGAAACCCTACAAGTGTGATGTTTGTGGTGCAGCATTTACTCAAAGGCATAGCTTAAAACGACACAACACAATACATACAGGAGAGAAGCCTTACAAGTGTGATATTTGTGGTGCAGGATTTACTACGAAATGTGACCTACAAGTACATAAAAGACTACATACAGGAGAGAAGCCTTACAAGTGTGATGTATGTGGTGCAGCATTTACTCAGACAGGACACCTACAAGCACATAAAAGACTACATACAGGAGAGAAGCCTTACAAGTGTGATGTTTGTGGTGCAGCATTTACTCATACAGGAAACCTACAAGCACATAAAAGACTGCATACAGGAGAGAAGCCTTACAAGTGTGATGTTTGTGGTGCAGCATTTACTCATACAGGAAACCTACAAGCACATAAAAGACTACATACAGGAGAGAAGCCTTACAAGTGTGATGTTTGTGGTGCAGCATTTACTCATACAGGAAACCTACAAGCACATAAAAGACTACATACAGGAGAGAAGCCGTACAAGTGTGATGTTTGTGGTGCAGCATTTACTCAAAGGCGTAGCTTAAAACAACACAACACATTACATACAGGAGATAAGCCTTACAAGTGTGATGTTTGTGGTGCAGCATTTACTCATAAAGGAAACCTACAAGCACATAAAAGACTACATACAGGAGAGAAACTCTTCAAGTGTGATGTTTGTGGTGCAGCATTTACTCAAAGGAATAGCTTAAAACAACACAACACATTACATACAGGAGAGAAGCCTTACAAGTGTGATGTTTGTGGTGCAGCATTTACTCATACAGGAAACTTACAAGCACATAAAAGACAACATACAGGAGAGAAACCCTACAAGTGTGATGTTTGTGGTGCAGCATTTACTCAAAGGCGAAGCTTAAAACAACACAACACATTACATACAGGAGAGAAGCCTTACAAGTGTGATGTTTGTGGTGCAACATTTACTCTAAGGCATAGCTTAAAACAACACATCACATTACATACAGGAGAGAGGCCTTACAAGTGTGATGTTTGTGGTGCAGCATTTACTCGTACTGGAAACCTACAAGCACATAAAAGAATTCATACAGGAGAGAAGCCTTACAAGTGTGATGTTTGTGGTGCAGCATTTACTGATAGAAGTACCCTATATAGACACAACAAATTACATACAGGAGAGAAGCCTTACAAGTGTGATGTTTGTGGTGCAGCATTTACTCATACAGGAAACCTACAAGCACATAAAAGACTACATACAGGAGAGAAGCCTTACAAGTGTGATGTTTGTGGTGCATCATTTACTTATATGGGAAGCCTACAAGGACATACAAGAAAACATAAAGGAGAAAAGCCTTACAAGTGTGATGTTTGTGATGCAGCATTTACTCATAGACTTAGCTTAAAACGACACAACACAATACATACAGGAGAGAAGCCTTACAAGTGTGATGTTTGTGGTGCAGCATTTACTCATACAGGAAACCTACAAGCACATAAAAGAGTACATACAGGAGAGAAACCCTACAAGTGTGATGTTTGTGGTGCAGCATTTACTCAAAGGCATAGCTTAAAACAACACAACACATTACATACAGGAGAGAAGCCTTACAAGTGTGATGTTTGTGGTGCAGCATTTACTCAAAGGCATAGCTTAAAACAACACATCACATTACATACAGGAGAGAAGCCTTACAAGTGTGATGTTTGTGGTGCAGCATTTACTCGTACTGGAAACCTACAAGCACATAAAAGACTTCATACAGGAGAGAAGCATTACAAGTGTGATGTTTGAGGTGCAGCATTTACTCATACAGGAAACCTGCAAGAACATAAAAGACTACATACAGGAGAGAAACCCTACAAGTGTGATGTATGTGATGCATCATTTACTTATATAGGAAGCCTACAAGAAAACATAAAGGAGAAAAGCCTTACAAGTGTGATGTTTGTGATGCAGCATTAACTCAGAGATGTAGCTTAAAACGACACAACGCACACAAAAACAGAAGATAAGCCTTACAAGTGTGATATTTGGGGTGCATCATTTACTCAGGCAAGTAACCTACATGCACATAAAAGACTACATACAGGAGAGAAGCCTTACAAGTGTCATGTTTGTGGTGCAGCATTTACTAATAGAAGTAACCTAAATAGACGCAACAAATTACATACAGGAGAGAAGCCTTACAAGTGTGATGTTTGTGGTGCAGGATTTACTACGAAATGTGACCTACAAGTACATAAAAGACTGCATACAGGAGAGATGCCTTACAAGTGTCATGTTTGTGGTGCAGCATTTACTAATAGAAGTAACCTAAATAGACACAACAAATTACATACAGGAGAGAAGCCTTACAAGTGTGATGTTTGTGGTGCAGCATTTACTCATACAGGAAACCTACAAGCACATAAAAGACTACATACAGGAGAGAAGCCTTACAAGTGTGATGTTTGTGGTGCAGCATTTACTCATACAGGAAACTTACAAGCACATAAAAGACTACATATAGGAGAGAAACCTTACAAGTGTGATGTTTGTGGTGCAGCATTTACTCAAAGGCATAGCTTAAAACAACACAACACATTACATACAGGAGAGAAGCCTTACAAGTGTGATGTTTGTGGTGCAGCATTTACTGTAAGAAGTAACCTAAATAGACACACCAAATTACATACAGGAGAGAAACCTTACAAGTGTGATGTATTTGATGATGCATTTACTTAGACAGGACACCTGCAAGCACATAAACGATTACATACAGGAGAGAAGCCTTACAAGTGTCATGTTTGTGGTGCAGCATTTACTGTAAGAAGTAACCTAAAAAGACATAACATATTACATACAGTAGAGAAGCCTTACAAGTGTGATGTTTGAGGTGCAGCATTTACTCATACAGGAAACCTACAAGAACATAAAATACTACATACAGGAGAGAAACCCTACAAGTGTGATGTATGTGATGCATCATTTACTTATATAGGAAGCCTACAAGAACATACAAGAAAACATAAAGGAGAAAAGCCTTACAAGTGATGTTTGTGATGCAGCATTTACTCAGAGATGTAGCTTAAAACGACACAACACAATACATACAGGAGAGAAGTCAGAAGCCTTACAAGTGTGATATTTGTGGTGCATCATTTACTCAGACAGGTAACCTACAAGCACATAAAAAAGTGCATATATGAGAGAAACCTTACAAGTGTGATTTCTATGATGCTGCATTTGCTCACTCGAGTAACTTACAAACACATAATAGGAGAGAATCCTTACAAGTGTGATGTTTGTGGTTCAGCTTCTTCTTCTTCTTTGATCCTTAGCCGCCGACCATCAAAGCAGTCAGTGGCCATCACGCTTTTGTGGTTCAGCATTCACTCAGAAAGGTTACTTTCAAGCACATAAAAGAATACATGCCGAAGTGAAACTTTACCAAAGTGATGTTTGTGGTCATCCAGTTCTTGTGAAACGACAAGGGCCTTGCGCATTTTGAAGCGAGAGGTCAAACAAACACACCCTAGGACAGTGGAGTTTTCAGACCAACCTGATGAAGTATACAATTAAAAATTAAAATAATACTCAAGATCATATAGAAAGGTTTAAAAGTAAATTAGACAAAGTAGTTCTTGAAGAATAGTTTGGTTTTTTGACAGTGCAGAAGAACAATTGACACAATATTTTGTATAAAAATACTGGCAGTAAAATGAACAGATTACACAAAAGTATTTATAAAAATATGTGCTTGAACTCTTAAAGAAGGCTGTTGACAGAGTTCATCATGATAAACTAATTAAATGCATTCAAGAAATAGGTCTTCATAAAAGAAACACCAGACTGCTTAGTAACCTGTACTGGGAACAAACTGTGACAGTAAGACCAGGCAAGACTTACTCACCATATGTTGATATAAAAGATGAAAACTGTCTCTTTGCCTGCTTAGCATGTTTTTAAGCACACAGAAATAATGCAGAAACTAAACATGAATGGAAGAAAAATAAAAGAGTCATAATAGAAGGAAAAGTTGAAGCAAATTGACCTACCAAGGGAACAACATTGCTGTAAGTATTAAGATGGCATCAAAAGATTGACAGTAAACAGCCTTTTAGAGTGTAACATGAAGGAAAGAGACAGAGGATGGTGGAGATTTACTGTAGATAACATTTTATATGGAAATTTGATCTAGTTATCAGTAGACCACACAGATACACACACAAAAAGACCTATAGTAGAAAAACTGAGTGCCTGCAGTTTTTGGTGTTTGGAATATTGTTCGTATTTAAATAACTTAATAGAACTTTTATTAACACTGAGTGACGTTAATGAAGTAATAATAACCCCTAAGTGTGTTATACTAAAAGTATTTGTGGAATGTGACAGGTAATGCAAAATTTTTATGCCAGGATGCCAGAATAACTGGAACAAAAACTATGATAAGGGTTAAGGAATTAACAAACTTTATTTTCAAAGGATTTAGAATTGGGATGGGATACACAAGACACCTGTCTGCTATATGCTATGTCTTGATTCTTTTACATACAGACATTTTATTATTTGAATTACATATATATTATAATTAAGATCATCCAATTGGCAGAGTGGTTAGAGCACTGATCTATTGCAGCAAAAGTATCAGGTTCAAAATATGGTGGTCCCATGTTCCAGTCTAATAATAATAATATCCCCTTCAGTCATAACTGACTGTGGGAATGCACCCCTGAGGTGACAGCTCTCAGCTGCTTTTTTTCCTGGTGTTCCTTTCTATGTTCTCTCCTCTCTTCTGCTTGCCATGAGAGCATCACCATGTGGTGAGCTGGGCAGCTTCATCCTCCCAGGTTGCTGGATTTATGTCCAGTGCCCTCATGATTCTCTTGCACACATCTTTGAACCTCAGCTGTGGTCGCCCAACTGTTCTTTTGCCATCTGCCAGTTGTCCATAGAAGATATCTTTCGGATGCAACCATCTTCCATGCAGCGGACAGGCGAAGTCAGCGTAGTCTTTGCTGTCTAAGCAACTTATACATGCTTTGAAGGCCAGCATGTGACAACACCTCGATATTTGTCACTTTGTCCGTCCCGTGAAATACAGAGGATGTGGTGTAGACACCGTAGGTGGAAGGTAGACTTCTTTCTTGCTAAGCACAAGTTGTCCATGTCTCGCTGCCATATAAATGTGTGCTGGTGATGCAGGCATTATATACCACAGATTTAGTCTTTGTTGTTAGTTTGGAGTTTCCCCAAACACGCATGTGAGATGGGCAAAGGTGGTTGCAGCTTTGTCAATGCGCTGTCAATTCCTGTTTCCAGAGAGAGTTTGTTGTTGATGGTAGACCCCAGGTATGTGAAGTGGTGCACGACTGCCAATTCATAGTTATTGATAGTGATAATTGGTGCAACATCCTATCCTGACCCAGCACATTTGTTTTCTTTAGACTTTTTGTGAGGCCAAAGTTGTTGCAGGCCCTGGTGAAGCGATTCATCAAGCTATGAAGCTTCTGTTGACTTATCAGCGAATGGTAAGTCTCTTATAGTGACCCTTCTGATTTTCATTTTTGCCTTCAGCCTTGCGAGGTAAAACAGTTGGCCATCTGACCTAGTTTGAAGGCATATTGCTTCAGATGCATCTCTGATTGTATGTTTCAAGGGCAAGGCAAAGAAAAGAGGGTAGAAGCCAGGACGCAGCTTTGTTTAACGCCACCGCATATGTCAAAGGGCTGTGATGTGCTTCCAGCATATAGGACTGTTCCCTTCATGGAATAACTTTATCTTTTCCAGCAATTTAGTGGGGCAGCCTATCCCTGCTGACCAGGTCAAATGTCTTTGTGAGGTCCGTAAAGGCACATATAAAAGTCTTTTTTGCTCTCTTGATTTTTCCTGAAGCTAGCAGAGAGAAAAATAATGTCTGTTGTTGATCTACCAGCTTGGAATCCACACTACAACTTTTAGATATATGCGCTCAGCTAACTTGTGTAGTTGCATTAAGATGACTCTTGCAAAAACCTTACAACAATACTAAAACGAGAGATGCCTCTGTAGTTATTGCAACAACTTCTGTCTCCTTTGTTTTTATATAGCGTTACAATCTTGGCATCTTGTATGTCTTGAGGGATAGTTGACTCTTCCCAGCACTAGCACAGCACTATATGTAGGGGATGTAATAGTATGTTCTTACAGCATTTAATTAAATTGAGAGGAATCCCGTTGCTGCCTGGTGCTTTGAGAGAGGTCAAGCAACCAATGGCCTTGCTGAATTCTTTATATGTTGGTTCAGCATTCAGCTCCTGCATGGTTGGCAAGCATTTGACAGCATCAAGGGCTGTAGACGTGATGGTATTTTCTCTAGCGTAAACCTCAGAGTAGTGCTTGACCCACCTCTCCATTTGTTTACTCTTATCGATTAGTTTCTCCCCGCTGACAGTTTTTCGTGGTGCCATCTTACTTTTTTGGGGACCAGGGGCATTCTTTATACTGTTGTACATTTGTCTAGCATTGCCTGTTTGCACTGCAGTCTGGATGCTCTCACTGAGCTGGAGCTAACACTCATTTGCACAACATCGAGCAGCTTGTGGGACGTTGCTTCTCGTAGCCTTCAGGATCTATAAGGTTCTAGCACTCGGTGAATGTTTGTATTCAATTGCAGCATTGCGCTTAGCTTTAATGACAATTCATCACATCTGATGAAGCATCATACCAGTCATTTGACTTCACTGTCTTCTTACCAAAGGTAGCAAGTGCAGTACTTTGTTAGGATGTCTGCAGGAGCTCCCAGTTCTTTGTAACAGTATCACCATGCTGTAGGCTACTGAGTGCTTTCTTGAAGGTCTTGGTTAATTGAGCGATCATGACAAGGTCTGACATCTTGCTGATATCGATGCATGGTTTCCCTTCATGTCTGACACGATGGAGTTTTCTTGGTTGTGCTCTGATTTTGCACCAAACCAAGGAGTGATCTGTATCACAGTCTGCGTGAAATGAGCACGTGAAGAGCACAGACTTGAGAAGTGGTCATTTGACAAGATCAGATCCAGTTGGTGCTAGTGCTTGAATTGTGGGTGACACCTTATGCTGGGGTTTTGTCTGAAAGTAGGTGCTGGTCATTATAGATACACAGCTCCAAAAGCTGTTGTCCATTGTTATTCATCTTGCCAAAACTAAACCTGCCCAGACATTAACTCTTTGACTCTGACTCCGCAATTATTTTCCACCCTGTGCCTTTTAATTGATGATAGACTAAAAGCAATGCATAGAGAGTTGTTTTGGCAAGGGTGTCAAATCTGACCAATGCTCTGAGAGTTGTTCCTGAGTCAAAGAGTTAACGCCATGAAACATTATCGACATCCACTCTATAGTTGAAGTCACCAAGGAGAACAAGTTTTTCTTGCCTAGGTGTACTTTTGATGACTGCTGCTAGATTCTCGTAGAAACCTGCACTATTTTGCAGGCAGAGCATAACAGTCATTCTGATCCATTCTCACCTGTTTCAACCATTTTAGTTAGCAAGATATTTTTACCGCCAAACGTACTTTGTGTTCTCTAGTTTTATTAAGGACTTTCCATTGCCAATAAAATGTGTAGTCCTTCTCGTTCGCCATTCCAAAGCCTGCCAGGTGCATTTGCTGAAGTGCAGCTTATATCCACTTAGAGTCCACCTTTCAGCTCCATTATTACGTACCCTGTATGGCATACATCTTCACAATTTTTGTCGCTATGTCATACGGCGTACGTCACGGAAGTAGCGCGATTGCTCGTTAACATTCACCTATATTACGTACGGTGCACGTCCATATTTAAATGCGCCAGAACTCTTCTGATTACAAGAGTATCGGCAATTGCTTGGCATAATCGGATTCATCATTGAAATAATCTGGCCACTAAGCTTGAAAGGAACAAAATATTTTACTGCTAGCGACAACAGTAGAACTGATAATAGCGATTTCACAAAAGCCAAAGTTCACAAACATGGACGCTGCCGAGTCTGACGAACCATAAACATCTGGTGGAAAAAGAGCACGAAAATCGTTGTTTGAGTTGAATTTATTCAACTTGAATGAATCCTACGACTTGTTACTCAGATTCAGGTCAGAGTATGTGTAGTCTGGTTCAGAATCAGACTCTGATGTAGATTTAGATCTTTAGCAAAGTGATAGTGAGAGGCTTGCTAAAATGAGGAAAGTGAATGATAGCAGTAACATTAAATCTAGATCTAGTTCACTCACTTTAGATCAAAATAATTCATACCTGTCAACCTGTACAAATTTCTCGTACAGTGTACGTATTTTTGATACTTTTAGCAGTGTACGGCCGTACAGACTCATTGTACGTATCCCCCCCCCCCCAATATTTTCCAACCAAAGTTTTTGTAAAAGTTTAAATCAGAAAATATTTTCTAGCCCAGGTTTTTTTTAAACCAATATTTTAATTTTTTATTCCGGGAATCTCGGCGTCTGTTTTTAAATTGAGGTCTCTCCCAGCAACCAATCAATTCCTTTTATACCCAACAATTCGGCAAAAACTTTGAATTCAGCCTCAAACACTTTCGGTTTTCAGCATGGTCCGTATTTTTAAAGTTACCTGTTATCAGCCATGCTTGCCAAGAGACTTCGACGCCATTTTGTTTAAAAAAGCTAAGTACTTATAACTTAGTTAAATATTGCTGTTGTTTTGCTTTGTTGCAATTTAATCGCTGTCTTAATCTTTCCATTTATATCTTGCCCTTCAATATAGTTCCGATAAATTAATGTTATAATATTCTGTGTAGGCCCTACATAACTAGAAAAAAAAAGTTTGTTTGCGTTGAGTAGGCCTACTTTATTCCAGCGATCGAGATTCACTGCTTTATTTTTTAATAAAGTGGCGATCTATTATCACTGGTCTAGGCTACTAACTTTTAAATAATAATTTTGTAATTTTTTGGTAGTACGTTTTTTCTTCCTCTATTCTCTATTCTGTTCATAATTTGGTTAATTTTTTTATTTTTAGCTGTTTGCTTTGCTTTGTTGTATTTAATATTTGGCATTCTCTTAATCTTTCTAGTTATATTTTGACCATTTAAATATTTCCAATAAATTAATATAAAATTTTGTGTAGGCTCTACAAAAGTAGGAAAAAAAAGTATATTTGCATTGAGTAGGCCTACCTACTTTATTCCAGCGGTTGAGATTCGCTGCTTTATTTTTTAATAAAGTGGCAATCTATTACCACTGGTCTAGGCTACCAACTGTTAAATAATGTAAATTTTTGGTGCTACGTTTTTCTTCCTAGATTTGATATTCTGTTCATAATTTGGTAAATTATTTTTTTTGTGTTAGCTGTTTGCTTTGCTTCGTTGTATTTTTTTTTTTTTTTTTTTTTTTTTTTTTTTTTGCCGTTCTCTTAATCTTTCCACTTACATTTTGATTATTTAAATATCTCCAATAAATTAATGTCATAATATTCTGTGTCGGCCCTACATAACTAAAAAAAAAGTTTGTTTGCGTAAACTTCGCTGCTTTATTTTTCAATTAAAAAATCCACACAGACTGCAGGAGGTCCATGAATGCAGACACACACATTTCTTTCTTACAGTGTAAGATTAACATTGATACATGCTGTGCAGACTTTAAGCCCACAAATTCAATTCTGCAAAGTGCTAAAAGTGCATGTGTTGATTATAATACAAAACACTGTGCATCGAAAGAATAGTACCTCACGATCACTAAGTTTTTTATATGCAAAGAACAGCATGAGACTATTAGAATGTTTTAAGTCACACTAATTCAAATGCTAATAGATTTGTATGTGTCAATTCTTGTTTTAAAACTATTGTGTATAATTTATTAATATATTTTTTGCGTAAGTATTTTTGGGTGTTTGTAAGGATTTTTTTGGTCCGGCGTACAGGTTTTTGTCTCAGGAGGTTGACAGGTATGATAATTCATCAGTGAAAGGAAAAGAAAAGGCAGTGAAAACAAGATCTGCACCTGAACAAGGAAAGAAAATGTCAAGATCTAGACCTCGGAATGAAAAAAAACATTCACATAACGTCACATAAAAGACACTGGTAACGAAGAGTTACCAGAGGCAGGGGAAGAAAATAATGTAGATGCAAACATAAGTCATGAATGGAGACAAGAAAACCATGCAGCCCAGCCTGAGTTTACAGCACAGTCTGGTCTACTCTTTGATCATACTGATTATGAATGCCATGATTTCATGAATGAGTTTCTGAATGAAAACTTTTAGATACTAATAGTGAATGAGACATACAGCAAGCCGGGTTTGTGCCTTGGGGAATGCTTTGAAACTGACCACACTCAGCCCAACCTGTAACTGTAAAAATGTCAGCAAACTCCAGAAAACAAGTGCCAGCAGTGTTTCCACGTTCTTTTATCATAATAAAATGAAAACAACAAAGCTTTTGTGGCTCATAAATATAATTTTTGTTTATTTTTCGCTCAATTTTTATTTATGTACGTACCCTGTGACCTCGACCTTGACTTATGTTGGCCTTGATTAGCATATTCTGAAACTTTGTTTTATGCTCTTTCATAATATATATATACTTTCAATTTGTTTCCTTTTACGATAAACTGTATAGTCAAATTACTGTATTAATGGTCACGTGTAGATTTACCCATAATTTACTCGTACATATATTTCAAATATACAACCAGTTTTAATTATAATTCATGCTTCAACCTTCAGCTGTTTCTTATTTTTATTTTCCCTCCAAAAATGTGACCTTGACATTTATCATCATCATTTTCCTTTACACTCCTTATAGAACCTGTGACTGGTCCTCTTGTTGGAAGTCTACACCAAACATTCACATGCTTTAGTAGTGGTGGTTTCTGTGAATATTTTACATGAGGTTACTAGCCTCATACACAACCTTTAGCAGTGGTGGTTTCTGTGATTGTTTGACATGAGGTTACCAGCCTTATACACAACCTTTAGTAGTGGTGGTTTCTGTGACTATTTGACATGAGGTTACCAGCCTCATACACAACCTTTAGTAGTGGTGGTTTCTGTGACTATTTGACATGAGGTTACTAGCTTCATACACAACCTTTAGCAGTGGGGGTTTCTGTGACTGTTTGACATGAGGTTACTAGCCTCATACACAACCTTTAGCAGTGGTGGTTTCTGTGACTATTTGACATGAGGTTACCAGCCTCATACACAACCTTTAGCAGTGGTGGTTTCTGTGACTGTTTGACATGAGGTTACCAGCCTCATACACAACCTTTAGCAGTGGTGGTTTCTGTGACTGTTTGACATGAGGTTACTAGCCTCATACACAACCTTTAGCAGTGGTGGTTTCTGTGACTATTTGACATGAGGTTACCAGCCTCATACACAACCTTTAGCAGTGGTGGTTTCTGTGACTGTTTGACATGAGGTTACTAGCCTCATACACAACCTTTAGCAGTGGTGGTTTCTGTGACTGTTTGACATGAGGTTACCAGCCTCATACACAACCTTTAGCAGTGGTGGTTTCTGTGACTGTTTGACATGAGGTTACCAGCCTCATACACAACCTTTAGCAGTGGTGGTTTCTGTGACTGTTTGACATGAGGTTACTAGCCTCATACACAACCTTTAGTAGTGGTGGTTTCTGTGACTGTTTGACATGAGGTTACTAGCCTCATACACAACCTTTAGTAGTGGTGGTTTCTGTGACTGTTTGACATGAGGTTACTAGCCTCATACACAACCTTTAGTAGTGGTGGTTTCTGTGACTGTTTGACATGAGGTTACTAGCCTCATACACAACCTTTAGCAGTGGTGGTTTCTGTGACTGATTGACATGAGGTTACTAGCCTCATACACAACCTTTAGTAATGGTGGTTTCTGTGACTGTTTGACATGAGGTTACTAGCCTCATACACAACCTTTAGCAGTGGTGGTTTCTGTGACTATTTGACATGAGGTTACTAGCCTCATACACAACTTTTAGTAGTGGTGGTTTCTGTGACTATTTGACATGAGGTTACTAGTCTCATACACAACCTTTAGTAGTGGTGGTTTCTGTGACTGTTTGACATGAGGTTACCAGCCTCATACACAACCTTTAGCAGTGGTGGTTTCTGTGACTGTTTGACATGAGGTTACCAGCCTCATACACAACCTTTAGCAGTGGTGGTTTCTGTGACTGTTTGACATGAGGTTACTAGCCTCATACACAACCTTTAGTAGTGGTGGTTTCTGTGACTATTTGACATGAGGTTACCAGCCTCATACACAACCTTTAGTATTGGTGGTTTCTGTGACTGATTGACATGAGGTTACTAGCCTCATACACAACCTTTAGTAGTGGTGGTTTCTGTGACTGTTTGACATGAGGTTACTAGCCTCATACACAACCTTTAGCAGTGGTGGTTTCTGTGACTATTTGACATGAGGTTACCAGCCTCATACACAACCTTTAGCAGTGGTGGTTTCTGTGACTGTTTGACATGAGGTTACGAGCCTCATACACAACCTTTAGCAGTGGTGGTTTCTGTGACTATTTGACATGAGGTTACCAGCCTCATACACAACCTTTAGCAGTGGTGGTTTCTGTGACTGTTTGACATGAGGTTACCAGCCTCATACACAACTTTTAGCAGTGGTGGTTTCTGTGACTGTTTGACATGAGGTTACCAGCCTCATACACAACCTTTAGCAGTGGTGGTTTCTGTGACTATTTGACATGAGGTTACTAGTCTCATACACAACCTTTAGTAGTGGTGGTTTCTGTGACTGTTTGACATGAGGTTACCAGCCTCATACACAACCTTTAGCAGTGGTGGTTTCTGTGACTGTTTGACATGAGGTTACCAGCCTCATACACAACTTTTAGCAGTGGTGGTTTCTGTGACTATTTGAGATGAGGTTACCAGCCTCATACACAACCTTTAGCAGTGGTGGTTTCTGTGACTATTTGACATGAGGTTACTAGTCTCATACACAACCTTTAGTAGTGGTGGTTTCTGTGACTGTTTGACATGAGGTTACCAGCCTCATACACAACCTTTAGCAGTGGTGGTTTCTGTGACTATTTGACATGAGGTTACTAGCCTCATATACAACCTTTAGCAGTGGTGGTTTCTGTGACTGTTTGACATGAGGTTACCAGCCTCATACACAACCTTTAGTAGTGGTGGTTTCTGTGACTGTTTGACATGAGGTTACCAGCCTCATACACAACCTTTAGTAGTGGTGGTTTCTGTGACTGTTTGACATGAGGTTACCAGCCTCATACACAACCTTTAGTAGTGGTGGTTTCTGTGACTGATTGACATGAGGTTACTAGCCTCATACACAACCTTTAGCAGTGGTGGTTTCTGTGACTATTTGACATGAGGTTACTAGCCTCATACACAACCTTTAGTAGTGGTGGTTTCTGTGACTATTTGACATGAGGTTACTAGTCTCATACACAACCTTTAGTAGTGGTGGTTTCTGTGACTGTTTGACATGAGGTTACCAGCCTCATACACAACCTTTAGCAGTGGTGGTTTCTGTGACTATTTGACATGAGGTTACCAGCCTCATACACAACCTTTAGTAGTGGTGGTTTCTGTGACTGTTTGACATGAGGTTACTAGCCTCATACACAACCTTTAGTAGTCGTGGTTTCTGTGACTGTTTGACATGAGGTTACTAGTCTCATACACAACCTTTAGCAGTGGTGGTTTCTGTGACTATTTGACATAAGGTTACCAGCCTCATACACAACCTTTAGTAGTGGTAGTTTCTGTGACTGTTTGACATGAGGTTACTAGCCTCATACACAACCTTTAGTAGTCGTGGTTTCTGTGACTGTTTGACATGAGGCTACTAGCCTCATACACAACCTTTAGTAGTCGTGGTTTCTGTGACTATTTGACATGAGGTTACCAGCCTCATACACAACCTTTAGCAGTGGTGGTTTCTGTGACTGTTTGACATGAGGTTACTAGTCTCATACACAACCTTTAGCAGTGGTGGTTTCTGTGACTGTTTGACATGAGGTTGCCAGCCTCATACACAACCTCATATTAATTGTCTTGTACGATTTCCTTAGAGTACAGTCATCCTATTCTTGCCATGTCACTACAGAGACTCCCAGGAACTACATGGGACTTCCATTTCATTGTCTCTTGTCTCTATTCTCATGCAGGAAGTTACGGTCATGTAAGCTCTATGCTGTTCAGCGACAAACCTGCCTTCTGCTCTAGGTGAGAAGCTCTATTCTTATTTCTGACCACGTGCTGGCTTTCAGTGTGAGCAGTGGCATCAGCAGTCCAAGCATGATCATTTGTCAGTTGATTGATTACTAGCTCTGTATTCCCATTCCCCTTGCATAAATTGTTCCAAGCATGATCATTTATCATTTGATTAATCACTAACTCTGATTTCCCTTTCCACTTGCATCAATCTTTACACTCCCTGCCAAGTAGATGATGACTTGTTGGTAGTTTGTCGAATTACTACCTGACTTATTCCACTCTTCCCCCTTGAATATTTCTTCTGTTGTGGTCATCTACCCAATCCTTGTCTGTGCCATCCATGGCGTCATTCTCTTAATTCTCACTTCCTTGATGCCTGCAATGTTCCATGGAGGGCTGACGTTTGTCTGTGGTTATCAATATGCATGCTTTTGCCAAAAGGAATCTGTGTTGTTGAATCACCTTTGTTTTTTTTCTTGGAAAATCTGCAGCATTTCTCAAAGTTCTTACATTAAACGAAAAAGGAGAAACTTCATAGGTGGCAACAGAAATGTGAAATTGTAAGATTGATATCCTGGGACTCTACATAGACACAGTGGAAGGTCATCAAGTGATATGAAATCTATTAATAGCATTACAAGGTAGTTCTTGCTCTGGAATCCACGTGGTAAGAAATGAGAGTAGGACCAGTGAACACGTGATGAAGAGAACTGGAGGCAGCTATGACTGGGATGAAGACGACATGAAAAGACCTTGATGGTACAGGACAAGAAATCTTGGCAGACATTTGTTCACCATTATCTGTCCACTCCACTCAATCTAAATAACGTCAATCAAAAATGTGTTTGTGCTCTCCCCTTTTCCTGAAGAAAAAAAAAACAAACAACGGCCACGTTGTTAACAAGGGCGAGGAGGGTAATAAAGTTGGTAAGTCTAGGATTACACCCAATTCACCTATCATCTGCCATCACCAACATGCATGATGAGACCACTTCCAGAGTCCCACCCTTCCATCACACCCTCACTGATTCTTCTTTCTTCCTTCCTCGTTCGTCCTGAAAAGGACGTTGATTACGTTGTGTCCGTTTACATCGAAGCTGCGGTATTTGCGTTTTTCGGCCGACACATCCGACTTCCGCCCGACATTATTTGGAACCGGGTTTGCCTTCCCTCTTCGATCCCTACTTCTAAGCTAGACTGCAGTGATGCAGCCTGTTTCCAGATCCACCACGTGGAGGTGGAGTAGGGTCTTGGTCAGCTCTGGTTCGCTGACTGGCGCTGGCAGTCAAGCTATGGGTCGCTTACTGCATTCCTCCCTTTTGATGCATCTTGGATTCCACTTATTCTTAAATATTAATTTGTGTTCGTGTTGTATACCGTTTCACTATTTAGTGCAACTGTCTAGGTCTATCTATTCTCAACACCTGTTTTACAGGTACAGATGAATCACGTGCCCGTTAAATTATACTATACTAGCAATAACCCGTCAAACTTGATGGGTTTTTAATTATAGTGTGCTGTTTCCGTTCCCGGATGAGCAGATAGAAGTACATTCTTAGAGTGTTTTTGGTTTCTTTCCATTATACAGTATAATCAAACTGTTCATGAACACTGTCATCTGAACACTTTTCTTTGTTGGTTGTAACTATTTTCGGGAGAGTATATATAGTGGAAACAATAAAATTTTTCAACACGGTTGCATTCCTCAGCTGTGACCAACGTACACACGGCGAGAATTATGTTATAAACATTTATAAACATTTATAACATAAAGAAGGGAAACCCGAGGAAAGTAAACAGTAAATAAATATTAGACAAACATAAAGGTATGTTTTCAGGCACTCGTAAGAAATAAAGAAGTAGAACACTAGAGAACAGAAAAACAACAGACGTGAGTGGCTTACCCAGGATTCGAACCCAGGACCTTCCGTGCGACAACCCCGCCTAGCCATGCAAGCGAATCACATTATCCCCCCTGCCATCTAGGCATCACAAAAATGATGCTTCGATGTCGGGTCATTAGTGCGACACGCAACACATAACACCGGAAATTTACCATGGGCAGTCCAGCCTATTAATGACACAATCACTTCTGTTGTTCCCCTATTATACAGTATAGGTCAGTATCATGCATTACAGTTAATTGGTCCACTCCTGATCACTGGTCGTCACATGGTGCTGGTAGTCCAGCAGTCGATGAACTAAGCAGTTTCTCTACAACTATACAGTATGTGGGTGTAGCATTGCAGCTCCACAGACCAGGAATTTGTGCAGATAAAAAAGCTTGTTGCCACAGATGAACTATCATAACTTTGTCATGTGGTGATTCAGACAGGAACTAGAACAGGGATAGATTTGAAAACATAACGCATACTGTGTTTGAACTAAAGTTATTGTATAATTATTTTATTAATGTAAATATCAAATGCATATCATTGTTTCATTCCAAGTGAGAGAAAATAGAAAATTAAGAAGTAAATTAAAGTGATCAATTTTGTTAACTTCTGAAGCTGTGAAATTATTTCCATTGTTCCTTATTTATGAATTCATTTAAAGTGGGAATAATTTATAGAAGCAAAGGAAAGTCGTAGCGGGAAGACAAGGTAGTGCTCTTGATCTGTACACTTTACCATCTGGACAAGAGTACTTGATAGTCTGACTATATCCTGTGCCATCCATACACCAGTGGTCATTTCTGAGACTGGGGTATTTCCTTAGGTCAAGAATACTTTGACTTGATCTATTGTCATTTCTAATTATTCCATCTCGCCACAAGACCTCTTGCACTTATCTATCAGCCATAGCCCTTGCAGTGAACCCGTCTTGTCTCAATTCTGTGACCAGCTCATCATATTTGGCCACTTTGAACGAGTTTTGCTTAACTAATAAGATTGAAATAGCATGGCCAGCTCAATCATTATAATCCGGAGCAATGATGAGGAATGTAGCATTATATCTGGCCGTCTTCGACATCTTCTGATGCTTTCCGGATATGTCCCTCACCCAGGTTGGTGGACTGCCATATCCCAGTCATTTGCACAGTCAAGAATAGATAGTAAACTGCCGCATGGTTTACTTGGTTTAGGATGTGCTAACTTTCCTGCTCTCAGAAAGTATGCATTTGCGTTACTCGGTCTGCTTTCCTGTTCGCCTTCACCCTTTCCAAGTCTGTTGTAGCAGTCAGCTCATTTAGTCCTCTGTTGTGGCGCTATGTACCGCCCTTGCCCTAATGACACCTTGAAAGCTAATAGCACATGTTCAAGTGTCTGCACAGGGGCACTGAGCATCATCATACTTTCCCCATCTCACAAGGTTTGCGAACGATGACATAAGATCATACATTGATCTGATAATGAACTGGAGACGCCACAGTTTGAAATTTCCTATGAGTCATGATCGGCAGCCCTCTGTTGAACTGCCCTTGGATTTTTTTAACGAGGCATTATGCACTCTGTCAAGACTTAACAGGTTCCTCAATGATAGTAGGGATTCTTTGGTTTTAACCCATGAATGTGACCTCAGATGTCTTCCCTTTCCTGACCGACAAGCTTCTAGACTTCCTAAGTTTCAAGCTCATTCTGCACCAGCTGATTAGTTCATCCAGAAGTGTTAAAATTCTCCGGGCCTGGTGTTCATCTGATTCCAGAATTGTTGTGTCATCCATGAATGCTTTAAGCAGTGGCCTTTAACAATTTCCTTTGAGCTTTGGACCTCTCGCAAATCCTTCAGCTGCTTTGAGGATTACCTGCATAGCCAACACAAAAAGTATCTGAGGGATGGTACATCCCATCGCAATTCCAACTTGTAGATCAATTCACGTCATCCTCTGCTCTCTGTTTGAAATTCTAATAGAGAACCCTGAGAAATACAGCTTCAACATAGCTTGAATATTTTGTGGGACATGGTACATTTCCAGGGCCTGCCACAACACCTGGTGTGGAACAGACCCATATGCATTAGATAGATTCAACCAGATTACATGGAGATTTATTCTTTCAGACTTTGCCTTCTGAACTGCTTCCCAGATCATTATGGCATGCTTAGGACACCCTGGGGTACGTGGAATGCTTCTTTTCTGGATGGTAGTGTCAATGTACCCATTCTCCAGGATATACGTGGTGAGGCTTTTAGCAATCACTGAGTAGAATATCTTCCTTTCCACATTATGTAGTGAGATATGCCTGAACTTACTGATGTCTCTGGAGTTTTGTTACTTCCGGATGTAGACTCCATTCGCCTTTTTTCATTTTATGCTTACGAGCTGGTTTTTCGATGCACTTTTCAGCACACAGAGTAGCCAATTTAGAACGACAGGGCATCTTTTATATACAGCATGTGGGACACCATTAGGACCTGGAGCTGATTTGCATCCTGCTTTCTGGAAAATGCTTTGTATTTCTAGTATTGATGAGCGTTTATGTTGAATTCAGCTCCTGGTGTACTACACCATATAAAGCCTGCCCTGCTGCTGAGAGGCTCACCTTTCGAGCCGTCTGAATAGGTCATTCTAAGGTGTTCTTCCAGATCATCTTGTCCCATGTTCCCGAACGTGGCTGTTTTAACAATTCTTTGGCAGACTTATTGGGCTCCATGAAGAATCTTTCCCTATCCCTCTGTGTTTTCCTTCTTTTCCTGCACAACTCTTCAAAGAGCATTATGTTGGCCCTTCAGGTGCTCTCAAACCTGCCATAATCCCTTCTTTTCTATTTCCCTTATGTTCTTGAACTATTTTCTGGCATGATTTTACTGCTTCCTCATCTCTTCTATTGTCATTTCTTTTGTGGTGAGTTACTTTTAATTTCCTCCCTGACTTCAAACTCTTTGCCACAATGAAGATATATTATGTTACCGAAGATTTCCAGCTTTTTTTCCCAATGTTATTTGCTTCATGTTGTTATCCAATTCTTTCAACAAGGTTTTGTCCAGCTGTTTTCATAGTCCTTTTGCATTGGCATGTAGAAACTTGATGGCATCTTTCTCTCCTCCAAGAAGTATGTGAGATGATCACTAGGCAACTTAAATATTCTCCGCGCTGTAAACATACTTCTGGCTGAGATCTTCTAATGTCTTATCTGTAGAAACAGAGCGCTGTTGATCTACCACTGCTGAGCTCACACCATCCATTTTTATTCTGTGGATTTTCATGCCTCTCTGAGTAGAGAATGTCCTACCACAGGTGCATGGATATTCCAGCTGCTGTTGGTCAGAACTCAAAGTCCGTGTACTTGTCGCTTTCAACTTCACTCCTGTTTTTGCTGCCAGCTAGAAGCAGTTGTGAAAGTACCCCTCGTGTTGAAAATAAATTACTGTCCTGAATTCCATAACCTGTTCCCAGTAGTATAACTAAAATTTAAGGGGCCCACGGGCACAAATTAAGAAAAAACGTTCTATTATAAAGGTTTTTATACACTTCGACATATACTGAGGGAGACTGAGCACCTATGGGTTTGGCCGGAGTGCAATGATGTCGATTCTGTTCAACAATAACAATATTATAAAGAATACAACCGCTATAATAAAAATATGGCTAGTCTGTTAAAAAATATAGTCACATACTGCTTATTTAATAACTACTATCAGTATGGTTCCATTCTAGTCCTCGGTCCTTCAGAGATTGTCTAATGTCCTCTCAGCGGACACCAGTCGTCCTGGAGGTCTGGATCCCTGGATCTTAGTTTTGCATACTTATTGTGAAAACCGATCTTCTACCATTCAACAACCATGGCATTGTAGTTTGGACTGCTCTACTTTGGTCTGCAACGGTTGGGTTTTTTTAGGCCTTGACGTATCGTCTAGTTGCGGACCATGTCTCTTGTTACTTCAACCACCTTCCTCAGATACCTCACCTCATTTATGAGATTTGAATCTGGCTTTTGTGGGTTGCAGTCATTGCCTATGTCTCGCATCCATCTTGACTGGGACATAGGTGGCGCGGTATACAGCCATCTTCGTCTTCTTACCAACCTCTCTTTTGCTGAGGAACCCTCGATTTATGGCCTGGAAAAGTCTCCCAGCTGCTGTTCTTTGGGTAGCCACATCTTCTTTGATGCCTCCCTTCCAGTCTGCTCTCTGGAGGCAGAGGTACTGGGCTCGATTCTCAGTATCAATATGCTACAGTATACCCAGCTGTAAATTGATACCGGACTTTACTCTTTAATTAGGGAAAGAAAAAGCAGTGAGGGAGAGAACTTGTCACCTTACCTCTCGATGCTGAACTTAGTAATATGAAGTCTCTAACACTTCACTCCCCTAAGGCAGTATCTGCTATGAGACTACCTTGACCCTTTTAAAGTTAATATGAAGACTTAAATAATTTGTGACGTCATAACATAATTAACGATTTTGATAACATAATTAAAGATTTTGATAACATAATTAAAGATTTTGATAACATAATTAAAGATTTTGATAACATAATTAAAGATTTTGCACACACACAAAAAAAAACCGTTATTCTAAATATTTCTCAATGATTTTCTGATGTTAGTTTGGATTTATTAATTGTAAATTTTTTTTACATATTAGTATTGTCCCGGTTTGCCTCCCCTTAGCTCTGCAGTAGTGGTCCAACAGTGGCCAAAACTCAAGAGTAACTGATGTTGGTCTTCACAGGTGTCTACCTTCGCACAAGATTACTCTATGGCAGAGTTGTAGATAGAAGGATAATGATGCTTCTACCTCCAGGGTATATCTACAAGATATTCAGAAAAACGAGAACAAGGCTGCATTGGTTGAACACGTTAATTTTAGTATCTGCCGTCAACTTTTGTGAAGGATAGGGTTATCTAATAATTCGTTCGCTCATTCAACCCCCCCCCCCCGGCTGAGTTAATTCAGCGATTCAAGCCCCCAGCTGAGTTCATTCAGCAAATTCCTTTGTTTATTGTATTGCTCTCTTTAAGTGTATTTAAGAAATTGTCTGAGACATACGGAAACAATACATTCAAAATGATTAAATCAACTTTAAATTTGGATAGATATAAGTAACAAATTTAATACTCAATTAGGTTTTAACAGTTATTAAAATGTGATTAATTCTTTAACAAAATTTGGTCATCATCATATGATGTTAATGGGGATTAATATAAGGGAAGTTTCACTTGGCAGCTTTTATTTGTACACTTAGCTGCTGGGGTTTCTGCTCCCTATGGTGTTTTGGTTCTTAGCAGATAGATGACTAGATCGCTCGCGTCCCTGGTCAAGATTAAGAGTTGCAGCACGTTCCAAGTAGAATCAGTGAGTAACTGTAAAGCTGGTCCCGCGTCTCTAAGACCCGTCTTCTTCTTCTTCATTCGTCATGAAAAGGACGTTGGTTGCGTTGTGCCCGTTTACAGCGAAGCTGCGACATTTGCGCCTTTCGGCCGACACATCCGACTTCCGCACAGCATTTTTGGGACCAGGTTAGCCTTCCATCTTCGATCTCAACTCTTTCAGCCAGAATGCAGTGATGCAGTTTGTTTCCAGGACCACCACGTGGAGGTGGTGTAGGGTCTTGGTCAGCTCTGGTTCGCTGACCCTGACTCAAGCAGTCAAGCTATGGGTCACTGACTGCATTCTCTATTGCTGCGTCTTTAAGACCCGTCTGATGATGGTGTCTCGCGTCGATTTCAGGCCACTTATACCCTCACGTGTTCCAGAAATAGTACCCTCAACTAGTACTACCAACTAGTACGGCAAAAGAAGAGAAACAAATACCCTCTAAGTATTGAGTTTCCCGACACACACTTATGTGCCCCCTCTTTTCATTCTACCATCTCATCAACCTAAGTACGTTTACCCTCGCTGAGGGCGAAAAACTATCTTTACATTTAAAATGAATAGTTTTGTATTTAACTTTAGTTGAAAAATGTTTACAATATAGTTTTAATATGTTTACATTTACATCGGTTGAAATGGTTGTAAACTTTCATTACAGTTAGAGTGAATATGTTTTACATTTACACTGGTTGAAAAGGTTGAAACTTTAATTACATTTAGAGTGAATATGTTTTACATTTACACTGGTCGAAAAGGTTTAAAATATAACAAGTATGTACATCATTTCTTTCATCATTCCCTCCCTACTCCATATGGAACTTGAGACTACCTCTGCCTTTGGTTCTTTATAAGAAACTCGCAAAAAAGCAGTCACCCTGACCTGGCAGTGGTGGTTCATGAACTCATCTTTCTATATGCTGAGGTTGCTAGCCTCAAATGACTTGGACATCCACTAGCAATTTTCACATATTAATATTCATATGTCAATATATACATATTAGTTAAATGGTTAATAATGAAAAAAATGTAGAATTCAAAATGTACAACATGCGCCAATCTTTAGACTCACAGATTGCTGACTCAGAGAAATAAAAGCACTTGTAGAGGCCTCTTACACTTGGTCTGGGGTGTTGTTACTTTAGCAATAAGTTCCCACTTGTCACAGAACGTCTGAACATGCTCTTTTGTGTGATCTCTCACACCTTCAGCCCCTCCGGCAGTATCATCTCTTTTTCTTCATATTTTCACCTATCGCCTTTTTTACTCTCTATGCTGGATCTAGTAGTGTGAAGTCTCTAACACTTCACTCACCTACGGAAGTATCTGCTATGGGACTATGTTTATCTCTTACATTTTTGCTTTACCACTCCTTATTTACGTTTCAGATAGGTGAACTGTGGTATTGTCGTAACAATACCCGGCCATTATCAGCGGTCAGCGGTAATACGTGTATCGCTTTGAGTCGCCGGTCCCTGTTTACCCAAGCTGGTCGTGCTGATCAATTCAATAGAATACCGTATTGTCAATCAGTCTGGGGGATTCACACACACAGGTGACAATGAGATAATCGTTTCACGGGACCATCCCTGTGTGTGATTATTGCAGATAATCTGTCTGGCCAGTCAATCTTGGAGGAAGGCATTAACCAGGATAGTTCAGACATTTGTTTGTGAGAGTGCACAAGATGTCACCGGAAATATTACCGCATAATTGGAAAGAGGTTAATCGTGGGAATATTAAATTTAATATTTTAAAAACACGTGGGGGATATTTTAAATTAAAACATCCCAACCCAGATAATGCAAGAGAGATTCGATTGGTTTGATTTGAAATGCCGGAATAAACAATGAATTTATTTGGACAATTCGGCTGAAACACAATCTGTGATTTTAACTGAGAATGAGAGATATAATCTAGCGAACTCAGAGACACAGAACAGACAGCCTCGCAACTTCAAACGAGCAACTCCCAAACAGCTAGAAAGAGAAGGATCGGACCTAGAATTCCATACTTATGAGACAGATCGAAGTATTTGGGAAACTTAAAACCTTAAAAAGTAAGCCCGCCTTTATAAATACAGAGACTGAAAACTTAAGGGACCAGGACTTTAAATACAGAGTCTGGACACCTAAAGGAATTGGATCACCCGTAAAATGGGAATTATTACAGTTTCCCACACCGTGTATCGCAGAACATCCGTCGAAGAGGAATTACTTGTTTCCCAGGCCAAGTGTATCGCAGAACACCCCTCATAAGAAGGAATTACTATACTTTCCCAGACCAAGTGATTCGAGAGCATATAATCTAAATTGCTCGTGTCCATTCTAAACTTGTGCGAGGAGATTGTGTATTCCCAAACATTTGGGGTAGGTTGTGAACATTTATATTACAAATGTGAAATTGACAGGTTTTTCTTGCTAAGTGGTTATACATGAGGCTGGCAAACTCACCATACGGAAATAGTATATTTAGAAACCACTACAGCAAGCGCTGGTGATTTCTTCTGGCTAGTCGTGCGGAAAACCCGACAGCAGAGGTTACCCCAGACTCCGACTGGAGCATTGATGAGTGAGGATTACATCACATGTGTCTCAGCCTCAAGTGTAACATATCATTTTGTGAGATATATGTCACTTTTTAATGTTAGTTCAGGCACAAATCATTAGTCATGCTGTCCAGACACATTTTCCCATTTTAATACCCAGAAGAGTACTGGGGATTTGTAATCATCTTTCTTGAGCTACGGATTGTACTCAAGAATTTAATTTTTCTGAGAGATTAACATTGGTGGGTGGACAGCGAGAAGATGTGCCTGTTAAGCTTCCAACTCAGTGTACAGTACTTAGCAGAGGCATTTGTCTTTCTATTTTTGTCTAAATGTTCGTGGAACGAAGCTAGTTGTGAGTGAAACGCAGGGAATCAACACCAACCGCCTAAATCGGAAAATATTTGTGAAGAGGAGCCCTCATCACCAAGAAGTGAATAAAACCACAGCTGCAGGACTCACCTAAAAGTTAAGTGCTTATAAAAAGGCACCAGCAACCGGACATAATTTTCTGAACTATATCCTCACAGTAAATCTCAGTGAAGAGAAAATTTGATTCCAATATAAAATTCACCAGCATTTCCTTTATTTCAAACTGTTAATACTAATTGATTATTAAATTTGTTACCTGTTGTTTTAAAACTAAACAACAGTTGTTTATTTATGTCAAGGACTGTTGCATGGTTTCTCCAGCATTTTGGCTTAATTTGATTGAGATGGTCGCACCATGCAGCACTACCTCTAGTTAGACTTGGAACGTTATGCTTGCTGACGTGCTTAGCAAAGTTACGACAGTCTTGGTGTAGCCTTCGTGCCTTTCACGGCGTGTATATTATGTATGGTAGAGTCCACTAGTCGATATATAGTTAAACTCAAGAAAGTTTAACCGTTAGTGTTTAGGCTTTTTAAAGCTCATAGTATAATTAATACATAAGGACTTTTGAGTCCCGAGTTATATGTGTAAGCGCTTATCGTTAAAGCGCAGAGATTTAATATATAATACAACGCGGTGTGTATATTAAAGTTAATGAAAACAGTTGTGGCAACTATGATGGCGTGTGTAGCCAAATTAATAAATGATACTCAGCCAGAGATTTGAAAATGAATAATATATAACTAAAAGAGAAGCTAAAGATATTTTAGCATAATTATGTTTGCTCGCCGCATAATATTTTGAGGAAGATAATATTTGTGGACCGAGCTACGGTCAAATAGATAAGGCTGATAGACACTGTGATATGTATCGCATTCATGAAATGAGAATCACAAATTTAGTTGTCTACATTCCATGATGTGAAGATGTGTTCGTGAATCTCGTATTAAAGGATTCAGTCGTCGATCAGGTATTCTGTCGATTAGCTATTCGTTATGAAAGTTTATGCCACACTATTGTGCAGTTCTGTTCTACAGTCAAGTATTATTGTTCAACCGTATTGTGTTTGAATTCAACATACACACCAGACATATATTAAGATGAACTCAGACGACAGAATGATGGAATATGAAAGAAATAGTACTTAATGCTCGAACATCTATAATCAAAGAACAATAACGATAAACCCACGGTTACGACAAAAATAATAACTTTAAAGAAAGTTTAAAAGAGATATATTCAATCCAGAGAAATTCCGAAACAATTCAGTCATTACACGTTTGAAAGCAAACGTATGAGCCAGAATATTATATATATATATATATATATATATATATATATATATATATATATATATATATATATATATATATATATATATATATATATATATATATATATATATATAGACATATGTTTACCTTTAAACAGAGCTAAACCATTATAAGAGGAAATTCGCTGAATTAACTCAGTTGGGGGCTTGAACGGGCTAAAAACCATTGCTTAAATCTTTCACAAAAGGCGACGGACAGATATAAGTTAACCATTGCTCAGTGCTATGCCGCATGGTTTTTGACTTCTGAATTATCTTGTGAACATTCCCTTTGGATAGAGGCGTCATTACACTTCTATCTACATCTCTGCCAAGAGTAATCTCGTGCAAATGTAAACATCTTTGACGACTCAGTTTAGATACTCTTGAGTTTTGGCCACTGTTAGACCACTACTGCAAAGCAAGGGAGGCAATCCGTGACATCACTTTGACTTGTGTTTCATTTCCCTCAGATTCCGGTTTTCCGTGTTAAAATAGTAGAGTTTTCCTGGGCTGTAAGTCCTCAAGACGCTTAAAGAATGGTTCGATAAATGAAAGCTGATTTTAGTCTTAACTATGGAGAGGTCTGGTTGTCTTCTTGGCGTGAGGTAGATTTTTACAGTGTTCTAAATTGGCTAAAGTGTCAGGTTATATTGCCCTTGTCTACTTTGTTACGATGTAGGCAGGGTCCATTCAGGAATTTGATTGTTCCTCTATTTCGAACCCCCCACCAATCGTTTCAAGACTTGCGTGTTTTGTGAAGTAATTCAAATTATTTCCACATGGACATTTCTGCGCGTTACTGCAAAGGTCATGTCTCCTAAATATGGAATGAAAACATCCGATCCTCTCTCGGCAATGTTTTCTCAAATACAACATCTTACTTTCATCTAAAGTAATGTCTTTGTAACAAGGTGTACAGGAAATGATTATGTCATTTGTTTCTTCTGAGTGCATGCCGACAGCTCGATAATTTATAGCGGAGCACTCCTAGGTAAACAAGACACGTGGTCACTATACGAAAATTGGCCGGGCCCATCTTGGTTTTACCCGCGTCTTAATCTTAGCAAAACTGAGAAGCGCAAAGCAAACATAATTAATTATCACTAAAGGGAGTGTAAAACTGATCAGAAAATAGCTAATATCTGCTTGATAGCAGAGAAAGAAATGGGCGACCACGGAAATTTCAAGTAATATAGTACACACACACACACACACACACACACACACACACACACACACACACACACACACACACACACACACACACACACACACACACACACACACACCACACCACACCACACCACACCACACCACACCACACACACACACACACCACACACACACACACAAAATGTAACTAAATATTGACGGAGAGGAAAAGAGATCGACCCAATAATTACGTGACAATTATTTATTAATAAAAACATGTATCTGAAATCCATTAGTTTTCTTCTAAGTTTACATTTTAGAAGATTGGAGAGGGGCCCCAAAATATCTGAATAGCCAAGGGCCTCCAGAGTTCTTAATCCAGCCCTGAACTGGAAATATTATTTACGCGAATGAATTTAACCCTAAGGTAATGACTTCTACGTAATTTGGTACTTCGTTCTTGTGTCTATCTATATGTTGCAATTATCATCGTTTCCTTCAAATTGTCGTTTATTTCATCAGTATCACTGATCTCTTCATGATGCTTTCTGCATGATGTAGATTAACTAATCTGTCTATTTCTTCAACTTCAATCAATCAATGTCTTTTAACTCCCCAAGGAGCAAAGGCCTTGACCAAACAATGTCAAGTCCGCCTGTCACTCAAATTCTATCCAGGTCTTCCTCATCATTTTCACTTTTGTCTCCAGATCTCTTCTCCATGTGTTTTTGTTGTTTTCTGCCTCTCTCTTTCTCTGGGGATTTTAGAATAAGACTACCTTGTAATGCTATCAACAGGTTTCCTCAATGTGTGTCCTGTCCTTCGCCAGCGTTTTGTTTCTCATTTCTTGTTCCACTGACATTTCTTCTTGTGTTAACTTTTGTTTGGGGTGGGGTTGGTATTCATTTATTTGCTACGCTTTCTTGCTGCCCGTTACTTTCAACCAGTTACCATATACATGAAACTCTCGGTTGTATCTGTGCGCTATTTATTTGTATGATATATTTGTTGATTGTGCATTCACGTGTATATTATCATCATCATTGTGCGGGATATATTTCTTTACTGTGTATCCTGTGTAAATCATCATCTTCATCATTTTGTGTGATATATTTCTTAATTGTGTATCATGTGTGTATCATCATTAATGTATGTGACATATTTCTTGATTGTGTATCCTGTGTATATCAACACCCGCATCATTTTGTGAGATATATGTTGATTGTTGTCACGAAGTGGCTTTAGTTAGAGTCTGTCTGAGTACAGAGACAAGACACTAGTTAGAGAACTGAGAAGATAGTCTGAGAAGATAGATTTAGATGAGAATACAGTGAATGTGGAAGGATGAGACTTATAGCTTCGAGGGTGAGAACCGAGATTGACTCTCCCTCGCCACTTGTGACTTATGTAATAGCTACTGTCTCACCACCTCTGACTGCCAGAAAGGAGATAAGATTTCACTAAATTATCCACAGACACCACTATACAGACAAAGCATATACGTACAGTATAGTTAAAGATAAACTGATTCAGTATACATTTTATAGTTTATTAAAAACTACAAATCAATACCACAGTAAACAAAATAAAGTGCAAGTTCGCACAACCTGAAAGAAGAACAATTCAAATGAAAGACACAATATAAAAAAAATTCCACACTCTCTTTCACTTCTGCATGGAAAACAACTAAGCATAAAGAAATATACTTGGTGGGGGCCTCTAGGTAAGAGCCACCACTCCTGTCTACACTATTGTTAATAACTAACACACTGCCCCGCTGAAGAGGTATAAACTAAATGTCTACACTGTCTTAAAAGCGCTTTAGGCTATCCTACACAACTAAGAAATATGCCACCCGAAATGCTTCACTAATTGACTTTTCAGCGCTAACTCAGAGGCCGCCCTCTAAGTCTTTCTATCTGACCCTACTGGTCCTCGCTAACTTCTCGCTCCCTCCTCTGCCTCGGTTCAGTGCCTCTCTGACGCTACCGTCTTCGTCTGAGGCTCTGATGAGTTGCTTCTCCGTCACGCCCCTCTTCTCGTTAGCATTTGGAAAGGTATGTTTTCCCTCTCTCCTTTCCCAAATACTGATGATGAGGGCTTGTTAATAAGATAGCGATGTAATTGCCTAAGGATGTAGATGTTTTCACTGCTTGTCGTAAACGTTTAAAGATAGGTCAGAAGATATTTATTGTCCGGTATGATATGTGGTGATAATGGAAAATGTGTGAGAATAAAGGTGTAGAAAATAGATTTTCACGAGCGAATAGTGTAAGAGGAAGATCAGTCTCTGGAGTGAGTAGTTTCTCTAGTCCAGCCTATATATACGACTATGTTTAATAACAGACAACCTTTCTCTCCCTATATATAAAATATAGGTTACACTGCCCACACACACTCAATTATGTGACTGCAAGTCACACAAACGTGAAAAAACTATGGATAAACATTTAGGGGTAGGGGTTTGACCGACACACTGAATTAAGTTTTATTTAGTTTATTATCATTAAACTCATCACAACATCCAACATATAGAAATCAATATAAATAAAGTTTACAGAATGGTGAAAATAAACCCATAAGTGTCCTCCTCTCTATTGAGAAAGATCCCACAAGAAGTTAATAACCCCAAAAGTCAAAGATAAACACTATGGTATAGAATAGACTGTGAAGAACCAGTTCCCACTAAATACTACTCGGTAAAGTAATCAGGTTAGCAAAAATAATAGAAGGAAGAAGTTAATACAATGATTGTAATAAAAAAAAAGAAATTATTTACTCTGTCTCTGTCTCTCACTCTTTCAGCTGTGGCCACAACAACACTCTTGCTTACCTAATGCTTGTGTAGACATCATTTGGAAAAATTACAATATTATGACTATATTGTCAGGTGGGTTGCCCAAATCTGGCCCCAGACCAGCCTTGATGTATAATAATAATGACGAGGTGGTCGCCAGAGTTGGTAAGTTTAAGTTTCCCTGGAAGAGTCTTGTGTCAGTGCATATGGTTATTGAAGCAAGATGTTCTCGGACGTTCACAATTATAACAAGAAATAAAATAGCTCTTATATTGTCTAGCTTATAGGTGCTACGACTGTTACGCTATAAAGCTGCTGGTGATAAATCCTCTCGACTTTTCTCTGGGATGAGAGCCGGTTATGAACCAAAGCTTATCTTGAATAAAATTCACTTGGGAAAAATAAACGACTGTAAGTAGTCGAGGAAATGTTATGTTTATTGCCGCAGTGGGCTGATAAATTTAATACAGAAATCTGGGTATTTGTAAGTTCCGTTTAGCTCAAGTTATAGGTTATATGCTTTCCGTAACTGAGTAATATGCCCACAAGTTAGAGAAAAACACGCTGGCCGCTGGTTTTGACCTAGCCTAGATTGGGAAGAAAAACAAACATTTAACCAAAATACCAATCCAATGCTATCACGCGTAAGGTGTGATCTCTTATATTCTCTCCGTCTCCTAATTAAATAAAAAGGCACACAGTATTTTAAGCTTATACTATCGCGCTTCGCTTAGCAATGTACGTAGTTGGGTCTCAGGCATGTAGCCGCCCCCCGCCCCTCCAACTTGGTAAACACTCAACGCACAATGTCAGTTTTTAATTTTAATTAAGACTACGCCCTTAACAATTATCGCCTGTCCTTACTAGTTAGTTTATTGTCGGCGTCTATCGGTTTTAACGCGTGATATAACCGCTAGTCATTTAATACAATTTCACACAAAGAAATAAAATGCCCATACTACTCTGTCACATTTATCCGTCACTCTTAACATTATACTTAAGTCAGCTAAGAAAATGGTTGATGGATTTGACATTACTGAACCCCTGGTATGAAAATATCTACGCGTTTACCTATTTCGCTAGTCTTAACGCTAGGGATAAAACTCTTAACACATTTAATTCTTAAGCAAAACTTAAATTATTAGCACAATCAGAAATGAATAATCTCCACGGAATTCCATAATACACTTTCACAATGGCTCTTAGAATCGCGAGCTAGATTATCCAAAGAAATTCTGAGCGACTAGATACTGACTTTTTGAGGACGGTGTATAAATACAGAAATGGTGTTATTTCACTAACGGATGTTATTTCTCACACCTACGGCGTTTTCAGGGGGAATCAGCGAGCTGGCTTTCTAGATAAAAGATTCTCTACCAGCGAAGGTGGACGATATCAAAGACATGCCCTGCGAGCGGGCTTCTCCCCAGATCCTCCGTCCGTTTCCCCCAGATCAAAGATTCCTCGGTCACTGTGTTTGCCGTTGCCGCCACGTTTTGTGACTAAGGGCCGATATTTGGCAGCTCACGTGATTCGCTCCCCTGGTTAAGATTGCCGGGTGTGAAATGTTTGTAAACACTCATGCTCAGGAAGACAGACAAGATAGGCGTGGCCTCAGAAGTGAGTAAATCAGACAGCTAATTTCGTGGCTTTCGCGTTGCAAAAACATAGATACTAAATGAGTGTAAAGTTTCTTTTCTTCTTTCCACTCTGTAAAGTGTCAGTCTGTATGCTCTGTAAGGAAGAGTGGTGTGTTGTTGAGATCAGGCATGCCCCCAGTCTACCCAGCTGTAAATGGGTAACTCACCCTAGTCCTGAGTTAGGGAAGGCAAAGGCTCCAGGGGAAGCAGGCCCTAAACTTGGTCACTCCAACCGACGCAGGATGGTGTATGTATGAAGTAGAAGTGTAGAGTGTGATTACCGCGAATGGTGTACTGTTCGTGTGCTGACCAATATAACCACTCATACACATGTGTCTACAAGGCACCAATGCAGACTGCTGGAATCTTTGTTTACTCAATTTATTCAGACGTACACACTGGGACATACGAGTACATCATGGTATGTTGACATATCAATTTGTAGGTATACATAGCAGATCTGAAGTCATGACACATTCAGAAATAATGGGCAGTACATCAAAAGTTCAATGTCATGATATATTATGGCCGCATCCCCCTATCTGACTAAACGCGTCAGTGAAGGCAGATCGGTAAATAACTAAGGTTACTTGACGTCCATAGTTTGTAGCATATATTATGAAACCACGAAAGAGGGGGTTTCTAGCAAGATTGAGATCTCCCTGTCACTGTCCGATAATAGGATAAATAATCTGTTCTCTTGGCAGTGATCAAAACATATGATGACCGAAATCTAACATGGCCGCCTCCCTGAGTTGTCGTTCACTCATTCATAGGAAGGAGAATATAAGCCAGAGTTAATTTATAATGGGTATATAAATGATTTCATAAATGTTCCCATACAGCTCTACGATGATCAGGTTAATTCACGTAGCCATAACCGCTGTAGGAAAGTCTGTCATCTTTGTCGATACAAAACACGACCCTAGCGATACGAAGCACAATGTTCCATCTAGGTCGAATCGACATGAGATCATCAAAATAGGGTCTGGCAATACATGGAGTCCGAATTATACATTGTACCGTACCTTAGGAGAGTCTCTAACATAAACTATAGTAGAGATACCATCTCCTTTAGAAGAAAACCACTTCATGAATTGTATTTCCTTAACAATCTACCAGCCCTTTGAAAAGTGCGTACACGCCATTATCACGGTACATCGGAACTCATCACGACTTGTCAAGACAACTCATACTTCCGCTAGACCGGAATAATAAGAATCTAGTCCCGCCTACCCATCCAAAATATACAATATAGGACTGATTCTACTTGTACTAATAATATGTAATACATATGAATTCAGGCCATAAACATAATAAGCAAATTAATATATTTTCTGGCCCTAAAAAATAAGTACAAACGTAAGCGCAATATCCTAGCGCCGGATCAATGTCCAGAACGATTACTCCTATAATCAAAAGTGTGAATCAAACATGGATTCTCTCGCTTTCCCCATAGACAGCATTTTCATACACAAATGAATGAATGTCTATATTTTTCCCATATTAAATAGCCATATCGATTTTTTGTAATATGTGCGTCAAAATATGCACGCAACAATGAGGGAACGTGGTAGCCGGATTTAGGTAGACTATTTACATATACACGCCACACTGCTGATGACAATTCTTCAACCTGCCGAGTTAACCCGCGTCGGGTTTAGGCCCACGTCCTTATTATGGCAGTGTGTAATAACACCAGGCCCGTCGCCTGTTTCAAATGTTTTGGCCTTTGTGAGCTAAGAGCTCCTGATTTAGAGACCAGTTCCCGCTGAGTTATGTGTCCTCACTGCAAGAGAACTTCTTCTTTCCTTCAGCGTTGCCGACTAAACTGAGCGCCGGTACAGTCGCGAACCCAGGTTTCTGCAATTACGCAGATGTCTCGTGCCTCCTTCTCCTGAGAAGGCAAAGTCTAGGGTAGGCTTAGTGCTAACTATAACCTCCACCACCACCACGCCGTGACTGCTGTAGAGACCAAAAAAAAACCCCATTTATACAACAATTAAAAAAATTTCCTAATACCTAACACATTAACACCCCAAACTTCATCTAACCCTGATATCCCCTAAATTAGTAAATCTCCCCTACACACAAGCTACGCACAAGAAATAAACAGATATTTCTGCCCAAGGGTCAGACAAATATACAGTTCCCCTCCTATCTCTCTCCCGCACCACTTAACTCGCTGTCAGTTACGTAAACCCCAGACGCGGGCTGACCTGAATCTATGGTGTGCGTGTCTCGCTGGTAGGCGTCACGACATAGCTTCACTAAAGAGAAAATACCCTGTACTGAATAATTTCCCAGGCCTAACTTTTTAAACACTGACCCGGGAAGGTTATCAATTTAACAGAATTATTAAACACACTTATTCCTACACCATCTCTGTAATATTAAACTCCCTTCACCCCTGTCTCCTGACTACAAGACCAAATAACACAACAAATTAATACACAACCACACCAGCGTATATACAATACAAATTATCAATAATCAAATGTGGTTACACGGACCTCATATTTACATTACACCAAGCCTAATCCTTATACAGTTACATTATCTCAAAAGCCGCTACACAAATCATAGATATTGCTAGTTCATACTTAGTATAATTATAAAAAAACTACACTACACTGCTCTAGTTTTGTATAAGTCAGCAACTGATGGCACTCCTGACTAATAAAAATTAAATTAAATCCCAGAAGAAAGCTTACTCTAACGTGCTAAGCTCTTATAAAAAAAACTTTCTACACCGCTTATTAAGTTATGAACATACCCAACGTTACAGAGTTTCTCGAACTGAGCAAACTGCACAATGGCGCTTCTTCACGGCAAAATTTCTTGGGACTGGTGAGCCTAAAGACTTTTGATGCTCAATATATATTGTATGAATGCAATTACAGACGCGGTGAGTCATCGCGTCTGATATTATCTATCAAGAACCGCTTTAAACCAACCTCTGACCTCCTCTCACGTCTGCACATAAATTAAATCTAAACACCCAATCAAATCATAAACTAACCTATGATTCATCGTTGACCGAGCAAAAATCGCAAAATATTCCTGCTAACGCGCCGAAATAATACGTAATATTCAGTCACCCTCTGACCTTCTATCTACCGGAATAATTTTATTGGTTCCGCATTAATCTGGGTCGTGTTTTTCCCCATCAGTACAAATAAACAGGGTAGGTGCAGGTGGTCGGATTTATCCTGACGTCCCAAAATTTAACCCAGAAATAATAACTAGTGAACTCGAACGCTTAATAAAATAAAAGAACCCAAATAATTACACGGACAAGAAAACTTGGGCCGAGTTGAAAATAAAATTAACAGTTACTCATCACAATTGTGTATCTTGTGTATATCAACATCATCATCATTTTATGGGATATATGTCTTGATTGTGTATCCTGTGTAAATCATCATCATCATTGTGTGTGATATGTGTCTTGATTGTGTATCCTGTGTATATCATCATCATCATCATCATCATCATCATCATCATCATCATCATCATCATCATCATCATCATCATCATCATTTTATGTGATATATGTCTTGATTGTGTATCCTGTGTAAATCATCATCATCATTTTGTGTGATATGTGTCTTGCTTGTGTATCCTGTGTAAATCATCATCATCATCATCATCATCATCATCATCATCATCATCATCATCATCATCATCATCATCATCATCATCATCATCATTTTATGTGATTTAATTCTTGATTGTGTATCCTGTGTAAATCATCATCATCATTTTGTGTGATATATGTCTTGATTGTGTATCCTGTGTAAATCATCATCATCATTTTGTGTGATATGTGTATTGATTGTGTATACTGTGTATATCATCATCATCATCATCATCATCATCATCATCATCATTTTATGTGATATATGTCTTGATTGTGTATCCTGTGTAAATCATCATCATCATTTTATGTGATATATGTCTTGATTGTGTATCCTGTGTATATCATCATTTTTCTGTGCACTCCTTACGGAGCATCGAGCCGTCACCGTACCTGATCCCGTGCAGAAAACTTGCACCAAAGAGTTGCAGGCTCTTGCAACTGTGGTTAATGTGACAATTTGATTTGACATGATGAGGTAACCGGCCTCACGCACAATCTATTTTTGTCAATCAACCTTTGGTTGAACCCCCTGTTACGGTGTTTTTATTGATATCGTCTGCTATGGTTGGCAGTGCGCAATTTTAGGTCAATAGAATTAATATAGATTGATGTTGATACTTCACGGATTAATGAACGCAAAGTACACGGTCAAATTGTGACGTGTTAGCGTCGATAAGGTCACGCTTCGTGACTTATTTACCGCACCCCTTTTACATTGTCCGTCGAGCCGTGAAGACGTGTCTGACATCCTTCCAAGGTTAGGCTTTGCTAATAGCCGTATTTATGTAAATTGTTATAAGGACTCAGGGTCAGTCCAGATGAGATTATACAGGAGAATTTGATAAGGTTGGTGATTAATCTGTGGTACGGAAGGATAGATGATAAGATGTTTGATTTATATGCGTCAAGACTCATGCGCTCATTTCTGGCTGTCTGGATCACAGCAGCGCACGTACACAGCCATGATGTTCTGTTGACATGAATTCGATATGACACGGACGGATAAGAATATGTATTCAAGTAAAATCTAATGAACTGTATGTTAACATTATAAACTGTTTGAAATGTCTTCATATGTGAAATTGTTAATAAATATTGGACTCAAACCCGAAGACTTACCCACATCGATACGTTACGGTTGGTTCGTCAGATTAACAATGTTGATTGTTATTGTGCATGAAGAACTCTTCTCATAAGAAGGTATATACTATGATAATGAGATTCGTAAGGAACCAATGTCTTCTTGGACATTTGTTAATCAATGAGACAATTTAACGTTGACCCTCAATGGAATAGATAGAACCCAATCAAGTATGCACCCTCTACAAACAAAGAAAGAACCACAACGGATCAAACCGTAGCAACTGGTGGCCAGATGTGGTCTTGGAATTTTAATCTCCAAGGAAATAATTGTCAAAGAATACCGGGTTGAGAAAAAAAATTCCCTTCGAGCGAAAATGACACTTTTTACGTATACAACTATGACGTCACACGCCCTTGACAACAATATGAATCGTCTGTATCACTGGAAGCCGCATCTCAACGTCTTTGAAGAAAAGAATTTCTAAACGCTCAATCAACCATGGAAACTAGATTCAACCGTCATTATCATGCAATATGAGCTGTTTAGTCTTTTGGCGAAGCGGGCACTGTAAAACTTATCGAAGCTAAAAGCTAAGTAATTGTTTTCGCTTTACGCTGTCAAGTCCTCTTTGCCCAGTTTACCGACATGTATTTTGCAAGTCATTGTTTAATGTTGATTGTGATATTCATATGAATTATGTTGTATTATACATGTTAGTGGGTGGTTGGCGAGGGGAATCATGACCGATTTTATGTCTCTCAGGATGACCGAATCGGTTTTGATCGATCCGTAGGGCAGTGAAATATTTTCAATTTGCAGAAAACCCCATTGAGAATTATGCCGATGGGTACCTTTGTCTGTATTTGAAAATATCTGACATTAAGTGTTAGGTATGAAGTGTTGTAATATTGTTGTTGTATTTTGCTATATTAATTTTCATTTTTATTCAGTTCTAGTCATATGTTCGTAATCTATCCCGTCAATTCTCATCTTGCTATAATTTAGTTTCATAGAAATTTTAACCGTTATATGAGTCCATGTCGACGTCATTAGTTTATGTGTAGGTAGGTTCAATCTCGATTTAGTTCTATCCTTGACCTTATTATTGTACTTCCGATTTTTTTTGGGTTGGTTTATAAATTCATTTTATGTCTGAAATTGTCACTTTTGTATCGTGCTATTGTTTTGTAAAGCTTTGTTTAATTACACTGACTAACAAAAAAAAAATTTTTTTTTTCTTTCTCTAACATTTCTATGTTTTTCTGGTCAATTTTAATGCGCTGTTTTTAAATCTGCAAACCGTTTTTCTCTATCAGGTCGGGATCTCTAGAAATACGCAATTGAAGTTTTTTAACAACGCATACAGTATTACAACATCATTTGTACAAGAAGTATAACAGTTATGTAGGCTTGAATTTCTTTGCAGTCAACTTTCGTCGGTGAATGGCATGTGGTACATCGCGATGAAGCATCCAACAATAATCGGCAAGCATGGTCACACTCCACCGTCCTTGATAACGTGACTCCATTACGGCGATATCTTGATGGAATCGTTCTCCATGTTCATCGCTGACTTCGCCAAGGTTGTCAGGGAAAAAGTCAAGATGCGAATCGAGCAAATGGATTTTGAGGGACATGTTACAGCCCATAATTCTGTATGCATCTATGCACTGCTTAACAATATGCACATAGTCGACAGATTTGTGATTTCCCAGAAAGTTATCGACGATCGATTTGAATGCCATCCATGCGCGAAGTTCACTACCATGTAACAAGTTCTCGAATTGTTTGTCTGCAATAACTTTCCTAATCTGAGGTCCTACAAAGATACCTTCCTTTATCTTTGCATCGCTAATTTGCGGAAACTTTTCTCGAAGATAAGTGAAAGCTTTGCTCGTTTTATCTAACGCTTTTACGAAATTCTTCATGAGCCCCAACTTTATATGTAACGGTGGTAAAATGATGCTGTCTTTGTTAACTAATGGCTCGTGTATTACATTTTTATGCCCGAGCTGCATACGATCCCTGATAGGCCACACCTTTCTTGCATAATGTTCCTGTCTGTTGCGGCTGTCCCATTCACATAGGAAGCAACAAAATTTAGTATACCCAGTCTGCATGCCCGTGAGAATTGCAATGACCTTTAGGTCTCCACAAATCCGCCATTGGTAGTCATTGTACTTTATTTTTGCCAAAAGTATAGCCATATTGTCATAAGTTTCTTTCATATGAACAGAGTAGGCGACTGGAATTGATGAAAATAAATTTCCATTATGCAATAACACGGCTTTTAGACTAGTCTTGGAAGAGTCGATGAAAAGTCGCCATTCGTTGACTATGTGCTCATGACCGAGGTGCACCATTAGACCTTTTACATCTTTGCAATAGCAAATGTCATCATCCATCTCAAAGTATTGAACAAGTTCTCTGTGTCTATGACGAAATTTAGATATCGGAGTATTGGGCGCTAAAAGATTCCATTCTTTGAGTCGCGAACCGAGTAATTCCGCTTGTCCTTTGGTGAGAGCGAGATCACGTATTAGATCTGAAAGTTCTGAATGGTTAATTAAGTGAACACCATCATTCACCGGTATATAATCCGAGTCAGAATTAGTTTCTAAAGCAGGTGAACTATCACTTTCTGATGGTTCATTCACGTCCAACGGATATTGTTCTGGTGGAACTGGGATCGGACACGTGATTGGATCATGAGGCACTGGTTTCGAAACCGATTCAATATTTGGATAAACCACAGACTTTCTAGTTTTAAAAGTGAAACCATAGATATTTGTCAAGCAGAAGTAACAATCAGTAGCGTGATTTGTCGGTTCACGCCATATTACTGGCACTCCAAAAGGCATCGACTTATGCTTCGGCGATTTTCGTAACCAACCTGCCAATGTATTTGCACAAGTCGAACAAACTGCATTTGGCTTCCAAGATTTATTTGCATCATCAACTTTCGAATCGAAATAAAGTTCATATGCTTTCTTTAGTAATGGTGTAAAGTTTTTCTGGTGAACACGATCGGTAAAATATCCGCACACGTAACAGAACAGATCAGCCGAATTTCTACAACTTCTAGAAGCCATATTTCACTCAGAATTATTTCAAAATACAGTAACTATTTGAAATATAACGTAACATATGTCATGCATCTTTTAGCAGTATAAAAAGTAGAATTATTTTGCTTTTTATTAATTTTTAAAAAGTTATATAGTAAAAATGAAACGGAGCAAATAACGGTTTCCAAAAATATATTTATTCACAAATATCTTAAGAACCCGACGTGATAGAGATAAACGGATTTCAAATTTGAAATCAGCGCAAGAAACTGACCTAAGAACACTTATTCTTATATAAGAAAGAAAAATGTTGTTTGTCAGTGTTATTTGTATTGTATTTATTCATTTCATATATTAATATTATAATAATATTGTTATAAATTGATTATTACTAAGATCATAATAGAATTTGATTAAATTTTACTAAATTATTTGATGACTTAGGTGATGTCATCAATTTGCATTAGTGGTCCAAGACACAATCAGTTCTATATTATGACTAAGGCATAATAGCATATATATTGATAAATTTTTATAAATTTATGGTTTGTCTTGAATATGACAGACATAGTAGATATTAATTAGTACACTTTCCTAGTACTACAGTATTCACTGGGCATATATATAAATAAATAAATAAATAAATAAATAAATAAATAAATAAATAAATATATATATATATAAATATATATATATATATATATATATTTATATATATATATATATATATATATATATATATATATATATATATATATATATATATATATATATATATATATGATTAAATAACATTATTGGAGGGACAATACCCATAATTATTAAATATTGATATTAGGCGCATGATATAAATTCAGCATCATAAATTAATAAAGCTATAATACATTGGTATTATGTAATGAGTGAGCATTATTGATCTAAATTATTTGGTTAGAAATTAGTTGTGGAACTTATAACTAATAGTACTATAATATTATAGTTGATTATTTTGAGTATTAATTTATTTTACACATACATATAATTAAATATTTAACTGGGGAGGCATATTGTTGAGTTAATATGGCTACTCTTGACACTTTTGTTAAGATTGGGAAGGATTATGGATACAAAGGACCAGAACTTCGTCAATTTGCAGAACAGCAACTGGCTATTGCGAAACAAGAAGAGATTGAGAGAAAGGCTGCATTGAAGCAAGAAGAAAAGGAGAGAAAAGCTGCATTGAAACAGGAACAGGAAGAACAAAAAGAACTTGCTAGGCGTGAAAAAGAAAGAAAAGTGGCAAAAGATGAAATGTTGCGGATTGAAGAAGAGAATAAAATGAAACGAGATGAAATTACAACGCAACAAGAAATGGAATTGGCACGTCTTAAATTTGAAAATGCAAAATTACAGGCACAAAGTGCTACTACGAGCCAGACTGATAATTCTCAAAACGGATCTTCATCCAATCAAAACAAAATATATTATAACTTTAAATTACCACATTTTAAGTTGAATTTTGACGACCTAGCTTCATACCTGGCACGGTTTGAACAGGTATGCAAAACAAATAACTTACCTAAACATGCATGGGCATTGAAACTAAATGAATTTTTAGATGGTGAACCATTAAACGCAACAGAGAATGCCGATCCTACGATAGCAGGGGATTATGATGCGATAAAAACGTTATTGTTAAAAAGGTTCCATTTAATGAGGAAGGCTCTAGACTTAGGTTTAAAACGCTTCTACCTGAGTCCAATAAAGACTTTCCAGGGTTTATTGCGAATATACGCAATACCTTTAACAGATGGGTGGAACTGGCAGGTGTTAACAAATCGTATGATAAATTAGTGGATTTGTTACTGAGGGATAAAGTTTTATCCTCTGTCAGTCAACCGTTCTTTTCTTTTCTACAAGAACGAAAACCATCTAACATTGCTGCTTTAGAAGAAATGGCAGTAAATTATTGCACAGCATATCCAAATGCGAGCATATCTAACTCACAAATAAGAGAACCTCTACCTGTAGCTTCTAATATGGCATTCCAGGGAAAAGATAGATCGAGAACTTATAGCATGGATAGGAATTATTCACACAGAATAAATAACTACCACAATGACTATTATAAAAATAATAATACATATGGGAACGTCAACAGAGGTAGACAGGTGAATAGGAATCAGTCACCTCAATTCAGGTACAACAATGGTCAACACTATTCCAATCATAATCGATCATACAACTATAACACTAATAACAATGATAACAGGTGGAATAAGAATAATCAAGGCTTCAGACCTAGACACAACAGTCACCATGGAGGACAACAAAATAATTTTAATAATCATGCTAGACATCGGTCTCAGTCACGTAGACCGTCACATTATGATCACAATATCGGGGTGGCACTGACTACTATTACGACCCCAGGGGTTCCACATGAGGATAAACCAATACAATCTTCATCCACAAGTTATGCTATGAATTATAACGTGGCAAATAGTTGCCCAGACTGTAATCTTGTTTTTCAGAAAGCAAAGGAGACAGTATTGAATTGCGGACAAATTTTACCAGAAGTTGGTCTTGCAGCTAATGACGGAACAGGCTCTCTGACATTTAACAGAGAAATAGTTAATGGTTCTATAGTTTCAGTGTTGAGAGACTCTGGATCAACGACCATTGGAGTCCGACAGTCACTGATCCATCCAAGTTGTGCTAATAATGAATATGTCAGATGCATGACATTTGGTGGTACAATCGAGTACTACCCCACTGCTATAATTCATATTAATACGCCTTTCTTTTCCGGAAACGTTAAGGTATGCATGTTGAAAAATCCTATTGCAGATCTTATGGTGGGTCGCATTCATGGCAGCAGAGATTGCACACCAGAAGAAATTATAGAATGGGAAATGAGACATTTGCAATTTTATGGCAATGCTAACGCCGTCATTGCAATGGCTACATTACGTGCCAAGAATATGAATACATGTGGAACAGCAGTTTCCTATTTCAGTTTGAGTACTATTCAAGAAAATGATGAGGAGAATGGTGAGATTCTCCATCAAAATAATAAGGATAATATCAAAGTTGATATTGACACTACATGCACACCAATTGTCACTCAAGTTGACATGGTGATGCATACATCTTATGATGTCCCTGTACATACTTCGACCAAGGTCAATATTACAACTCCAGTTAATGTGAGAAAATCATTTCGAGGCAGGTACACCTTCCCTCGACATGATAATATCGCTGTTACTGGACTTTTTATGAAGAAATGTTAAGTGTTGAATATTGGGTCAACCTGGATGGTACAATGATGATTTGTTGATAATCTACCTCTAAGTCGCTGCTCTGTGTTAATGTCTGGTACTGTGTGGATGTAGTCGATCCGACCTGAGCCAAATAGCGTTGAAGCTTAATTAGCTCATCAGGCGTTGAGGCGCTAACAGGAAGTCGTGTTGACATGTAAACATTATGTAGCTCTCAAGATATGTAGTACTCGACAGTTTATGTAGGTTGCTTGAGGTGTGGATGGGAAGTAACGCGAATGCTTGATGATTCTTGAAAAGGTAGATAATGCACCCACTCGCTCTCATGCAGTAGTCAATAAATTCTGGAACTGCAGTTTCTTTGCAACCATTTATTCACGTTACACACACAGTGACATCGACAACAGTCAAATAAACGAGGATCAGGAATATCACATCAATTGGAAGAATGACTGGCAAATACATCTAGCTTCATATAGCTCGAACCATACATCTATTCGGACGTTATCGACAACAGTCAGTCCTTTCAATAATAGTTCATACTATAATACAGGTACCACTGACTCAGTGCGTCAGGTACTCTAAACAACCCCCTTTTTGACAACAGGCGAGTTTCCACTTGCATAAGTAACAATAATAATGCTGTAATTCATCTGGTAAAGCACTCCAGATGCATCTTTTTCTGCTCGAAGATATCGGCCGTAATATCGGGCCTCTATATGTAAACAAAGGTATGTCTCTCATGAGCATGTATCATCATCCATGCCAAAGTTACCGCCAACATGCGGGTTTCACAATAATATATCTTTATCCTGCTGGGCTTCTGTAACAACAAGACGAATAATCTTAGATGGCTCCATCGAGCACAACAAATAAATTCTGCATCTCAACGATATGTGAGTTCTCCTCACGGATAGGTTGAATCAAAAAATGTTCTGCATACAATGCGAAAAGTGTAATGATAAAGTCACTTTTACCTTAGACAGAATCCTTATAATACACTACACAACTGTCGTCATCCTGAGGAACAAAATAACACTGGGAAGAATCATAAACATCATACAGCAAGCTTTCCTTCCCCAAGGTAATGCAGAGAGAACAATGGACATCTTGTCCAAACAGAACCCAGGCGTCTCTCCCTTCACGGAAGTCTCGCACTTCGCGCCCAGAAAAACTGCGCATGCCTAGACAACATAAACCTCAGCACCGCTGACCCCTGACCTAAGACAGGTCAACAAAAATAAATGAAAGAAAAAGAAGATAACCCTTAAACAACCTGTCACAGAAGTTATAAACAGTTCCCTAACTTGGAACATAAAAAAGTATTAAATAGGTTTACGTCTTATGAACCCGTCAGAAATGACAGCAACAGTTTACATCACCCTCCGGATAAAAAAAAATTAAACTTCTTTTTTTTAAAATATACATCAATGAGCAAAATATAACAAGCTCATAACGCATGAATGATGCGCCGATGAAAGCATCAACATAAGATAATGCCTTAATGTCAGACTCAATTGACACACGATAGAGCGACTAGTGAGAACTAAAAAATCATCTCACCATAAAAACGAAAACATATCCGGAAGGTACCATCGCAAACCCCTTAGTTGCTGGCAATGCTAACAGATATCACATACATATCAAAAATGCAATATTATAGCAATAGCGAATGACAACATATAGAGACGTCATATCCACCTACCAATTTCGACGTATAAATGCCATCTACATATTATTATCTAAAGATGGACATAACCAATTAATTTACCATTCTAATGTGAAAACAAACATGCCAATATATTATGATATTAAAGAAATGTCATAAGTCTAAAAGTGTATCAGGCAATGTAGGACACAAGACTTAAGTGGACTCATGTGGGCATCTAGACAATATGTCTGCCATCACATTATCTGAACCACGGATAGCTCGAACCGAGAAATGAAACGGTTGAAGAGCAATAGCATATCGAGTAGATCTCGAGCTCTTCAAATCCTTATTCTGAATAGCTGTAAGAGCTTTTTGGTCGGTTTCCACAATGAAATGCGCGCCAAGAAGGAATCTTTGTAGCTTAAGAATGGACCAAACCATAGCTAACAATTCACGATTTAGAACCGAATAGTTTCTTTCTGCCGCATTCAATTTTCTAGAGATATACATCACAGGATGCAGAGTTCCTGAATACTCCTGCATAAGTGCCGCCCCGATCCCAGTGGAAGAGGCATCACTACGAAGAACAAAAGTCTTATCAGTCATAGGTAGCTTTAAGATAGGAGGGGATGAGAACAAATTCTTAATCTGATCCAATGAAGATTGTAATTCTTGGGACCAGCGCACCATATTAGGAGACCCTTTTTTCAATAGGGTTGAAAGAGGTGCTATAAGAGAGGATAGATTCTGTATGAATCTTCCATAAAATTGTATTAACCCCAAAAGACTACGTACTTGCTTTTTTGTCTTAGGAACAGAGATATTTAATATCTTAGAAACGTTTTGATCCTCTGTCTTCAAGAGACCTTGACCAACACGATGACCTAGGAAAGAAATTTCCTTAAACCCAACAAAGGCGTTAGAGGGTTTTGCAGTTAAATTATGCTCGCGTAGAGTAGACAGTAATTCCTGTAAACCCAAATAGTGATCTTTCTACGTATTACTGAAAAGACAGATTTCGTCTAAGTAAGCGATGACATCTGAACGATCTGAAAGAATTCGACGCATCATGCGTACGAAAGTAGCTGGAGCGTTCATAAGTCCGAAAGGCATAAAATTCCACTGGAACAAACCCCTAGGTGTTGAGAAAGCAGTTAGAGGTTTGGCACGTTCAGTTAATGGAACTTGCCAATAACCTTTAGACAAGTCGAGTTTAGTAAAGAATCGAGAGTTAGAAAGTCTAATAAGTAGCTCTTCTAATAAAGGCATAGGTTCAGCATCGAACTTCGTAACTTGGTTCAATTTGCGATAATCGACGCAAAGACGTATGTTATTGTCTTTCTTCCGAATAATAACCATCGACGAAGAGTATGCTGAAGTGGATGGTTCAATTATTTTCAATTGAATCATTTCATCCAACTCTTTCTCGACCTGTGTTTGAAAATGAATAGGTATAGCGTATGGTCTTACTCTGATCGGATTATGATCAGTCAGTATGATGTCATGTTTAGTGACATGTGTGCGTGTCCAGGAATGTCGGTAAGGACATCCTGAAACGAATGTAGTAAAGAAGATACTTGTTGCTGTTCATCCATAGACAAATTAGGAGAAACAGTAACGTTTTCCCATGATTCCATAGAATGAAGTGGAATCACTGGAAAAGGAAGATTAACATCCGAAAAAGTAGTTTCCTCATCCTCTATAACTGACAAGGATGAGTAATGTCCCTGTGGGACTGGAGAATCGTCCGTCGCCTGGAAAATTGGCTGCAAATAGTCTGGTCGCTCATGGAATTCGTAAGCATATTTATATGGAAGGTTTATGCCTTTCATCAATATCGACAATATAGTCGAAATCGGAAATTTTCGAGACTATTGCATATGGACCTTTCCATGCAATGAGAAGTCGGTTCTCCCTAGAAGGAAGTAACACAAAAGCTTTGTCTCCCGGACAAAGTTGTCGTAAGCGTCTCTTCTTATTAGCGAATTGCCTTGCCTTTTCTTTGGCAAATTCGGAAGATGAAGTTGCTAGTTTGCATGCTTCGATAATCTTATGCCTGAGTGCAATGACATTCTCATATGAAGATTGTGTGTCATTGTCAATATTATCGGCAGTTATCAAATCGTGTAGCAAGGACATAGGGCCGCGCGGTCGCGCGCCAAAGAAGTTCAAAAGGAGAAAAGCCTGTATGCTCGTTGGGGACCTCTCTATATGCAAAGAGAGCCGCTGGTAAAACCCTGTCCCAATCCTGAGGATGATTCTCAGTAATCTTACCAAGTAAGTTCTTAAGTGTTCTATTAAGACGTTCAACTAACCCATTAGACATTGGGTGATAAATACTACTGAGAGACCTTTTAATATCTAGGATAGACATCACCTGCGACATAGTGTCTGATATCAATTGGGTACCATGGTCTGACAATATTTCTCTGGGAAAACCCAAACGAGAAAATATAAGCCAAAGAGCATCTGCAATATTTGCAGTAGATATGCTCTTTAGAGGTATAGCCTCTGGCCAACGAGTGCACATGTCAACGCATGTTAGGATGAATTGATGTCCTCTGGCTGACTTAATCTTAAAAGGGCCAATAATATCTATTGCCATCTTTTGAAACGGCCGAATAGGAATGTCTGCAGCCTGAATAGGTGCAGCATGTCGTGGACCTCTAGACTTGACCTCTTGACAAATCTTGCAAGATCGGCAATAAATACGTATGGCTTTGTTTACGAATGGCCAAAAGAAAGCCGACAGAACTCTCGACTTAGTGCAAGAAAAACCCATGTGTCCAGCACATTGAGAATCGTGTGCATGTTGAAGAATTAAGGCTCTCATACTTTTGGGCACGAGAATCTGAGAATGCATAGACGTTTCTGAGTGTTGTACCATATGCACTAGTATACCATTCTTCATAGTGATATACGATTTGCGATTTGTATTCTTATTTGGATCACCGTTTTTAGCGAGAAGAAAGTATTTATTTAAAGAATGATCTTCTCCTTGTAGTTTCACAAACGAGTCATGTGAAATCACCAAGTGATCATCTTGGCTACCAACTTCATTACCATCAGTAGATGAAGTTGAAGGAATAAGAGCTTGTGCTCTTGTTACAGCTGCATTGGCTGTTTGGATATTATTTTCTTCCCAGGCAGCAATTTTCTGCGGGGTGCATTCCTTAACCCCGTGAATACGACCGATTATAAGATCCGCAATAGGATTAGGTAAAAGACACGCGTGAACATCTCCCGTAAAGAAGGGAGTGGCCATGTGAATAATAGCAGTAGGATACTTCTCCAAAGTGCCACCAAATGTCACACATTTGACCATTTTTCCTGTGGCACAGCAAGGATCTATCAGAGACTGCCTAACACCGATAGTGGTGCATCCAGAATCAAAAAGAACTGAGACTGGATTACCATTCACAAGACCTTTATGTAAGATAAGAGATCCTCTCCCGTCATGCGCAATTGCAGCAGGAAGAGCGGGGAGAGGGTGACCACAACTTTAAGTAGATACAGTAGACGGCTCGAACAATGTTGAGCATTGGGGGCACTTATCTGCTCTCCCAAAATCGAAAGCACAACAAGCGGTAGCATTAGAGTTCTTACTATCGTTTACTTGACTACAGGCTCCCTGAGACTCTTGTTGTGCAGAGTTTACCTGCTGATAATGTCTTCTTTTGTTATGTCTAGGTCTGCCGCGATTATCATTTCTCCTGTAATTGTCATTATGTTGCCTACTGTAATCATTATTCCGGTTTGAATCCCGGTTTCCATAATCACCATTGTCATATTCTTGATGGCGAGAATAATTATCTCGAGAAGTATAGCTCGGATAGTTTCTACCATAACCACCTTTGCGAAAGTGTCTATAATTATTAGGCCCATAATCACGAGGACTATCAGCTCGTCTCCAGTTGTTTGAAGAAAACCCCTTGTGTGATAGATTGCTTTGATATTGAGTGTAATTCTGATTAGTCTTCCTATTCAAGTGTTGTTGAGCACCTTGAGAATTAAGATTGAAGTTAGGGCCATATTGTGCTGCAAAAGCAACTGGCAACCCTTCCTTAACTTTTGAATTGCTAACAGTAGCATGGGGATGTGCAATTACGTACTGGCAACAATATTCCTCCATGTCTTTTATGTTATTAGGTTTACGCTCATGAAGAAATGCAAGGAAAGACTCATTAATAGATAACATAGCTTTGTCCCGAAGCAATAAGTCCATAGGGGCTTCATATGTTTTCTCTGTTTTAGACAGTTCAATCCACCGTGTGAATGTAAGACGTATCTGTGTAATAAAATCAGAGAAATCTACTCCAGTTTCTGGCAACCTTGTCTTAAAACGAAGACGATAATCTTCTTCTTTTAATTGATATTTTTAAAGCAATGTTGCTCTGACAACTTCATAGTTAGTCCTTTTCTGTTCCTCTATTGCCATAACAGCAGATAATGGATCACCTGAAAGTAATCGCATCAGTTGTCCGGCATATTTTTCCTTATCTACTTTCTGCGTTTCGCATGTGAATTGAAACCTATCCAGGTAAAATGTTATGTCGTCCTTTATAGGGTTGAAAGGAGGTAACTTGACATCATTAAAACGCTCGTTTGTCTTACCCGAAGTTGCTTGAGAAGTACCCATATTCGTCAATTTTAATTTCTCTATCTCCAAAGCTAAGAGTTTTTCCTCATGTTCCATTTTTGCTTTTCTCTCCTCGGCTTCTCTGTCTAATCTTTTACTTTCAGCCTCCATTTGTAGCTGGATTTTTCTCTCTTCAGCAGCAGTTTGCTGTTTTCTCTCATGAGCTTCTGCTTCTCTTTTTTGTTTTTCCATTTCAAACTGGAATTTCCTTTCATCTGACTGCATATGCAATCTTAAATTCTCAGCTTCTGTCTTCTTTTGTTCAGCTTCTATCTTCTTTTGTTCAAATTCTCTGTCCAATCTTTTATTTTCCTCTTTTTGTCTCTTTTCTTCTGACTTCAATGCTTTGGTAAAGAGAGCAGTCGAGTATTCTTCTAATTCTTTACCAGACTTACCAAGGGATTTCACTTGTTCAATAAAGAAGTCTAGTGTAGACATTCTGTCAAATGAGATCAGTAATCAGTAAGCTGAAATAATAAAGTATATGATCCCAACCTCAATGGGAGACAAGTCTGAAATACTTGACTTGTATAATCACCTCACTATATTTTAATCTCTGTGAGAGACAAGTCTTAGTCAAAGACCTTTTATATTTACCTTGTTTCTGTATAATAATATCACCATCAATAACCTCTATCTGAAAAGTGCATTATATTACCAATAACAATAATCCCTGACCAAGTAAATAAGTACAGACTGAGTATGACAACAATATATATAATATCAGTTAACAAAGACAAGCATATAAACAAACGAAAACATTCGCAGAATTCAAAAAATTATAAGGCGAAAATAAGGAAAAAAATAATCACAAAGCATGTGATGATAACTGCGATACGTAAACAAAACAAATGACACCACAGTGTATAAACATAAGGGTATATAGAAATAAACAATAGAAAAGAGTAGACAGACAAGTACAAACAAATCAAATCAAAACTAAAGAACAGAAAAAATATGACAAAAACAACGAAAAGGTACACTTCGTCACAACGAAACGTAAATAGCAAAAAATGTCGCTTGCAAGTTCCACACAGGGAAATTTGCACGGTCCTTAAATAACACTGCTATAGGACCTCTGTCACGTGGTATACCCTATAACAGACGCCGCCCAACCATGAAACCCGCATAAACACACTCACCAAAGAACATGTAACATAAAGCAAAATTTGTCAACACTGTTGTATAATAATTAATAGCAATGGGATGAAGCTCCACCGTTGAAAGTTACAGTGATGACTTGTCAACAACAGCTCAACTGGATGTAAACTTGAGTGGTAATCGTTCACCATGAAGAACATCGTCTAATATCAAACTGTTGAAGGTGTGTTGTACAGTATAAATCATGTCCAGTTTCCAATGTGTGTAATCATCTAATGTCAATTCCTCGATTGTCAAATGTGCAGTAGAAATGTTAGTCCATTGTGCAGCTTAGACCCACAGATCTGGCCTACCAGAAATGTTACTAGACTTTTTATGAAGAAATGTTAAGTGTTGAATATTGGGTCAACTTGGACGGTACAATGATGATTTGTTGATAATCTACCTCTAAGTCGCTGCTCTGTGTTAATGTCTGGTACTGTGTGGATGTAGTCGATCCGACCTGAGCCAAATAGCGTTGAAGCTTAATTAGCTCACCAGGCGTTGAGGCGCTAACAGGAAGTCGTGTTGACATGTAAACATTATGTAGCTCTCAAGATATGTAGTACTCGACAGTTTATGTAGGTTGCTTGAGGTGTGGATGGGAAGTAACGCGAATGCTTGATGATTCTTGAAAAGGTAGATAATGCACCCACTCGCTCTCATGCAGTAGTCAATAAATTCTGGAACTGCAGTTTCTTTGCAACCATTTATTCACGTTACACACACAGTGACATCGACAACAGTCAAATAAACGAGGATCAGGAATATCACATCAATTGGAAGAATGACTGGCAAATACATCTAGCTTCATATAGCTCGAACCATACATCTATTCGGACGTTATCGACAACAGTCAGTCCTTTCAATAATAGTTCATACTATAATACAGGTACCACTGACTCAGTGCGTCAGGTACTCTAAACAACCCCCTTTTTGACAACAGGCGAGTTTCCACTTGCATAAGTAACAATAATAATGCTGTAATTCATCTGGTAAAGCACTCCAGATGCATCTTCTTCTGCTCGAAGATATCGGCCGTAATATCGGGCCTCTATATGTAAACAAAGGTATGTCTCTCATGAGCATGTATCATCATCCATGCCAAAGTTACCGCCAACATGCGGGTTTCACAATAATATATCTTTATCCTGCTGGGCTTCTGTAACAACAAGACGAATAGTCTTAGATGGCTCCATCGAGCACAACAAATAAATTCTGCATCTCAACGATCTGTGAGTTCTCCTCATGGATAGGTTGACTAAAAAAATGTTCTGCATACAATGCGAAAAGCGTAATGATAAAGTCACTTTTACCTTAGACAGAATCCTTATAATACACTACACAACTGTCGTCATCCTGAGGAACAAAATAACACTGGGGAGAATCATAAACATCATACAGCAAGCTTTCCTTCCCCAAGGTAATGCAGAGAGAACAATGGACATCTTGTCCAAACAGAACCCAGGCCGTCTCTCCCTTCACGGAAGTCTCGCACTTCGCGCCCAGAAAAACTGCGCATGCCTAGACAACATAAACCTCAGCACCGCTGACCCCTGACCTAAGACAGGTCAACAAAAATAAATGAAAGAAAGGGAAGATAACCCTTAAACAACCTGTCACAGAAGTTATAAACAGTTCCCTAACTTGGAACATAAAAAAGTATTAAATAGGTTTACGTCTTATGAACCCGTCAGAAATGACAGCAACAGTTTACATCACCCTCCGGATAAAAAAAAATTAAACTTCTTTTTTTTAAAATATACATCAATGAGCAAAATATAACAAGCTCATAACGCATGAATGATGCGCCGATGAAAGCATCAACATAAGATAATGCCTTAATGTCAGACTCAATTGACACACGATAGAGCGACTAGTGAGAACTAAAAAATCATCTCACCATAAAAACGAAAACATATCCGGAAGGTACCATCGCAAACCCCTTAGTTGCTGGCAATGCTAACAGATATCACATGCATATCAAAAATGCAATATTATAGCAATAGCGAATGACAACATATAGAGACGTCATATCCACCTACCAATTTCGACGTATAAATGCCATCTACATATTATTATCTAAAGATGGACATAACCAATTAATTTACCATTCTAATGTGAAAACAAACATGCCAATATATTATGATATTAAAGAAATGTCATAAGTCTAAAAGTGTATCAGGCAATGTAGGACACAAGACTTAAGTGGACTCATGTGGGCATCTAGACAATATGTCTGCCATCACATTATCTGAACCACGGATAGCTCGAACCGAGAAATGAAACGGTTGAAGAGCAATAGCATATCGAGTAGATCTCGAGCTCTTCAAATCCTTATTCTGAATAGCTGTAAGAGCTTTTTGGTCGGTTTCCACAATGAAATGCGCGCCAAGAAGGAATCTTTGTAGCTTAAGAATGGACCAAACCATAGCTAACAATTCACGATTTAGAACCGAATAGTTTCTTTCTGCCGCATTCAATTTTCTAGAGATATACATCACAGGATGCAGAGTTCCTGAATACTCCTGCATAAGTGCCGCCCCGATCCCAGTGGAAGAGGCATCACTACGAAGAACAAAAGTCTTATCAGTCATAGGTAGCTTTAAGATAGGAGGGGATGAGAACAAATTCTTAATCTGATCCAATGAAGATTGTAATTCTTGGGACCAGCGCACCATATTAGGAGACCCTTTTTTCAATAGGGTTGAAAGAGGTGCTATAAGAGAGGATAGATTCTGTATGAATCTTCCATAAAATTGTATTAACCCCAAAAGACTACGTACTTGCTTTTTTGTCTTAGGAACAGAGATATTTAATATCTTAGAAACGTTTTGATCCTCTGTCTTCAAGAGACCTTGACCAACACGATGACCTAGGAAAGAAATTTCCTTAAACCCAACAAAGGCGTTAGAGGGTTTTGCAGTTAAATTATGCTCGCGTAGAGTAGACAGTAATTCCTGTAAACCCAAATAGTGATCTTTCTACGTATTACTGAAAAGACAGATTTCGTCTAAGTAAGCGATGACATCTGAACGATCTGAAAGAATTCGACGCATCATGCGTACGAAAGTAGCTGGAGCGTTCATAAGTCCGAAAGGCATAAAATTCCACTGGAACAAACCCCTAGGTGTTGAGAAAGCAGTTAGAGGTTTGGCACGTTCAGTTAATGGAACTTGCCAATAACCTTTAGACAAGTCGAGTTTAGTAAAGAATCGAGAGTTAGAAAGTCTAATAAGTAGCTCTTCTAATAAAGGCATAGGTTCAGCATCGAACTTCGTAACTTGGTTCAATTTGCGATAATCGACGCAAAGACGTATGTTATTGTCTTTCTTTCGAACAATAACCATCGACGAAGAGTATGCTGAAGTGGATGGTTCAATTATTTTCAATTGAATCATTTCATCCAACTCTTTCTCGACCTGTGTTTGAAAATGAATAGGTATAGCGTATGGTCTTACTCTGATCGGATTATGATCAGTCAGTATGATGTCATGTTTAGTGACATGTGTGCGTGTTCAGGAATGTCGGTAAGCACATGCTGAAACGATTGTAGCAAAGAAGATACTTGTTGCTGTTCATCCATAGACCAATTAGGACAAACAGTAACGTTTTCCCAGGATTCCATAGAATGAAGTGGAATCACTGGAATAGGAAGATTAACATCCGAAAAACTTGTTTCCTCATCCTGTATCACGGACAGTGATGAGTAATGACCATGTTGTACTGGAGAATTGTCCGTTGCTTGGAAAATGGGTTGCAAATAATCCGGACGTTCATGGAATTCAGTAAGCATATTGATGTGGAAGGTTTTATGCTTCCCATCAATATCGACTATATTGTCGATATCGGAAATTTTCGAGACTATTGCATATGGACCTTTCCATGCAATGAGAAGTCGGTTCTCCCTAGAAGGAAGTAACACAAAAGCTTTGTCTCCCGGACAAAGTTGTCGTAAGCGTCTCTTCTTATTAGCGAATTGCCTTGCCTTTTCTTTGGCAAATTCGGAAGATGAAGTTGCTAGTTTGCATGCTTCGATAATCTTATGCCTGAGTGCAATGACATTCTCATATGAAGATTGTGTGTCATTGTCAATATTATCGGCAGTTATCAAATCGTGTAGCAAGGACATAGGGCCGCGCGGTCGCGCGCCAAAGAAGTTCAAAAGGAGAAAAGCCTGTATGCTCGTTGGGGACCTCTCTATATGCAAAGAGAGCCGCTGGTAAAACCCTGTCCCAATCCTGAGGATGATTCTCAGTAATCTTACCAAGTAAGTTCTTAAGTGTTCTATTAAGACGTTCAACTAACCCATTAGACATTGGGTGATAAATACTACTGAGAGACCTTTTAATATCTAGGATAGACATCACCTGCGACATAGTGTCTGATATCAATTGGGTACCATGGTCTGACAATATTTCTCTGGGAAAACCCAAACGAGAAAATATAAGCCAAAGAGCATCTGCAATATTTGCAGTAGATATGCTCTTTAGAGGTATAGCCTCTGGCCAACGAGTGCACATGTCAACGCATGTTAGGATGAATTGATGTCCTCTGGCTGACTTAATCTTAAAAGGGCCAATAATATCTATTGCCATCTTTTGAAACGGCCGAATAGGAATGTCTGCAGCCTGAATAGGTGCAGCATGTCGTGGACCTCTAGACTTGACCTCTTGACAAATCTTGCAAGATCGGCAATAAATACGTATGGCTTTGTTTACGAATGGCCAAAAGAAAGCCGCCAGAACTCTCGACTTAGTGCAAGAAAAACCCATGTGTCCAGCACATTGAGAATCGTGTGCATGTTGAAGAATTAAGGCTCTCATACTTTTGGGCACGAGAATCTGAGAATGCATAGACGTTTCTGAGTGTTGTACCATATGCACTAGTATACCATTCTTCATAGTGATATACGATTTGCGATTTGTATTCTTATTTGGATCACCGTTTTTAGCGAGAAGAAAGTATTTATTTAAAGAATGATCTTCTCCTTGTAGTTTCACAAACGAGTCATGTGAAATCACCAAGTGATCATCTTGGCTACCAACTTCATTACCATCAGTAGATGAAGTTGAAGGAATAAGAGCTTGTGCTCTTGTTACAGCTGCATTGGCTGTTTGGATATTATTTTCTTCCCAGGCAGCAATTTTCTGCGGGGTGCATTCCTTAACCCCGTGAATACGACCGATTATAAGATCCGCAATAGGATTAGGTAAAAGACACGCGTGAACATCTCCCGTAAAGAAGGGAGTGGCCATGTGAATAATAGCAGTAGGATACTTCTCCAAAGTGCCACCAAATGTCACACATTTGACCATTTTTCCTGTGGCACAGCAAGGATCTATCAGAGACTGCCTAACACCGATAGTGGTGCATCCAGAATAAAAAAGAACTGAGACTGGATTACCATTCACAAGACCTTTATGTAAGATAAGAGATCCTCTCCCGTCATGCGCAATTGCAGCAGGAAGAGCGGGGAGAGGGTGACCACAACTTTAAGTAGATACAGTAGACGGCTCGAACAATGTTGAGCATTGGGGGCACTTATCTGCTCTCCCAAAATCGAAAGCACAACAAGCGGTAGCATTAGAGTTCTTACTATCGTTTACTTGACTACAGGCTCCCTGAGACTCTTGTTGTGCAGAGTTTACCTGCTGATAATGTCTTCTTTTGTTATGTCTAGGTCTGCCGCGATTATCATTTCTCCTGTAATTGTCATTATGTTGCCTACTGTAATCATTATTCCGGTTTGAATCCCGGTTTCCATAATCACCATTGTCATATTCTTGATGGCGAGAATAATTATCTCGAGAAGTATAGCTCGGATAGTTTCTACCATAACCACCTTTGCGAAAGTGTCTATAATTATTAGGCCCATAATCACGAGGACTATCAGCTCGTCTCCAGTTGTTTGAAGAAAACCCCTTGTGTGATAGATTGCTTTGATATTGAGTGTAATTCTGATTAGTCTTCCTATTCAAGTGTTGTTGAGCACCTTGAGAATTAAGATTGAAGTTAGGGCCATATTGTGCTGCAAAAGCAACTGGCAACCCTTCCTTAACTTTTGAATTGCTAACAGTAGCATGGGGATGTGCAATTACGTACTGGCAACAATATTCCTCCATGTCTTTTATGTTATTAGGTTTACGCTCATGAAGAAATGCAAGGAAAGACTCATTAATAGATAACATAGCTTTGTCCCGAAGCAATAAGTCCATAGGGGCTTCATATGTTTTCTCTGTTTTAGACAGTTCAATCCACCGTGTGAATGTAAGACGTATCTGTGTAATAAAATCAGAGAAATCTACTCCAGTTTCTGGCAACCTTGTCTTAAAACGAAGACGATAATCTTCTTCTTTTAATTGATATTTTTAAAGCAATGTTGCTCTGACAACTTCATAGTTAGTCCTTTTCTGTTCCTCTATTGCCATAACAGCAGATAATGGATCACCTGAAAGTAATCGCATCAGTTGTCCGGCATATTTTTCCTTATCTACTTTCTGCGTTTCGCATGTGAATTGAAACCTATCCAGGTAAAATGTTATGTCGTCCTTTATAGGGTTGAAAGGAGGTAACTTGACATCATTAAAACGCTCGTTTGTCTTACCCGAAGTTGCTTGAGAAGTACCCATATTCGTCAATTTTAATTTCTCTATCTCCAAAGCTAAGAGTTTTTCCTCATGTTCCATTTTTGCTTTTCTCTCCTCGGCTTCTCTGTCTAATCTTTTACTTTCAGCCTCCATTTGTAGCTGGATTTTTCTCTCTTCAGCAGCAGTTATCTGTTTTCTCTCCTGAGCTTCTGCTTCTCTTTTTTGTTTTTCCATTTCAAACTGGAATTTCCTTTCATCTGACTGCATATGCAATCTTAAATTCTCAGCTTCTGTCTTCTTTTGTTCAGCTTCTATCTTCTTTTGTTCAAATTCTCTGTCCAATCTTTTATTTTCCTCTTTTTGTCTCTTTTCTTCTGACTTCAATGCTTTGGTAAAGAGAGCAGTCGAGTATTCTTCTAATTATTTACCAGACTTACCAAGGGATTTCACTTGTTCAATAAAGAAGTCTAGTGTAGACATTCTGTCAAATGAGATCAGTAATCAGTAAGCTGAAATAATAAAGTATATGATCCCAACCTCAATGGGAGACAAGTCTGAAATACTTGACTTGTATAATCACCTCACTATATTTTAATCTCTGTGAGAGACAAGTCTTAGTCAAAGACCTTTTATATTTACCTTGTTTCTGTATAATAATATCACCATCAATAACCTCTATCTGAAAAGTGCATTATATTACCAATAACAATAATCCCTGACCAAGTAAATAAGTACAGACTGTGTATGACAACAATATATATAATATCAGTTAACAAAGACAAGCATATAAACAAACGAAAACATTCGCAGAAGTCAAAAAATTATAAGGCGAAACTAAGGAAAAAAATAATCACAAAGCATGTGATGATAACTGCGATATGTAAACAAAACAAATGACACCACAGTGTATAAACATAAGGGTGTATAGAAATAAACAATAGAAAAGAGTAGACAGACAAGTACAAACAAATCAAATCAAAACTAAAGAACAGAAAAAATATGACAACAACGAAAAGGTACACTTCGTCACAACTAAACGTAAATAGCAACAAATGTCGCTTGCAAGTTCCACAAAGGGAAATTTGCACGGTCCTTAAATAACACTGCTATAGGACCTCTTTCACGTGGTATACCCTATAACAGACGCCGCCCAACCATGAAACCCGCATAAACACACACACCAAAGAACATGTAACATAAAGCAAAATTTGTCAACAATGTTGTATAATAATTAATAGCAATGGGATGAAGCTCCACCGTTGAAAGTTACAGTGATGACTTGTCAACAACAGCTCAACTGGATGTAAACTTGAGTCGTAATCGTTCACCATGAAGAACATCGTCTAGTATCAAACTGTTGAAGATGTGTTGTACAGTATAAATCATGTCCAGTTTCCAATGTTTGTAATCATCTAATGTCAATTCCTCGATAGTCAAATGTGAAGTAGAAATGTTAGTCCATTGTGCAGCTTAGACCCACAGATCTGGCCTACCAGAAATGTTACTAGACTTTTTATGAAGAAATGTTAAGTGTTGAATATTGGGTCAACCTGGACGGTACAATGATGATTTGTTGATAATCTACCTCTAAGTCGCTGCTCTGTGTTAATGTCTGGTACTGTGTGGATGTAGTCGATCCGACCTGGGCCAAATAGCGTTGAAGCTTAATTAGCTCACCAGGCGTTGAGGCGCTAACAGGAAGTCGTGTTGACATGTAAACATTATGTAGCTCTCAAGATATGTAGTACTCGACAGTTTATGTAGGTTGCTTGAGGTGTGGATGGGAAGTAACGCGAATGTTTGATGATTCTTGAAAAGGTAGATAATGCACCCACTCGCTCTCATGCAGTAGTCAATAAATTCTGGAACTGCAGTTTCTTTGCAACCATTTATTCACGTTACACACACAGTGACATCGACAACAGTCAAATAAACGAGAATCAGGAATATCACATCAATTGGAAGAATGACTGGCAAATACATCTAGCTTCATATAGCTCGAACCATACATCTATTCGGACGTTATCGACAACAGTCAGTCCTTTCAATAATAGTTCATACTATAATACAGGTACCACTGACTCAGTGCGTCAGGTACTCTAAACAACCCCCTTTTTGACAACAGTCGAGTTTCCACTTGCATAAGTAACAATAATAATGCTGTAATTCATCTGGTAAAGCACTCCAGATGCATCTTCTTCTGCTCGAAGATATCGGCCGTAATATCGGGCCTCTATATGTAAACAAAGGTATGTCTCTCATGAGCATGTATCATCATCCATGCCAAAGTTACCGCCAACATGCGGGTTTCACAATAATATATCTTTATCCTGCTGGGCTTCTGTAACAACAAGACGAATAGTCTTAGATGGCTCCATCGAGCACAACAAATAAATTCTGCATCTCAACGATCTGTGAGTTCTCCTCACGGATAGGTTGACTAAAAAAATGTTCTGCATACAATGCGAAAAGTGTAATGATAAAGTCACTTTTACCTTAGACAGAATCCTTATAATACACTACACAACTGTCGTCATCCTGAGGAACAAAATAACACTGGGGAGAATCATAAACATCATACAGCAAGCTTTCCTTCCCCAAGGTAATGCAGAGAGAACAATGGACATCTTGTCCAAACAGAACCCAGGCCGTCTCTCCCTTCACGGAAGTCTCGCACTTCGCGCCCAGAAAAACTGCGCATGCCTAGACAACATAAACCTCAGCACCGCTGACCCCTGACCTAAGACAGGTCAACAAAAATAAATGAAAGAAAGGGAAGATAACCCTTAAACAACCTGTCACAGAAGTTATAAACAGTTCCCTAACTTGGAACATAAAAAAGTATTAAATAGGTTTACGTCTTATGAACCCGTCAGAAATGACAGCAACAATCGCCAATTCAATTAATAAATGTTGGCGACAGGATCAGACTACAACTGATCGTAATAAAACTGTTAACATTGTCAACAGTGTAAAAGATTGTAAGATGTTGAAACATATAGTTGGAGTTAAGAGAAATGGGAAGGGCGCATATTCTCGCACCGTGTAAGTGCACAATCTGCCACGAGATACTACATGGCAGGCACTTGGCAATTTCTTCAATTATACTGCAGACGTTAAGTTTGTGCGTCGTTTGCCACATACCAATAGCAGGTATGGTGAGGCGTTGGTTACCTTCGGTAACAATAGAGACGCTCGTTTGGTTATGGAGCGTGATAATGGTGTTTATTTTCATCACCATTCACTCAAGTTACAATTAGTACCTGATTCTGCGTCACGCAGATAACAGGTTACAGTAACACTGTTCGTCACATCTTTGATGACTCAGCATAGTCAGTCATCATCATTTTTTTCTTTTCTAGTAATCTATTCGTACATATATTAGTTAAGGTAGGCTCTTCTATTAGGTGACACTTTTGTTATCTTGTCTACTATGTCACTTTGTATTTCTGTCTTCATTTGTTTTACCATATTTACGATAGAAAATAATTTTGTTGATTATACTAATCTATCAGTAATACAGGAAGAATAATCTTCTTTTCCTGAGGTACAGATGTCTTTACCTGTACCAGTATTACAACCTACGTAATCTTGGCGGGATGTAACCATCTCTTCTTTGGTTACACCGCAACAGCATCATCAGATTGCTGATCTCTTACAATTATTTCCGGATGTGTTAACAGACGTACCTGGTTGCACATCGGCGATTATTCACGACATTAATCTCAATGATGATACACCAATTCGTGTACATCCTTATTCTGTCCCCCTACATTTTCTCAGCAAAACGACTCAGGAACTTGAGCAGATGTTGTCTTTAGGTATTATTGAGACTAGTACCTCTCCATTTTCGTCACCTTTAGTCATTGTCCGAAAGAAGGACAACAACATTCGTTTATGCGTTGACTATAGAAAATAAAACGCTCAGACCGTAGCTGACAGCGAACCACATCCCATTCTTGACGACTTACTTCCTTGTCTATCCAATGCAACACTTTTCAACAAGATAGACTTTACAAAAGGTTATTGGCAGATACCACTAACCGATAAGGCCAAATATTACACAGCGTTTTCCACTCCACAAGGTCTTTACCAGTGGAATGTGATGCCTTTTGGGCTTATGAACGCTCCGGCTACCTTTATTCGCATGATGCGAAAAATTTGTATCCGGTAGACCAGACATCATTACATACATTGACGACATATGTTTATTTAGCTCCTCATTTGAGGAACATTTTTGGGGACTTAGATGTGTTTTGGAAATATTAAGAGAAAACCACTTAACCGCTAAACCTACGAAAATACAAATAGCATTTCAGGAGATAACCTTCCTGGGACATATTATTGGGGCTGGACGGATTCAAACGGTTCCCAGTACGATATCTAAAATTTTTAATTTATCGGTTCCTCAAACGAAGAAACAGGTTAGGAGTTTATTAGGGTTAGTCCAATACTACAGTAGATTTGAACCTAACTTATCATCCATCACGGCTGTCTTGTCATTTTTGTTAAAAAAAAGACATGCCGTTGAAGGTAAAGTCGACTGACGAATGCGACAAAATTTTTCGCAGGATATTGACAATATTTTCAAATCTACGAATTTTGAGATTACCAGACGCTTCTAAAACGTTTCTTCTTCGTACAGATGCCAGTAATTACGGTATCGGAGCTTGTTTGCTTCAATGTCACGACGGTTTACTTCATCCCACTATGTATATATCACGTAAACTGAAGTTGCCTGAAACAAAATACTCTACAGTGGACAAGGAGTTGCTGGCAGTAGTTTGGGCAATCACTAAACTGGAGAAATTTTTATTAGGCGCTCCCTTCGTGATCCAAACGGATCAGAAGGCGGTGGCATCGTTACGTCGCTCTAATCGCAAAAGCCCCAAACTTGCCAGATTTGCTATTTTGTTACAAGCCTACGACTTTGTCATCGAAGCCATACCCGGACCTGAAAATATGATTGCTGATGTACTTTCGAGACATCCTACTGAGGTCGAATAATAATTGTCTACAAATTTCATGAAACTAATACTGAATAAGAATGACTTTGGAACAATGATGTATTTCCACGATGAAAATGATATGAACTACCTACATACGAATGACACTTCGAATACTGTGCAGTGGATCAACCAATATGTACATTCTCCGAAAGAAGATTGGTGATAGCAAGAGACTTATTTCGATGGTTCGTTTCTAACGATTGGACTTTGGTTAGTGTCCATTCGTTCTATAACTCGTTACGATATGGTCGGGAAGATGATATGAATCCAAGCTGGACAAATAACGTTATGCTACAGAAATTAAAATGACTAATTCAACACGATAAAAGTTTACATTCATTCAGGAACGAAAATTAGTTGAACAGTATTAACTTTCTTCTCCAAAGGAACTTTCCATAAATTCGCAAAGGAAATAACGACGGCTGGATCTTCATGTCCGACATTATTAAGTTTAATAGTTATTAAATTAATAAAGAATAAAATAAAGTTGAAGTGTTATGAAAATAAAAAAATGAAATGTATAAAAGAAATAAAAGATGAAACAAAATAATATCACACAATTTAATACACTAAATATTTTATTTATGCAGGTGATAGATTTTAATTATGAAATTATTTAAGATGTTTACATAAATTGTATGGATATTTTTCTTTTATTAATTCATTAAGTTAATTAGTTAGTAATTACTCGATACACATAATTAATTTTTAAACTCACATAACTAAATTAATTTATACTTTATCTTTTTCGTTACTGTACTTGTCCTTACTTCTCATTTCTTTTCTTATGACACTATCTCTCATTTTATTTAATTAGATGTTAATTAATTAATACCCTACATACATACTATGATTAATTAGATTAATTTTAATTAGTTGGAATAATTTTCATTACATAACACTTCATTATTCAGTCACGACAGACTTTAAATTAAGTTACGTAGCGACAGTTGACACTCCTTTAGTTAATACAAAATCCATGTATAACATGACTGTTAGTATATTACATGATATCGACATGACCGCGACACTGTTCTAGACAGAACATCGTAGGCCATATGTCGGGTTTTTGTTATATTTTTGAGATGTGTGAGTAAGATAGTTCAAAAAAATCTATCTAATAGATTTTTTCCCCCGTCGGGCAGAGAATTGTTACGGTGTTTTTATTGATATCGTCTGCTATAGTTGGCAGTGCGCAATTTTAGGTCAATAGAATTAATATAGATTGATATTGATACTTCACGGATTAATGAACGCAAAGTACACGGTCAAATTGTGACGTGTTAGCGTCGATAAGGTCACGCTTCGTGACTTAGATACCGGACCCCTTTTACATTGTCCGTCGAGCCGTGAAGACGTGTCTGACATCCTTCCAAGGTTAGGCTTTGCTAATAGCCGTATTTATGTAAATTGTTATAAGGACTCAGGGTCAGTCCAGATGAGATTATACATGAGAATTTGATAAGGTTGGTGATTAATCTGTGGTACGGAAGGATAGATGATAAGATGTTTGATTTATATGCGTCAAGACTCATGCGCTCATTTCTGGCTGTCTGGATCACAGCAGCGCACGTACACAGCCATGATGTTCTGTTGACATGAATTCGATATGACACGGACGGATAAGAATATGTATTCAAGTAAAATCTAATGAACTGTATGTTAACATTATAAACTGTTTGAAATGTCTTCATATGTGAAATTGTTAATAAATATTGGACTAAAACCCGAAGACTTACCCACATCGATACGTTACGGTTGATTCGTCAGATTAACAATGTTGATTGTTATTGTGCATGAAGAACTCTTCTCATAAGAAGGTATATACTATGATAATGAGATTCGTAAGGAACCAATGTCTTCTTGGACATTTGTTAATCAATGAGACAATTTAACGTTGACCCTCAATGGAATAGATAGAACCCAATCAAGTATGCACCCTCTACAAACAAAGAAAGAACCACAACGGATCAAACCGTAGCCCCCCCCCCCCCATATCTACGGCCTTGGTGTGTGTCTTTGTGTTTGTGTCCTTGTGTGTGTGTGTGTCTTTCTTTGTGTATCAATATTTTAGTGATTTCCTGACTTCATACATATTCAAGATTTAAAAAAAAATGTTATGGTCAGTCAAACCTATGGTTTCTGGTTCAGGCCTTTCCGGGATGAAATTCCAGGGAATCTTGTGTCGAGTCCTGGGAAAAAAATGAACAGGACCCGGGAGATTGTAACAGTAATTTTTAACAATACAAATCGTTTATTAAATAGATTTACAAAACGTACATCTTTTTTTTTTCTCTTAGTTAGACTTGGATTTTGTTTGGCTCATGGATGAATCATGTTCAAACAATCTATTTAGTTCAAGTTTGTTCGGGTACAAATGTAATGATAACTATATTACGATCTTTCTGTTTTCTAGAGGTGAACATGATGAGGAAAACATGGAAAGAACTTGAGCGGGTGGCACGTGACATGAGGACTTGGTATGTTTTTGTTGAAAGTGTATGCTCCCTGAAGAACTAAAGGGTATTGTTTTCTGTTTTCTAATTGTAGTTTGACGAAATAAATTAAAACTCTGAATTGCTGTTCAGCCGAAGAAATGTATGAAGCTCTTCTGAAAAGAATCAAAGAACGACGAGAGAACATACCACTCTACATATGTACATGCAAATTCCAAAGAGCATAAAAAGAGATTAAAATGTTCTCTTCTGCTTAAAAACTAGTATATGTTCTTTAGCACTATAATTAACGAACATATTCTTCGGCGACATCTGGTCATCGACAACGAAAATAAAGGAAGACGAAGAAGAGGAAGAAACGAATGAAAATGATGATAATTGCCAATAGAAGAGGAAAAAGAAGATGAACTAAACATTGAACTGTATCAAATAAATTTCAGTCAATTTATAATTTTTTTTCACTTTAAACCTTACGGTGATATTAACAGGATTTATATATGTAAATATCTATCTATCTCTATATGTATATATATATGTATATCTATCTTATATATATATATATATATATATATATATATATATATATATATATATATATATATATATATATATATATATATATATATATATATATATATATATATATATATATATATATATATATATATATATATATATATATACTGAAGCACATTAAAAACGCACCACTATTATATATACTGATGCCGAGAAGCTGGCAAAAAAAAGTGTGGGAATGGATTTTCCCCGTGTTTGCCATGAGGTAGAGAGCGAATGGCTGCTGGAATGGAAAGTGCAAGATTCAACCCACGGGTGTGTGTACAGACTACATGAAAACGATGAAAGTTACACGTGCAACACGATTCCCAACAGCTATGACCCTGAAAATGTGTACGCGTTCTGGCAGTATACTCGTTATAAAAAGGCCGTTGAGACAAAACACCCAGTACATGTGCTTGAAATGCCACGACTATCTGAAAACGACCGCCAACGAGCCATTGGTATGTTGGAGACCGGAATGAGCTCGCGGGCCATTGCCAGAAGGATGAATTGCCACCACAGCACTATTGTACGTCTCAATGAACGTTACGGAACCACTGGCAGTGCCCGGGATAGACTTCGGAGTGGCCAACCACGAGTTACTACCCCTGCGCAAGATCGTCATATTGTGCTGAGTCACCTAAGGAATCGTACTCTCCCGGCAAGTCAAACAGCAAGAGCAATAGTGGGTAGACATGGGCAAGTCTCTCGAATGACAGTCATACGACGACTCAGAGATACAGGCCTTACTGCAAGACGACCTTATGTTGGGCCAAACTTGACTCGCAGACATCGTTAGCAGCGCCTGCAATGGGCAGAGCAACATATCAGATGGACTAGACTGCAGTGGAATGCTGTCCTATTCACAGACGAGAACAGATTCAACATATCCTTTGCAGATGGACATATGCGGATTTAGCGACGGTGTGAAGAGCGCTTTGCAGATTGCTGTGTCAATCGATTTCGAGGTGGCAGTATTCACATTTGGGGAGGATTCAGTTTTCACCATCGCTTGCCTCTTCACGTCTTCCGTGGAAATGTTAATGCTGTGACATATCGAGATGAGGTTCTGGATGCACTGGCTGCTCCTGCGTTAACAATTTATCCAGACTTGCAGCTTCTCCAGCAGGATAACGCACGTGCATTTTTTTTGTATTTTTGGTTTTCTCCCTTGCCTGCACAGAATGCAATGAATTTCATAACAATCAAATGTACAAATTAATGACCAGCATGGATTCATAGGAAAATGAATAAAGATTCCAAATATGTAAACTTGTACACACTTATATTTACATTTCACACTCTGTTCCTGGATTATACAGGTGGTGCGTTTTTAATGTGCTTCAGTATATATATATATATATATATATATATATATATATATA